>CM044431.1:122465450-122507477 GCA_024363595.1 Xenopus borealis
ACATTACTTACAATACCCTCCCCTAAGTCATTAATGAACAAGTTAAATAAAAGTGGCCCCTGTTCCGAGTAGAGAAGTACCATTAACAACCACCTTCTGTGCCCGATCCTGTAGCCAGTTCCCTATCCATGTGCAAATGCCTTCATTAAGCCCAACAGACCTTAGTTTAGAAAGCAGCCATTTGTGGGGCACTGTATCAAGTGCTTTGGCAAAATCCAAATAGAGCACATCTACTGCCCCCCACAGTCCAGCATCTTATGCAGGCCATAGACGTAAAGATTTTAAAAAGATTCAGTGGTTATTTTGAGACTGCGACTGTCTCAAAACGATCGTTTAAATGTCTGATGTGTCCATCAACTAAAAAGACCATTTCAGGCAATATTGCCAGCAAAACTGAAGGGTTGCTGCCTGCTTGGCCCTGCAAACATAGGTAGATTGCATGGGGACCGATAAAGTTTTTAATCTTCAGACCGATGTCAGACGAAAAATCGTAAGATGTACGATCGTTCGTATCCCACTAACCGCATGATAATTTGACAGATTTGTGGGACTTCCCTAAGATCGGTGGTTCGGCAGAGAAAGATCTTTGCGTCTATGGGGAGCTTTACTTACCTAATTGTAAAAGCAAATTTGTCTGACATGACGTATCCTTCATAAAGTCATGCTAATTGCTGCTCATAATGCCATTCACTAGGACAAACTTTTGAATGTGATCCTTAAACAAGCCTTCAAATAATTTGCCCACCACAGATGTCAAACTTACTGGCCTATAATTGCCAGGCTGAGAACGTAATCCCTTTATAAATATTGCAATGGCATCAGCTTTTCTCCAGTCCATAGGCACCATACCAGATGAAAGCAAATCTGAGAAAATAAAAAATAGGGGCAGGTCTAAAACTGAACTAAGCTCTCTTAGGACCCTGGGGTGTATGCCATCAGGCCCTGGAGCCTTGTTTACATTAATTTTTATTAAAGCTTAGGTAAAGTTTATGCTTCTTGCATCAGATTGGGCCTGGGACAGATGTAAGCCTTGAAGTATGATCAACAGGATCATATTTGAGAACCACCTGTCTATCAGTTGTTTGTTCTCTAGAAGCAGTGATACTTAAAACAAAAATAAACAATCCTTGCATCTGCTGGCACTGAAGTACACAATGGGCATAAAGCCTGTTGCTGTGAATCAAACCTAAGCACATGAAGACATGCTTTTAAAAAATGTCTTACTTTTCCTGTCTTTCTCATGTTGTAAGTGTATAATTTACACACCTTTGTCTCTATGTTTTTTAAGGCTTGTCCAGTGTCTGTCACAATCTAGAAATCTTTCTGGTTCAGCAAGGCTGGCAGTGGTTGTAAGTCTAACATTTCCATCATTAATCTATTTTGGTGACAGTGGCGTAACTACCAGGGGAGCAGGGGGTGCAATTGCACCAGGGCCCTGTCAGAGAGGCTAGGAGAACTTTAATGTGCAATTCACAGGGGAAGAGCCCGATAGGGGGGTCCGGGTGCCAATCCTGCACCAGGGCCCACCAGCGAGTAGTTACGCCACTGTTTGGTGACATTGTTTTTGAAGGGCTTGTCTTCAGACAAAATGATACATATATTTTTGTGTGAGGTAGGCACGGCTCAAACATGTTCTTGCAGCACCTATGCATCTGGAAGATCTGTGAAGCTTTTTTTTCTTTATTTTTATAATTACACATGTCAGGGAAAATGTAATTAAAGTTATGAGTACTTGAATATAACTGATGAGTAAGTGAAGCTAAAGGGCAGGGGCACACAAAGCTACTGGGGGTAGTAAGTCGACCATCGACAAATTGCTTCTTCTTCGGGCAAATAATCTCCCCGAACTGCCTCCCCGGCAGCTAGAGTGTAAATCAATCTTGGAACACTTTGGTTTCTGATGTCACCCAAAGCTTCCTTGTGAGGCAACTTCAGAAAACGAAACGTTACAAGTGCCATCCCGTCGGCGATTTACACTCAGCTGTAGAGAGGCAGTTTGGGGAGAAGTGATTTGTCGCTGGGCAACTTATCTCCCCAAGTAGCTACTAGGGTTGCCACCTTTTGCTAAAAACATTACCGGCTGGCGGGGGGCGGGGTCAAAAAGGGGCGGGACGTGACAAAAAAGGGGCAGGCGTGACGTCACATGGGCGGGGCCACAGCGAGCGATCGGCTGAAGACGGCAAGAAAGGTAAGTTTTAGTTGGAATTCAGGCAAGGCAAGGGCCTTTTTTAAGGGGTATTACAGATTTACCGGCAGCTACATTGCCGGTAAATTTGTAATACCGGTCCCGTCCTTGGCAGGTGTTTTACCAGCTAGGCCGGTAAAATACCGGCTGGGTGGCAACCCTAGTAGCTACATGTGCCCGTACCCAAAGAATGCAAACATTGAAGGTATTTAAACAGGCTCACAAAATGTATGCTGAATAACTAATGCAGTGATCCCCAACCAGTAGCTCGCGAGCAACATGTTGCTCTCCAACCCCTTGGATGTTGCTCCCAGTGGCCTCAGAGCAGGTGCTTATTTTTGATTTACTGGCTTAGAGGCAAGTTTTGGTTGCATAAAAACCCAGATGTCCTGCCAAACATTCTCTCCTGTAGGCTGCCAGTCCATATAGGGGTTACCAAAAAGCCAATCAGAGCTCTTATTTGACATCCACATGGACTTTTCATCTTTGTGTTGCTCTCCAACTCTTTTTTAAATTTAAATGTGGCTCACGGGCAAAAAAGGTTGGGGACCCCTGAACTAATGTATTGCCATACCCATCATACCCTTCGTCAAACTTGCCTTGAAAATTGCACTTGTGGCCCTCTGTGCAGTCCCTGGTGGCTGCCTCACTTTTCCTGGTTTTCAACTGGCTCAGACTGACGTGGATGCTTTAAAAATGGCAGCTGACAGGCCAGTGCAACAGTAAGCACACCTACAGGCATTAGGATAAACTGACTGGCTATTTTGGTCCATATGGGTTTTACGCTAACATTTTTTATAATTAATATTCTTGCTGATGATCTTTGTAAGTAGTAGAGCTTGGTTATGAAATTGAAATCTTAAAAAGATATAAAGCATGAAAACCTTGTGCAACCTTCCAAGTTTTTTGCGTTTTTCTCCGTTCAAATCTGGTGCTTTACTGTTAGGAGTGTGAAGAGTTGTACCTCAATCTGTGTGCAGCACTACCTGTGTACAATAGCACTGTGTACTGGTTGGGTAGCACATGGGCATCCTCTGGAACTCCCCTAGCTTGAGTGTCCATAAGAATATGCAAGCTGGGGAGCACTTACCTTCTTAATTTTCTTTTATGCCTGTGTAAGATGTGCTGTGCACCCAGTTTTTAATCTGGCACGAGGTGCTGGGTGTAACTTAAATTGCAACTGGTACAAATAATCCACGTGTGCGCCGAGCAAGTGCTATACTCATAAACAAATGAGCCCTACGGTCTCTTAATGAGAGAAAATGGCAGGTCTAGGGGTAGGCAGAAGAGGCACATGCCTACGGCACAATTATGAAAAATGTGTGTCTCATTGTAAACCATTGTAACTGAAAGGGGTGGTTACTTTTTAGTATATTATAGCATGGCTAGAATGGTTATAGAATGGTTTCCTGTATATCTTGTATTTTGTAATATGTACATTCCAGACCATGGCAAAGTAATTAATTAGATTTTGTTCTAATTAGTTTTTTTTCTTTCACATTTATTCAACTGCTCATTGCTTTTTCCCTGCAGGCTCCTGCATCACATCGGTCACCTATTATAGTAGTGGTGCTATGGATCCGTCCAATCACCAGAGACTTCCTGTTAAACGCACCAATGGAAAAAGAGTCTGTGGAGCTGTAAATGTCAACTATGATCCATTTGACTCTAGTTCTGTAAGTGAATCTTAGGCCAGTTGTAGACACATATATTTGGCCAGTTGTAAAGCTGTGACAAATATTTGACCATCTTTGGCAAGTCTGCTTGCTGGGTGGGACAAGCAGGTTGCCAAAGGAGAGATCTATGCAAATCTGAATTTGGCCAATATGCAGGGCAGAATTGGGCAATGCTTTTATTTTGATCAGATCATAACAGAGGCCTCCTCAGAGGACAGCGTCAAGACACTGATGTGGTCCTCATATTATGGGATTCTCAAACCTGCCCAACAGGTATCTGGATGATTACAACCAAAGAAAGCTGCAGATATGATTTGAAGTGGCCAGGTCAGCAGCTTAAATCAGCTGTAGATTGTAAACTCCAGTAGAGCTGGAACTTATGTATAATATCTACGCCATATAAAATGATAACGGATCGTGCATCTTGGTTACAGCAGATTCTGAGCAGAGTAAGCTCTAAATTTGTTTGGCCCATTCACACTGCATAAAAATCTGTAGCGTGAATAAGGCATTAAAGTCTGACTTCAACAGATTGTATTGTCCCTTTTATTAAGGTATTTATGTATGCAGAATGTGATATATCATAACAGAGACTGATGCCTGCCTGGTGAAAACCATTTTTTTTTTTTACAATTTTCCATTTAACAGTGTTCTGGGACTGCTATGTCTTCACAATTAAAGGGTAAGGAAAGTGTAAAATAGAATAAGGCTGGAAATGCTGTATTTTGTATACTAAACATAAACATTAACTTACAGCACCACAAGCCTAATCAAACAAATGATTTATGATTTCAAAGTTGGCCACAGGGGGCTGTCATCTTGTAACTTTGTTATACATCTTTGCAAGACCAAGACTGTGCACATGCTCAGTGTGATCTGGGCTGCTTAGGGATCCTCACATGGCTGGGAAGTAAGGCGGGGGCTCCCCTGCTGTTCATGATGTATGATTGTTTCCCTGCCCAGCATTAAGGGACCGTCTGACAATTCCTATCCACAGAAATAAATGAAGGGAGAATTTCACTGCATACATTCAGGTTTCTTATAAAAATGGTACACATTGTTTAATTAAAGTATATTGGAGATAGGTTTCTTTTTCATTAAAGAAAGAAAAAATTGATTTAATTTTTTTGCCTTTCCTTGTCCTTTAAAGCAAAAATGAAGGCTGGTCTGAATAGTACAACTACATTATAAGTGTTAAAGGAGCAGGAAAGCTACCAAAGCAGTCCCAACAGATCAGCCACAATAGTGTAAGCTGTAACACTATATTTATTCAGGAGAATGCTTTACCATACCTGAGTAAACAGCTCTAGAAGCTCTCTTTGTTTGTCTAGGACAGCAGCTGCCATATTAGCTTGGTGTGACATCACTTCTTGCCTGAGTCTCTCCTTGCTCACTCATGGCTCTGAGCCCAGATTCCAGCAGGGAAGGGAGGAGGGAGGGTGGGGGAGAGTGAGTGAAGCAAACTGAACATGCTCAAGCCCAAGCCCAGGCCCTGGAGGTTTAAGCTGAAGGCAGGAAGTCTGATACAGAAGCCCATGAGTACACAATAGAAGGACAGAAATGCAGTGTTTCTTTTGACAGAGGACTCAGAGCAGCATTACTTTGAGGTTTTACTGTTGTATTTATACAGACCTTTCTAATAAAGCGTACTTACTTTAGCCTTTCCTTCTCCTTTAAAGCAGTATTAACATTCTCTAATGAAGTACTGTGCAAAACTGATGAAATGATTTTAGTTGAGGTTGCATTCTAGCTGTGGTCTGGAGACAATAATTACCAATTTAAGCTTGCTCTGCAGGAGTTTGTCAGTTCCTACACTTGCTGAGAGTTGTAGAAAACAGAAAGCATCAACTGACAGGGTATATCTGGTCAGACTGGTGCCTGTGGAGTGCCTACAACAGAATGTGCAAAGCGCTTCCAGCATATTCCATTGACAATGAAGCTTTATCACATTTCATAAGAATATGTGCCAATGAGACAATGTCTCCTGAATAGCAAAGATTTTTGGCCAATAGCAAATGATTGTCAATGTATGTTCCTTCTACTATGTCGATGTATTATGTCTGCTCAGCTAGTGTTAATATAGGCAGCTTTGGGCAGCATAGACTTCTGGGTATACTATATACTCAAGGAATACGATAAAAGTGAGGGGACAGTAAAACAGAACAAAATATTTAAAGGGGGGTGGTCTACCTTTTTGTATGTTATAGAATGGCAAATTCTAAGAAACTTTTGAATTGGCCTTCATTATTTTTTTTTAAATAATTTTTGAAATATTTGCATTTTTCTTCTGACCCTTTCCAACTTTCAAAAGGGGGTCGCTGAAAACAAAAGCTCTTTAAGGCTACAAATGTATTGTTATTGCAACTTTTTTATACTCCTCCTTCTAATCAGGCCCTCTCCTATTCATATCCCAGTCTCTTATTCAAATGAATGCAAGGATGCTAGAGTACTGTGGACCCTAGCAACCAGATTGCTTAAATTGCAAACTGCAAAGCTGCTAAATAAAAAGCTAAATAACTCAAAAGACATAAATAATAAAAAATGAAAACCAATTGCAAATTGTTTCAGAATATCCCCCTCTACATCATACTAAAATAGGGTTGCCACCTTTTGAAAATGTCCTTACCGGCCGGCGGGGGTGGGGCCAAAGGGGGCGTGGTGTGACGTCAAAGGGGGTGGGTGTGACGTCAAAGGGGCGGGGCCACGCGAGCGATTGGCTGAAGACGCGAGAAAGGTAAGTTTTTCATTGGATTTAAGGCAAGGGCCATTTTTAAGGGGTATTACAAATTTACCGGCAGCTACATTGCCGGTAAATTTGTAATACCGGCCCCGGCCTTGGCTGGTGTTTTACCGGCTAGGCCGGTAAAATACCGGCCGGGTGGCAACCCTATACTAAAAGTAAACTCAAAGTGAAACAAAATAGGATCAGTATGACAATGTGATCAATATGGTATCCTAAACTTCTTCTATCTTTGCATTCCCAGGGAAATAGCATACGCAGTAGAATGAAAAAGACAACTTTTAAGTTAAAGTTCGGCTTTTCATTCTAATGCACATGCGCAGCCTAGAAGAAAGCAGAACAAGGAAGTCTATTGCTCCTTGGTGCTCACTGGTAAAACTGTGCATTTTTCTGTTGATAGGAGCACCAGCCCGGGGTTTCAGGTAAGTCATTACAAACTCTTCGGGGTTTCTAACGTTTGGAACCCCCAAGTAACGCTCGACTTTCCTTCTCCTTTACAAAAAGGTACAAGGAGTTTACAGATGATACAAAATGTAGCTTTCACATTAGTGCTTTATAATGGCAGCAAAAGAGAAAACATGGATTTTTTTTTATACATATATTAGAACAATAGGCAGAATGTAATTTCAAGTTCAACACATCCTATTTAATGTGCTCATTTTTAGCAAAGGGATTTTTTAGATGTATAGTGACCCTTTAAAGCTGTGCAAGCTGTGCAGACCATGCTCTTCCGAGTAATGAGCTGATTGTCTCACATACAGCATGTTCACAGGCAGGTTAACATTAGAATGATCATGTCATAGGGGGAAATCTATGTCGACAGTCGACAGGCTAGGGCGATCAGAAAATGTAATGCAGCATCATGTCCAGCCTGCAGGCCTCCAGTTGAACAGCACTGGAATGCACAGAACGCCCAGTCTTGTATTTTCTGTAAGCTTTTCATGTCATTGCACAGCTGGCAGGGCTATGATGTACATGTTCTCACATTTCTCATTTGCTCCTGTTCCTTTTCCATTTAGGATGTCTAATTCTGCCTACAATGCCTTCCGTCTTTGGATAATTGTACTTCTCTGCCTTCTACGCTTCTGCTTGACCCGCTTCCATTTGCAGGCGTACTTGTGCCTTGCTGACCGCTGGGTGGAACAAATGAAGCGGGACGCATCTCCATGCTTGAGATACAGCACAAGGTGAGGCTAATATATTACAGATAGATAAATACAAATGTGCATCCGCACACAAGCTGAATGTCTAACCATGTAACATCACAGAAAATAAAGGTGGCCATACATGATAAAATCCACTTGTTTGGAGAGGTCACTAATCTTTCCTCGATATGCTCACCAACGGTAGGGCGATATCAGGTTGATTAGCCCTAGGGCCAAACTGTTGGATTATACGAAGGGTGTCTGCGGGTTATAATACTGCAAACCTGCCTGATCAATATCAGGGTTTTTTTGGCCAGATATTAATTGGGGAGACCCCTCAGACACCCCTCAAATGGTTAGATAAGCTGCCGAAACTATCTTAAGATCAGATATCTGCAGCTTTAATCTGCTCCTGTATGGCCATCCTTAAGGTGGCCATACACAGAGAGATCCGTTCATTTGGCGATGTTGCCAAACAAGCGGATCTCTACCCAATATGCCCACCCTAGGGCCCAACGATCGGATCACAATAGAGGAGATACGGGTGGTCCAACTCGGTTTTTCGTCTGCCCTATCGACATCTGCCCAACTTTCGGCCAGATCTCCAGGCCTGGATTTGTGGAAAGGCCGCCTAGGCCCGGGCCTAGGGTGGCAGGATTTTAGGGGGCGGCATGCTGCCCAGCCACACCCACATTGGTTCAGAAACACTGGGGATACACAGGAGATACGATCGTTTTTTAAATTTCCCATGCACCAATCTCCATTGCTCTGGTCCCGATAATGAAAATTTGCAAATAAAGGGCAGAGTATGGGGGCGATGAACGACAGTGGGCCCAGGGGTGCCCGCTATGTAATTCCGGCCCTGCAGACATCGATCGGTAAAGCCGGTCAGAGGAACCAATACACAGGCCAATAAGCTACCGACTTGGTCTGTCGCAGCTTTTATTGGCCCGTGTATGGTCACCTTTAGTTTGATTGCAGCAGCCATCATAGGGAGAAGCACTGTGATTCGTGCTGTCACCGGGCTGGTATTACCAATTTACCAGCAATGTAGTTGTGGGTGAATTTGTAATACTCTTAAAACAAAGCCCTTGGCCCGCCCCTAATACGCTTAGAACTTTCAGGGTTTTCTGCCTGCTCCACTGGATTACCAGAGTAAGCCTACTGCAGAAGCATGGCTAATATGTTTATACTGACCTAGTGTTCTTGTAGCAAGAAGCTACAACTGTGATGCTTCACTCAAAGAAAAATCTATAATGAAATAACCCTGCCATTGCTTTCTTCCTGCACAGATTTCATGCATCTTTTGTTATTTGACCATGGTTGCTCTTCAGTACCTGGCTTCAATTATCCTCACTTTTCAATGTGTATTAATACTCAGGTGAGTGTTACTTGTTTTGATTCTGCCAGCAATTACAAGGCTGTAGGTATGCAAATATTACATTGCAATGTATACTAGTGTACTGTAAGGTGCTAACGTCAGGATTGTCCCATTCCCGGTGTATTGTACTGTAAGGACTATCCTTACCACTATCCTTATCCACTAGGGATAGTAAACCAAACAAAGTCATTGTATCATTTTATTATATTGTATCTTTAGATAAATGTACCTCTCAGTGCATCCCTCCCATCTCATCTGCTGGAGGAATGAGAACTGCAACAGCTAGCTTGCCTAAGGCAGCCATATGTTCAGGGCCAGTGGAGGTATATAAAATGCCCACCATAGTCAAGCATGGATGCATTGATCTATACCGCATGCTGCCAAATACACACCAGATGTGGAGAGATCAAAGCTACCCAACAGAAAGGGGTATTGACCCTTATTCATGATTAATCTGTTTCATGTTCCAATAACTTGCTCATCAATGAGTTTGCTGTATTCTGGCTTAATGGAGAACTATATCTTAACTAAAGAAGTAGCTAGAAATGTTGTACATTATATTCTGGGCTTCTGTACCAGCCCAAGGCAACCACAGCCCTTTAGCAGTAAAGATCTGAGTCTCCAAAGATGCCCCAGTAGCTCCCCATCTTCTTTTCTGCTGATTCACTGATTCACATGATCTGTGCTGCTGTCACTTACTGAGCTTAGGGACACACTCACAATATACAGTTCATATAGAATATGAATGTCCCAATATAAGGCTGATTAGTTATTAATACAGATAATTACTACATGGCAGAATTTAATAATCAGTCCTGTAGCATCAGCTTATATTACAGACCAACCTCATTTTCTGCTTGATCATTTGTGACGACCCCTAAGCTTAGCTTCTCAACAGCTGCTCAGAGCACACTGAGCATGTGAGTGTCACAGACACTTTCCAAGATGGTGACCCCCCTGTGACAAGTTTGAAGCCCTGGATCATTGCTGCTATTGACAAGCTAAAACTTTAGGTTGGTGCAATAAGTTCAGTATTAAAAACATGGCATTTTGCCCATTCATTTTTAGGGTTTAGTTCTCCTTTAAAAGGCAATAGCAGGTAAGGATGTGATTTGGGCCCTTTACAGTTTATATGGAATAGGTGCAAGAACACAACAGTCCTCCCTTATGCAATCTGTACTTTCACTGTTCTTGTAGAGGCAGGGGAAATAGCAGCTCATTATTTTAAGCAGAAATCGCTGTAGCAATGTAGTTTTAGTGCTTCTATCAGTTTCACTTTTAAAGATCTAATGGGAAAATCTTCCCTCTACCAATGCTTACCTATTTTATAGATCTAGTCTATCACAATCTGCAGTTTATTTTACTAATATTGAGGTTTTTCCATACTAGAAAAAAATATGTAAATGAGAATCTAAAAGTTGTAAACCTATCTTAGAAGCCATCATGAGAGTGTGGTTTTGTGATATCCTCAAAGCAGCATAAGGATATTACTACATCAAAACAAACTCCTTATCTTTTCTTGAAATACATTCTGTGTTTTCTAGGTGATTATTCTTGGGCACTGTACCCAGAACCCCCTGGTTTAACTCCAGTAGTTGATTCCTCCCCTGTTGACTCACTCTCACATACTTCAGAAGAAGATACTAAAGATGTCCAAGCTGCTGTGGAGCAAATGATGGGAGTGCTGACTTCCTTATGAGGCCTATTCACGCCTTTGTTTTTCCGTGGTTTCTTTTCATTCTTGACATGGTGGGTCTCTTGTCTGTTTGGTCTGTACTTTCATCAGTACCTGGGTTCTTCATAGAGCCAATTAGAGCATTGCCAGCAAAGAGGGGACAGCTGGTGAATTTACAATGGTAACAATCTTCTGGAAACAGTATTAAGTGCAGGTACAAACATGAGAGACCACAGAACCTGCACCATGCTCAAAGGTGACCACCATGATTGCCATATCATTTCTAGATCTTATTTACAGAATTAAATTACCAATATAGTCAAGGACAGATCATGTTGGAAACATCTATTGGTTAACGACAAACACTTTCATTTAGTGAAGCTTAATAATCAGTATATAAGTCTAGCTATATTGCCCCCCACCGTTGATTTGTAAGCAAAAGGGTCTGTTGATTCATTATGGAGTTACAATGACTATTTTAAATGAAAAAGCATCATTAGTGCCAGGTGGAATGTAGCCAGACACTATCATTTGGTAACGCACTCAAAGGCATAGTTTAAAGAGTGTATAAATAGTTTTACACCAAAAATCAGCGTTGTGCTATTTATAAGAAGTGTGCTTCTCCTAATTTTACCCCGTCCACTGATTTACTCCCAAAATTGACACCATTATTTTCACGTGGCTTTTTATATAAGTATATCAAAATATTCATTTTTGGCCAGACCAGACAATTCATCATTTGGGAATAGGCAGTTCAGTCCTCCAGGTGTTTTCTAGTTCTATGTGAATCTTTTCTTCCTTTTGCATATGGAAAAAAGGGACTGTAAATCCATATTCTGTATATGTTGTTTTTCTAGCAAAGTCAGATCAATGCAAATTGGTAGTTTATCCTGAGAGTGTACAATAGGAGCATATTTTGCAACCAATCAGATCTTTGCTTTTGCTTTCTAACTTGTAGGTGACTGTATGTGATTGTATTATCAGTGACCTGGAATAACTATGTACAGAATGTATACAATGCAGGTTTAGATTATATTTAATACATGGTACATGGAAGGACGACCCAGCTCTGGTTTTAGCCAGTCCTCATAAGGTTCAATCACAGGAGCCTTTTCTCATCATTGATTTGAGTGCAGGAGTGGTTTGAGAGCCAATCTGTCCATGAAGTATAATCACTGTCACAGGCTGTAAGAATGGTCTAAAATCACTATGCAATGAAAAACGTTTTAAGTTTGTGACAAAATAGTTCTAGGGGCTGCAGTGTTGACCTGACCTGAGAAGCTGGATTGACAGCTACATTCACCTTTATGGAGCTACATCTGATTTTCCCCAAACAGCCAGCAAAATTTAATTTTCATACTGCCAGAACCTGCCCAGCTCATTCAGATCACAGTATGGAGAATGAATCCAGCTTGTGTTTTCTAAGACTCCCTTTCTCATGTGCCTTACAAAAGGCTGTTTGGCTATGCAGGTAAAATATCTGGCATGATTCATTCCCATCCATGTGTAATATCTATGTGTCGGGAGTCTGAGATGATAATGCCTTTGGAAATAAATCTTTTTTTATCAAAAACTTCCCTTGTATTGTAATAGGTATGCTATATACCAACCAACCCATGGAGTCAAATCAGGAACTCAGGAAAAGCTAGTTAAAGGGATACTCCAATAATGGTTTTTATTGCTAAATTACACTGCAAATAATTTACTCTACAATATAAAATTTAATTCCTGAACCAGCAAGTGTATTTTATTTTTAGTTGTAATATTGGTGTGTAGGCAGCCATCTCAGGTCATTTTGCCTGGTCATGTGCTTTCAGAAAGAGCCAGCACTTTAGGATGGAACAGTTTTCTGGCAGGCTGTTGTTTCTTCTACTCAACGTAACTAAATAGTATGCAGTGGGACATGGGTTTTTACTATTGAGTGCTGTTCTTAGATTTACCAGGGAGCTGTTATCTTGTGTTAGGGAGCTGTTATCTGGTTACATTCCCACTTTTCTGTGGGAATCCTCTTGCGTAAAGGCACACGTAGAAGAGGTTGGCCCAGATATGCAAACACAGGCATTTTTTAGGCCAACCTGCTGCCTGGGCATGGAGCAGATGACAAACATCCACTTCTGACATTGATAGACTCTTTGTGTGGACCCCAAATAATACCATCCTTGATCAAGATCTGACATTGATAGATTATACCATTGTCTGAAGACAGAATAAGGACATGGATGTACAGTCGAGCATGGCCAGCGGATTTGCAAGTGCCCTCATGTCACCCAATCACTGTTCTTAATGATCAGATTAGCTTGCATTGGGCCACTACAATAACCACAATAAGCATACAATAACATCATAGGCAAAATTGATGCTCAAGACATGTATTTGAAGTTTAAGCATAGAGCTACTATATATCTTAAATTAATAGTGGTGAAATCCAAGACTAACATTAAAATCTAAACATTATTTGAGGAATATAACAATCACACAAATAGCATTATCTTCATAGTCTCTTATTTTATTGGAGCCATGTGAAGGGCGGGAAAATGTGTGACAGCACAATTGAGGCTGCAGTGACAATGACGGATCAGTTGCAGAATATTTCAGCTGGTAATATATGCAGATCTGCAGTGTGGCTGCTCCCAGCGGGTGTCCCCCAGACATGACCCCTGTGATAGGACAGAGCATGTAGGACTGCGCTCAGTCGTGTTCTCACACAGTCTTAATGGGAGCTGCATAATTGGAGAGATTCCACTAGTGCTAGAGATGCCCTTCCCAGGCTTGGGGGCCGAATGTCTCACCTAGATTGATTGCGCCTTGTGTATAAAATGCCTTGGGTCACAGGCTATTGTGGCCGTTGGGGGATCTATTTTAACCCCTTCATTTCTTATACAACTGTGGCGATTATACAAAATAAAATGGTGTATGTGGATGAGACAAATGATCAGTGGTGTGCCTTAAAGTTACTGGTTCCCACAGCAAAATCATTTTAGTACCTTTAACCAGGGCTACCATTAGAAATCACGGGCCCTGCACAACAACATTTGTGGGCCCCCTGGACCCACCCCAGATCCACTCCGCACCACAGTTAAAAGACCACACAGACATTAGCACTAAAAACAATAACCCCCCACACACGTTATAAAAAGACATTGATGGTCAGGGCCCACTTATAAATTAAAAAAAAAACCTTGGTGCCAGGGCCCCCCATAAGTTTTTTTCTTAAACATCAGTGCCAGGGTCCCCATTATGAGTTGAAAAACACATTGGTGCTCCAGAATATATATTTTTTAAAAGAGCATTAGTGGCAGGAGCTTATAGAGTTTTAAAATAATACAATGGTGGCCATGGGATTAAAAAAAAAAACAAAAAAACACACACATTGGTGTTGATTAGAACTGACTTCGTGGCTTCAGGACTTGGCTATTTTCGTGGCTTGGGGTCTTTTCACCGCTTCAGCAGCAGGTCTTTTTTCAGCTCTTCTGGGTTTTTTTGGTAGTTCAGGACTTCTGAAGAGGCGGCATGGCTTCGGCGCTGTCAAGGGGGGCTGGCTATTTCACAAAGTGCAGCACAGCCGTGCCCCCCTTACGGCCTGGTACAGGAGTACCCCCCTGATGGTGGCCCTGCCTTCAACCCTCCTAAATTGGGAGTTTGATTTTCTATCATAAGCATATATGTAATCTTCTTATCAGTCAGTGCCCTGCAGGGCTCCCAGCAACCACATTGCATGCTTCCTATAGTTACCCCACTCTAAAAAAAAAAAAAAAAAAGATACCTGTGCTTGCCTATATAAACAATAGTCATTTCATTTTAAAGTTAATACTCTAAATGAGATCTCATTAACTTAGCATTAACTCCCTGGCAGTGGTTCTTCAGACATCTGTAACACTGCATGTCGTTTTTATGTCAATCTCTACTAATTTCATTTCCACTCCCTGTTGTGCTTTAGGCAAATAAAAGCACCAGTATGTTAGTGGGAGCGAATTAACTTAGGAAGGCTGCGAGATGTTTGCTAATATAATTTACTCATCACCATCTTATATTTGCCTCTAGTTACTGTTTGGTGGCGATTTTCTAAAACATAAAGGGACAGCATTATAGCAACACCCTCTAGTGGTCATAAAACATAATATAAAAAAACACTCACAAACTGAAACTGACGTCGAGGAGAATGAAATCTGCTTTCATAAGCAACATTTTAGATTTAATACTGCTATATAGGCAGTAACATAATACAGGTGTACTCCTTATGCATAATAAAATCAATGTTCCCTATAAGCAGTGCACTCTATTAGAAAAACTAATTCTAAGACTAGTACACACAAGAATTTAATACAGGTCCATAATCCATTTTCCAGCTCAGAATTACTGTAAATCGTTCTCCCATAGGCTCCATTTTATCCAAATAATCCAAATTTTCAACAAAAAAAATTACTTTTTTCTCTATAATAGTAAAACAGTAGATTGTACTTGATCCAAACTAAGATATAATTAATCCTTATTGGAAGCAAAACAAGCCTATTGGGTTTTATTTAATGTTTACATGTTTTTCTTGTAGACTTAAGGCATGGAGATGCAAATTACAGAAAGATCCATTATCCAGCAAACCCCAGGTCCCGATCATTTTGGATAACAGGTTCCATATCTGTACTTAAAAAAAAACCACTTACTGCCAAGTTGAAATTAGTGGGAATACTCACGTATTACAAGGACATGCTGTACATTTTCCCAACACCTATTGCCTTTAATCCTCCTCTTGACATGCAAGCAGGTGATGTTGGTTCACAAATATTACAGCTCTATCCATAAGCAAACAAGCTAATAAAAAAAAAAAAAAGATACTGCACATATGAGATAGTTCATTCTTTATTAAATATACATTTCGGGGCACATATTTAAAATATAGTTTTATATTATATAAACATACTTACTAAAAGTGGTGTCCCTGCAACACAACTGAACACTGGACAGAAAAGCATATACTTATATATTTTGTTAAAAAAAAAAAATCCCTTTCAGCAACAGAGCAGTCTATATTACAGTGTGTAGTAGTGTACCCATGATGCACCTCAGTATCTGTTTGATGCAAATTTAGTATAAAAGGGAGAAACGTTGTTGCAAAACTGACCGAACAAATTCATGGAATAAACCACTACGAGCAGCAAGTGGTGTGGAGATAAGACTTCATTCTAGTAATTATCATATTTCTATAATGGGTTTCTACAACCTAGGGATCTGTCTGTTAGTCTGACTGAAAACATCAGTCATAATTATTCTAAACGCTACGAAGAAATGTGCATTTGAGGTCCTTATGGAAGGAGATGGATAGACAGCATTCTTTTGTGGGCAAATTCTTTTGTGTTTATGAACACTGGGCAAATATGCACCAAGGCAGTAACTCATAGCAACCAATGAAATGTTTGCTTTCTTTATTCTACCTGAAGTTGGCTGACAATGCTAATTATTGATTAGATGCTTTGGTTTACTGCCCAGGTGTAAATTCGTCCAGTGCTTTTCTAAATGACACCCAAATGCTTAACTTAGGCCTTGGAAACACATGCAGGTTCTTCACCGCGTTTTTGGTGTGGTCAGTGGTATAACTAGATGTTACTGGGCCCCACAGAAAATTAATTTTAGGGCCCCCATATACAGAGGTTGTCCTGTTTTACCAATATATGTTGAAGTTGCTAATTAATTATGGCCTCATGGGGCCCCCTATACCACACCCCCCCCCCAGGGTCTGCTTCCTATGTAGTTACGCCCCTGGATGCATTTTTTAACTAAAGCTGACCACCGCATAGATACCGCTAGCGATTTAAGGTTAGGCAATGGCAACTTACACTAGCGTATTTTACACGGTGGTCAGCTTTTTTAAAATTGCGACGATGAACCGCATGTGTGTGTGCAAGGCCTTAGGGTGCAATAGGACATTATGTGCAGACAAACTTGACAACATTAGATGATTTCTATTATTGTTCATAGATTTTACTGCAATTTTAACATATACACCATAATGTGAGGTCTTTCTTTGTTCAGGATGTTTTTAATGTAATGCATTTGCTTATCTGTTCCTGAATGGCAGACATATTTTATCTCCTGGATATTAAAAAAAAAAGACAGATAGATTTCACCACTATTAAGTTATATTCATGAATTAGCCCAAAAAAGCACTAAAAATCTGAAAGTAAGCTTAGAACTAAAATATCGGTATTTTAAAAAATGCAGCAGTATTTTCAGTAGTGCAGACAGCCTATGTATTAATACATATACTGAGGTTAGTTGATATTGTAATACTTATTCTACAGGTGCACCATACTGAAGTGTGCACCAATGTTTTGTACAGACATGTGTACACTAGTATTACTACACACATGGATATGTGCTTAGACACTGCACTGCAAAAACTGTTGCTGCAAGAAATTCGGTTTTGTTGGCAAACAGCAATGATGCACATTTCAAGTGCAAAACACTGTGAACTTCTCACTCATTGGCATAAAGTTGTAGTAGCTTAAATCTAACACAGGAGAACTGCTGTTAGTTTGGCTTGTGCTGTTCCATGTAATAAATACAGAATACTTCTTTGTCACAGTCTCACTGGGCAAAAGGGAATGAGAGCAATGTTTTATATGTAAAAATGAATTTTATGTTCAATTAGCAGTAATTCTGTAGTAAACATTAGCAGGTAAAGAGATTTTTCTCATTTGGCATTGCTGGAAAAGTTGCAAAGATAATGCTTGTGGCATATTTTATTGACCTTTTCGCTTGGAGTGCTCCTTTTTACATGAGCCACTGACTAACTATTTCAGGCCCACACCGAAATGTTGTCACTGACCTTGTTGCATTGCAATGTATACGTAATCCACTTTACATTCAAGCAGCACTAACCATATTGTGCTTATTAAAGAACAAGTAAACGTTTTTTTTTTCTATCTCTAAATTTGCTCTAAACAGCCCCTCAAATTAATGTACCTTAGTCCCTGCTGCAAGTCTGCTCTGGTTTCTGTGTTATCAGCAGCTTGTTTCCCCTTCTTCCTGGTGCAGAGTGAAGCCCCGCCCCTTAGCTTACTGAGCTGACCTTATATCTTGGACTAGTCCAGGAGATCATTTGCATACTATGACATAGCAGAGAGCAGTGTGTGTAGCAGCTTTTGCTTGGGGAAACTAGCTTACTAATGAAACAATGGCTCCCTCTTCCTCTCTATTGTGGAACTGCAGCAAATGGACTGCTCAGTAAACTAAGGGGCTGGGCTTCACTCTGCACCAGGAAAAAGGTGAAACAAGCTGCTGATAACACAGAAACCAGAGCAGACTTGCAGCAGGGACTAAGGTACATTAATCTGGGGGGCTGTTTAGAGCAAATTTACAGAAAGAAAAAGAAAAACATTTACTTTTCCTTTAAAGGAGTTAACCAATAAGCCCACTTATCATAAATATCCTTTCTTTTAGTTGTTACTTTGATTGCTGGCTTTTTGTGGAAGCCATTCTTAAAGTATAAGTAACACCATTTGCTGTCATATTATAGAGGGCATGTTTTAGCACTCAGGTTTGTGGGTGAAGATTCATTCTTGCTTTAATGGTGGTGATGCCCCACCCAAAAGGAAGAGGTTGACGGTCTGTCCTTAATCCTCATTCATCTACCTCTGGATATCAGAGACTTGCTGAAGCTTTTTCAGGAGGATCTGTGTTAAATCAAAGGTAGTGAAGCTTATTCCCACTGCCACAGGGCCTTTCACCCAGTTCATGCTAAGCCCCTTGTAGAGACCACGGATAAAACCTTCTTCTGCCACAATCTCCTGCATCGTGCTGATGATTGATCCATACGTGTGTCCTGTCACTCCTGCAGTTTGCATTCGCCTCCTCACCACATCCAGTGGGTAAGAAGCAGACTGTCCAAAGAGTCCTGCACAGGCCCCAAATAGCAATCTCTCAAAGGGGTATGGTTGTGTTCTGCCACTGTGCTCTGCAGGAGGACAGAAATTCATTAAAGTAGGAATATTACACGTAAAAAGTCAACAGCGCTACAAAACAAGTTGGCGCTATAGAAATACATGTTAATAATAATAATTTTATGAAAGTGTTGTAAATAGCATTTAAAAGATTTTCAAAACCACAAATAGACTAATTATATATCTCTGGAAGCTACTGTCCCTCGTGAGGCCACTAAAGTGAAGCATATTCTGAAATATTGATCACTGGAGGACACTCTAATGTACCAATTGCATTAAAAAGTATAAGCAGCCCTAATAGTATAATAAGCCCAAAGGCAACACAATTTGTATAATCTAATTCCATTAAATTAACCAGGGTATTTATAGCTTGTACAACAATACATACAGTATGTCAGACTTCCCTTTGAGAAAGGCTTACAGCCGAAACATTGCGGTAATGCCGATACTGTGGCAAGTGTTTCTGCTTCCCTTTCCTGCTTATCTGTAGTTGACTAAACTTGAGTGGTAGGTATTAATAAATCATATACGTTGCGGATAGTATTGTATTGATTATTAAATTGACTTAATCTCTGATTCCTTATTATTCTGGAAATATATTTTTTGCAATCCCATTCTGTTCATTTAGAGTGCAAGCACTTTCCATTAGGCATGGGCTAACAGTGAAAGCATCTACACTGTATATATTATTTGTATTTCCTGCAATATGAGCTAAAGTGGGGTCAATATAAAGCGATAGCAACTGTCTCAAATCTAAACTTTTCAAAGAACTCTACAGTCTGAGAATATTTTAGGGGTACTTACCCGCATGTAGCTTTTTAAGCGTTTCATAGGTAAAAAAGCTGATCCCTGCATATGGGATGACACCAAGCACTGTAGGGGTGAATCCTCTGTAAAGTGACTTAAGACCCTCCTCTCTTGACATACGCATAAACACGTGAATGATATTACTATACCTTTTACAAGGGAAAAGAATAAGGATAGGAGAGTTAGTTCTACCAAAAAGAATAACTTAATAACCCATCCAAAACCATAAATATTTTAGTTATATGTATTCAGCAACCTTCTACCAAACATTAAACACCGCCATCCTTTCTGTCCCCTGTACATTCCTAGTAAGTGAAATTCACCTTTACCTACTACTCAGTCCATGTATTTAGTGCATTCACATGCTGACTGAAATAGTTAGGGGCAAATTTACTATTATTCCCCAAAAATAGTTCGAATTCACTCGATATCCGATTAGCATTCGATTTTCGAATGCTAATCGAATAGTTCTAGGCTACCCTTTTATTCGATCATCGATCATTCGATGATCGCATAATGATCGAATAATGATCATTCGAATGAACTATTCGATCAATCGAATGATTCGTACGATTTGAACGATCGAAGTAATCGAGTGCTCCCATAGGCTTCTATTGCAATTTGGTAGGTCCAATCTGGCGCAGTAGGCAATCGAATAAATTTTTAAAATCAAATCCTTCGCTGATCGAATACTCGATCATTTGAATCTATTTGAATGTATTCGATCATTCGCTATTCGATGATCGAATATGCCAAAAATTGCATATTCGACCAGTCGAATAAATCCTACAATCGAAATTCGATCGAATTCGATCGAACTTCGATCTATTCATGTGAATTTTAGAACATCGGCCCCTTAGTGTTACTAATCAGTCCATAAGCTCTCAATTTGACCTTTGTCTGGACAGTGTAAAATGTACGCTATCATGGATAGCGATGGGCGAATCTGGGGCATTTGCTTCGCTGATCACTACTAGAAAGTCACGAAACGCAAAAAATTTTTGAAATGCTGCCGCATCTCGTTTTGGATGCGGGCGTCCATTTTTTGGTGTCCAAAACGACATGTGCCAGTGTCTTGTGAGTTTTTTGCCGTGTTGCGTGCCCAGGCGAATACATTCGCCCATCACTATGGAACAATGTAAATCACAATTCTTGCATGATGCATTATGCATAACGTACAATGAAAAACTTGTGTACAGATTTCCTACTATAGCTACAAAAATCAGCAAGTAATACCAATAAGCAGCAGCAAGGACCACAAGTGTTTTATGACGCCTTAAAATTAATAAATTATGAGAGATTATTTACAAAGCACTGGTAAGGTTTCATCTGGAATATGCTGTGCAGCTTTGATCTCACTGGAGCAGATGCATTAAAGGGACATAAGTCGATCTGGTATGTCCTATATTCATATCTACATCTGTCTATCTATCAATCTATATATAGGGATACCAGAGTGACTTTAGATTGGATTTTTCAGCTTCCATTGGATCAACCAACAGCAAGGCAGGATTAATGTTGACAAAAATGTTGAACACAATGAACATGCGTTGTTTTTCTGCCTAGATTACAATGTTATTATAAGGTGTGAAGTCTGTCATGCTGTAATAGATTGAGAGTTGGAAAGACAGACAGATAAATGGATGCATAAATAACAAACTCACATTTCCTTTGGTGTAACTGCCATGCGTGCACGCACCAGATCCAAGGGATATGTCAATATGGTAGCTGTTGTACCAGCTAGAGCTCCTGCAAGAAGTCGAGGAATAGGTGTCAAAGCACTGGTGGGATAAAGAAAAGAGAACGAAAATACATGGTTAACCAACTACAGCTCAGTATTTATACAGTATTTGTTTTATGTTGGAGAAGTAAGCAAATGACTAGACATTTTAGTTCTTGACAAATGAAAAACATTTTTGACACAATTTGGGCTGTGCACATACCTTCCTTGGAAGCCATAATAACTGCCAAGCAGTTTCTTGTATTGTTCATGAGCACAAAACTGTATGGCTGCATAGGGAATCACACGCACCATTGTGGCAGAGTTACCTCTCCACAAACTTAGGAAGCCTTCATTCAAATAGGTGCGGTAAATCAGTCTGTAGGCTTCCTGTTAAAGGTAAAGTACAAAGATGGTTCAGAAAAAGAAAGCACTGACAGATTTCCACAAGATACAAGAAGAAATATATATATATGTTTTTTCTGAGCTATAGTTGCTTATAGGGATGCTCCAAATCCATAATGTATAGATACAGAATTGTATGAGAACCACTATATCAATGTTGGGGTATTAAAGGAAAACTATACCCCCCAAACAATGTAGGTCTCTATAAAAAGATATTGCATAAAACAATTCATATGTAAAACCCTGCTTCATGCAAATAAACCATTTTCATGATAATATACTTTTTTAGTAGCATGTGCCATTGGGTAATCAGAGATAGAAAATTGCCATTTTAAAAATAAGGACAGCCTCCTGGGATCCTAGGATCCAACGGTGCACACAAACATACCAAACAAACTATAAAGTTAGGTCACACGAGCCAATTAACAGACAGAGTTGTGTCTTTTGCTTCCACACTTCTTCCTGTTACAGTTAGAGATGAAATATTTCTGGTCAGGTGATCTCTGAGGCAACACACAGACCATCATGAAATGGTGGATCAAGGCAAGAGATGTAAAAGGGCAATATTTACTTAAATATATATACCAGGTTGGTAAGATTCTTTAATATGTCACTTAATTTGATATAAACTATCTGTTGCTCAAGTATTCATTTTGGGGGTATAGTTTTCCTTGAAATGGAACAGGAATAGATTCATTTGCCACCCAAAAAGAGAGGATATAATTATTTTCTCTCTTGTATGTGGCATATTTATAAATCTTAAAGGAATAGTTCGGGGTAAAATTAAAAACTGGGTAAATAGATAGGCTGTGCAAAATAAAAAATGTTTCTAATATAGTTAGTTAGGCAAAAATGTAATGTATAAAGGCTGGAGTAGCCAGACTCCAACTTCCTGCTTTTCAGCTCTCTAAAGCTGAGTTAGTCAGCGACTTGAAGGGGGGCCACATGGGACATAACTGTTCAGTGAGTTTGCAATTGATCCTCAGCATTCAGCTCAGATTCAAAAGCAACAGTTATGACCCATGTGGCCCTCCCTCAAGTCTCTGATTGGATACTGCCTGGTAACCAGGGAAACCAGGCAGTGTAAATCAAGAGAGCTGAAAAGCAAGAAGTAGTGTTCTGTTCTGTTAAGTTAGACTTACAGTCACTCCAGCTTTTATACATTACATTTTTGCCTAACTAACTATATTGAAAACATTTTTTATTTTGCACAGCCTATCTATTTATCCAGTTTTTACTTTTATACTGAACAATTCCTTTAATCATTGTCAATTCAAATCACATTTGTTATTTTGCCTCGTCTTACCTTGGCAGAAAATCTGTTTGAAGACACTGAAAAAGATGGATATGCAAAGTCTGAGAAAACAATGTGCCTCATATGAACACAAGATACAATGCAAAAATTTTTTCCCAGCAACACAATTGTTGTGTGGCCTTCATAGAAATATCCCTCAAAGCTATACTGAAAGTGAAGTAAAATGGGATACAGTGCACACACTTAGATTAAGAGAAATAGAAATAAAAAAATTACTGCAACGTACATTCATTTTTGTGTTTCAAAGCTATTAAGTTGTTTTAAACAAATATGACTTTTGTAACAGCATCATTTGCTGGTCAGAACGATTTCAATTCAATAGAAAACGGACCAGTTTGGTCCATTTTTGATCGAAAATGCCCCCCATTCGAATCTGTTCGAATGTATTCGATCATTCGCTATTCGATGATCAAATATGCCAAAAATTGCATATTCGACCAGTCGAATACATCCTACGATCGAACTCGATCGAACGTCTATCTATTCATGTGAATTTAGTACATCGGCCCCTTAGTGTCTTAATATGGTTTAAAGATTTTTCACTATATATAATATTTGGGTATCAGATACTATGCTACAAAAGGTGTGTCACAGACTCTTCATTGCCCTTTTCCAAAGTAAACTTACACATGAATGAATGCGAGCTAATTATTTATTTGTGGACAATACTGCACTACAAGAAAGCTATATTGGTTATGTAATTATTGTACCGATTTGTTTTTAACTTAAATTAATCAGCTGAGTTAGTTTAACTAATCAGTGATCCCTAATCAGTGGCTCATGAGCAACATGTTGTTGACCAACCCCTTGGATGTTGCTCCCAGTGGCCTCAAATCAGGTGCTTATTTTTTTGATTCCTGGCTTGGAGGCAAGTTTTAGTTGTATAAAACCATACATGCTGCCAAACAGAGACTCCTTAAGATTGCCAGTCCACATAGGGGCTACCAATAGTCAATAACAGTTCGTAACTGGCATGCTTGCGTTGCTCCCCAACACTTTTTACATTTGAATGTGGCTCAGGGATAAAAAAAAAAGGTTTTGGATCCTTGCTCTATGCTAAGTTATGACTGTTTTGGCTTACAGATAAGGTGGTGTCCATTATGGAGGGGGGTTATCTGTAAGCGGTTTAGAAGAGCATTAGACTAGGGCCAGATTCACAGGCCGACCACTAGCAGAATGTCCTTCCCTCTTTGCATCTGGAAGCCTTGTATTGGCTCTGGTGTATACACACTCGGCAGATTTTGACCAAAAAACGCAGTCTGGCATTTCTTCACCGAAATCCGCCTAGTGTGTTCGCTCCAGAGCGGACACAAGGCTTCCAGATGCAAACGTTGAAGAGGATAAGAAGAGGATTCTTCTAGCGGTCAGGACTGAAATCAGCCAGTGCATTGCAGCAGGGTGATTTCAGCCCATCTTGCCCTTGCCTTAAAGTGTGGAAACTAAACACTGCAACATGATGAGATGGATTTTAGTCTTACCTTGGAATATGATTTTGGTTCTGTCCAGCGGAGCAACAGCTGTTTTAGCTACAGCTCCAGCAAGAGCCCCAGACAGCAAAGAGTTGAGGACACTTTTGTGATTTGTATACCCCTTAAATGAAAAACATTTAAAAGTGTTAGGCTGTGCACCACAGTGAAATAAAGTATGAATAGTACTCATCTTATATTCTTTCTGTATCTTTAAAACCATTACTTCTTACCTCGTACACCACAGATGTGGGTAGGATAGCATGGGTGCCATTCTTGTTCAGACCCACTTGACTTTCCTTAATTCCATTCTCCATACCACACTTCTTCACCCAGCTGAGGTGAAACGTTGACTCCTAATGAAACAGAAATACTAATTAAATAAAGAAAACAAAGAAAATACCTTTGGCCCTTTATTCCCAGAAACTCCAATGCATCCACTTCAAGAGGCGCATTGTGTGGATCATACAGAGTTTACTCATATCAATTTACAGGTCTGGGCTAAACAGAAGGAAGCACAGTTCTATTACCTAGAAGTTTGTCAGCTATTGATGTATCTCTACCAGTGGCAAATATCACAGTGCATACATCATTACAAAGGTAAAATCAAAATGACAAAAAAGCTATTAGGGTTCAAAGTAAATAGGAGTACAGTATGTGATTTTCATCCAACACTTATTTAAAGAAAAACATATCTGATAAATGCCAATTCAATGGGATATATTTAAACAGTGTTTTCCTAAGGTGCAAGCTGAACATCTGTGATAAATATGTTAAGCAGAATTTACATCTAAAAATAGCATGTGAACAAGGAATTGTAGCGCTTCCAGTAAGGACTAATATCCTAGTTGGGTGAAGTACAAGGTAATGTTTTATTATTACAAAGCAAAAGGAAATCATTTTAATGTTGTCTATGGGAGACGGCATTGTGAAGAGCTTTTTCTGGATAATGGGCTGTCGGATAACAGATCCCATACCTCACCCAAAGTCTTATTTTTTAACCCACATCCCAAAGTACCCCATGCATTAAGCATCACAATCCTACCAATGAGCCCACGATTAGCACTTTAACATGAATAACTACAAGCCACATTTCTTGCAAGAAGGCTGTATGCTATTATGACAAGGCAAGGTCAAATGTAAGCACGTTCCAAATTGTATTGGTTTTTAGATTGTAGTTGTGATTTGTAAAAGAACTGACCTACAGATAACCTCACTGAGTTAAGATTTCCTTCTGTCTTTTGTGGCAGATTAACATAAAAAGAAATCACTGCTCTGGTAGTAAATGATTAAGGCATGAAAGAGAATTTCTAACTGAAATAAGAAGCATGTGAGCAATTTTCTCCTTCACATAGCGGTATGGCAATATAAAAATATATTTCCTTATCTAAAAATGTATAAAACACCCTTACCTTCTAGAAAGCTTTTTGTTGGTTGACTAGAGTAAATGCAATATCATACCGTGAGGTGAAGAACATTTAACAAACTGCAGTCAGTCAGGTTAACAAGGAATAAGGGTTTATGAGATTATAAACGTGGTTTACATAGTAAACATATAAAACTGTTAATTTACATGAATAAACACAGTAAAACTATATTACTTTAATTAAAAAAAAACACACTGGCATATAGTCCAACATTTTAAAGGGATCCTGTCATGGGAAAATGTGTTTTTTTCAAAACGCATCAGTTAATAGTGCTGCTCCAGCAGAATTCTGCACTGAAATCCATTTTTTAAAAGAGCAAACAGATTTATATTCAATTTTGAAATTGAACATATTGTCAGTTTCCCAGCTGCCCCCAGTCATGTGACTTGTGCTCTGATAAACTTCAGCCACTCTTTACTGCTGTACTGCAAGTTGGAGTGATATCACCCCTCCACCCCCAGCAGCCTAATAAAAGAACAATGGGAAGGTAACCAGATAGCAGTTCCCTGGTGGATCTAAGAACAACACTCAATGGTAAAAGCCAAGTCCCAATAAGACAGATCAGTTACATTATGTGGGAGAAATAGCAGCCTGCCAGAAAGCAGTTTCATCCTAAAGTGCAGGAACAAGTCACATGACTGGGGGCAGCTGAGAAACTGACAAAATGTCTAGCCCCATGTCAAATTTCAAGGGATTTCAGGGATACTGGTATTGTCCTTGTCAATGATTTACATTGTGTGCTAGTATAAATGGCACCAAAAAGAAGTTATTTTTCATAACAAAAGCAACTTTCAAATATTCATTAATGGTTCAATGGTGTAATATGTGATTGTTACTATAACTGCTATTGAAAACAGAATCAGTTTGGCTATTTATATTCTGTGCTCTGCTAGTTATGACTCCTGACACAATGCAGCAGAAGCCAGCTGATTGTCAGACCTGAAAGAGGCCTGGCTTCTGATACACTGTTGCAAATGTTAGAACCTGAAAGACAAAGACTGCTTTTAACGGCAATTACATTTACAAACAACTTTAAAACTATTCGGACATTCAAATGTATGTGTATTGTTTAGAATGAGTTTTCTGTCATTATGCAAAACAAAAATAAAATAAAACAAATGAGTGGACGCAACATAATTGGGTTTTTTATTCTTGTTGTGATCACTCAGTCCAGCCATACGTCCAGCACCATTGCTATCAGTTTGTGAATCTCTAATAATAATCACACTGCAGCCCAAAGTGGCACTTGCAGAGTTGTCAGTTAAAGGGCATAAGTGCACAAAACACCTAAGGCTAATGCTACTAGGGGCTTTTTCTTACCAATTCTGAGCAATTTTTGCTGCAAGGGCACTAACCTGTTGTAAAATTCTAAACTGTAAATTCTGATCAAGAATTGTAATTCTACACACCTTTTTAAAACAAAGCAAATAAATTAGGTGATTTAAGTTATTTGTAAATGTATTTATTAATGAAAGCAAGATCTGTCTGTCCCTTGCACTGCTGGTTCTGACTACAGGTACCATTTAATGCAAGTCACGGCTCCACTTCATGTCCTGTGATTAAAGACAGGAGGAGGAGAATTACAGAAGTGTGCAATGCACTGCAGGAATTGGACTGGGAGTACAGGTTATTGTAACATTACTTCATTGGTTCATGTAGTCTAGCAGTGCAGAGAAAACCAAGGAACATGTGGTGTGCATGCAAAGTACAGTGAAAAGCCTACCTTAGCTAACTAGCTTTTCACTCTGTTGTGCAGAGGAATATTGTCATACCTCCCAACATTTTGGAAACAGAAAGAGGGACAAAAACATTAGCCACGCTGAGTGTGTCGAATTGCTGTGACCACGTCCATTTTGGTGGCCATGCCCCCTAATTACCATGTCCATTTAACAAAATTTGCCAGGTCTGAATACATTTCTGTGGTTTTTATGTGTTATTACAGTTTTGCTTATAAAGGTGAATTGCCCTTTAAGCTGCAAATGAGTTTCCCCAAGAGACCTGCTTATCTAAAACTGTTACAAAATCTTATGTATCTATTCTGGGCTCTCTGCCAAAATCCAATTAAGGGCAAGGCCAGAGGTGGCGTTTTTAAAAATGCTCCTTCTGGCATAAATACTCATAAACTGCACTACCACTTGAAACTTGCTTTCTTTGGACTACACCCGGTGAGAAAATTTTTGAATGGTGAGTGCCATTATTGCTATATATATATATATATATATATACATATACACACACATAAATATATATTATATATATATATATATATATATATATATATATTAATAGTAAATGTATAATCCAAACCTGCCAACAAGCACAACTCTGCATATCCCGTGTGGGAAAGTTTTATGAGCCTTAAAAATAATTGTGACAGTGCCAAATACACTGTTTGCCAGTGCCGCACCCTGTCCTCTTCAGGCAGCCAAAAAAAAAAAAGTGAAAAGAAAGAATGAAAAATCCTACAACAAACTCATCAAACAACCAATGAGCTCAGTCCATTCCCTGCTAAAAGAAAGTATTAAAATGAATAGCACTGTAGTAATCACTAAAGCCTTTTTAATAATATCATTTCTTATCATTCTGTTGACCTTTCTACGGTACTATGTAAAATGCTATCAGCAAGTTACATTTGTTATAGTTTGTCCCAATCATTGTTAAAGTCTGGTTGTATAAGTGTCATAACAAAAATCTGCATGCATTCTAAGTGCAATTGGTTACATTTGTACTCTGTTTTGCAGAAGATCTGTGACAGGCAGCAACTGGAAGTAGAGCCCTGCGGCAGGTCAGGTACCCTGTGGGTTGCAGGTACAAGTTTTTGGGAGTAGGAACAGACGCCGGTCGGGTTTCGAGTCTTCTCAATAGCAAGTTTTACTCTTTTTTATGATCACGCCTACTTCTAAAGACATCACTTCCGGGTTTACAACACCAGTACTTCCTGTTTCTTGATGGTCAGTGGGTCGCGGATCGGGTTGTGAATAAGGTAGTTGTGGGTTGGGTATGTATGCAGGTTGCGAGTTGGGTTTAACAAATTGGTTCCGAGCAGGACTAACTGGAAACAGATATATGATGCACTGACACACAACACTACCATACTGTGCCTTGTGCATGCGTTTATGCATGGATGTATTTTAACATTATATTACAGCTCTATGAATAGGTGACACCGGAAATGGAAATATATACTATATATACACTGTTTGTACACAGAATTACCTTACAGTTTATGGTTCTGTAAAAAAAAAAAAGTTTTGTAAAATATATGGCCTGAGCTTTTTAAACATTTAAAGCCTGATTAATTTCTATTCTGTGCAGTTTCCATACTGCTAACCCTACAGAGTGCAGCGTGTGATATAATTCCAATGGGATGTATGATTCTTGCAGTGATTTCTGCAGCATGACTGAAGGACTCGATTCAAAAGGAAAATAAAAAACAAACAAACAGTGACCCTGTGGACGAATTATTGTTATGCAGGAAAATAAATGCCCCACTTGGCAGTTATCCAAAACTATAATAGGCCACTATAATCACTTAAAGGAACAAACTCAGGAAATGATTTGCCCTATGGTATAGTACCCACAAAATGTGCACAGTCGCAAAGTCTATGCCAATTGGCACCTAACCACAGAGAGAGTACAAGTTCAGCAAGGACACCTGCCCAAAACTGAACTGAAAGCCACAGAGGTACAGAAAATTCCTTAACCCAAGGCAGCTGTCAGGAACTGAGGGGAAAACATACAAAGACATGTACATAATTCTAAACAGTTGTCAGGAGTAAACACGGAAACTGGAAGCTCAGTCGCTAAAATTTCTTCAGCATAATGACAGCACCTAGTTAGAGAGCAGAAGGTGACACACTCACCTCTGCTTGCTGGTCCCGTTACCTGCTCTACACTTCTTTTACTACAGTCTACAGGCCTCCGTACTGCTGAACACATTCCCTCCCTCATGTTGCTTGGCAGTTTGCCGTCACGTATTGGTTGGTATTTGCTGAGCGACTTTCACATTATCCAACCAGCAACGCGAAAACGTGGGCGTGGTCCCCCTCTATCTAAGAGCTGGAATGTTCTCGCTGACTGACACTATCAAGGGCCAGCCACAGAAAAGAGGCGGTTCACGCTGTCCCATGTGGCTGTCTTGCTGTTTTGAGGGGGATGGGTGGAAAGTGGTGGTGGTAACTGGGGGAAAGGTGACAGGTTGGGGGAGGACAGGCAGCTAGTGTACAACTATGCACAGGTTGTACTTACACTTATGTTTTCGTCACCAAAGTTTTTTTACAGCGATGGTGTTATTGGTTTTAAATACTGGAAACAAAAACATTGACTTTTTGCCATGCATACACCAAGAAGAGGCGGAGCCAACTGGTTCACACTTACTGCATTTCAGATGACATTTCAATCATCACAAATGGGTCAGAAGCGAGAGTCAGTCCCGCTCATGGCTGCACTCTGAAGTTGAACCCATACCTCCCAACGTTTTGGAAAATTCAGAACAGCTAACAGGTGCAAATAAGATACTTTGTAACACTTTTGAGATAAGAAGATAAGAAAATAAGTAATTGTAACAGTAGAAATATTTTCAATTTTTCTTAATCTGCCAAAGTTTGTAAAATGAACATGGTAATTAGGGGGTGTGGCCACAAAAATGGGCATGGCCAAAAAATTAGCCGCAGTACTTGTGAAAAAAAAATTGTGTCAATACTTTTTCTAACAAAATGTTGGGATGTATGCTAAAAAGAGGGACAAAAAATGTTTTTGCATGTAGTGCGTCAATTTTTTTGAACACGCCCATTTTGCTGGCCACACCCCCTAATTACCATGTACATTTTACAAATTTTTTAATCTGTTACAATTACTTATTTTCTTATATCAACATTTTTACAAAGTATCTTATTTGCACCTATTAGCTGTTCTGGGCTCTCTGCCAAAAACCAATTAAGTGAGAAACTTTGTTCAGTGCAGAGAAAAGAGGGACTTTCCAGTACAAATGAGGGACTGCAGGTTGAGCTGTCAAAAGAGGGACTTCCTTCTGTAAAAAGGACAGTTGAGAGGTATGTGACCCATACATGTCATTCACATCCAGCTCTGGACTGACATTCTGAATAGGCCCTGGAATTTCATGTTCAGGGAGGTCCAAATACCCCTCATAGGCCCAATAAACAGTGACTGTCTATGACAGCCAGCAAGGGCCTGGTCAGAGCCTGGAATGAATAAATTCAGAAGTGTGCTGAAGACTGCACTGATTTCTGGAAAGTCTTGTTGTATGAACCACTTAAGAGCTGTGAAGGGGGATCACTGTGAAACCACTACTTCCAGATATTGTGTGCCAATATGTAGTTGAAGACTGGCATCTGGCATAGGGCTTCAATGAACTACTTTGAAACAAATGTGTATAGCTAAAATGATCTATAATCTACCCAGCTTTAACATCTAACAAAAGCATTGCCCTAAAACACAGTATTTATTGCATATAACATATTTACAGAAAGAAACTTGACCAGATCTGCATAATGCAGATAACACTTTTGAATACAACACCAAACTTTGTCTGGTTTCTGGGTCATGTTCCACCCATCCAAGGGGTAGATTCATCAAAGAGTGAAGGGAAGAGTGAAGTGAAGTTCCGCCACTAGAGGGAAATTCCACAGCTCTCAATTAATTTCTATGGGATTTTTAAAGGCGTATTCATCAAAGGGTGAACTTTCACTTCACCCATTGATGAATACGCCTTTCAAAATCCCATAGAAAGGAATTGAGAGCTGTGGAATTTCCCTCTAGTGGCGGAACTTCACTCTTTGATGAATCTCCCCCTATGTGTGATAACACATAAACAATTGGCAGTATGCTGCCCTGCATTTCCACCCTGGATATACTCCCTAATAATTGCTGCTGGGCATCATCTCTGCTCCCTGTGCTGCTTTCTTAGGTCTTATATTTACATTGCTAATAAGATCTATGATTGGTAGAGTTGACACACCCTGCTCAATAACTTTTACATGGGACAAAAATTATTTTATTATGTGTCAATTTATTATGTGTAATCTAGCCCAGCTATCTAGTAGTTTTAAGGAAAAGGGGATCCCAATATGAAAAATATTGCAAGTGCTTACATGCGTTTGAGCATGGTCAAAGGAACTCTTTTGTATAAAGTAATTCATGTTTTAGTAGTACCTTCCCTTGTAAGCAACAATACATATTTCTTTTGTCTCTCACTGGTGTTGGCTTTCTTGGTTGTCATACCTGAGAAATCACAGCTATAACCACAACTTCCATAAAGGAGTGCAGCCACCCACTTTATTCCTTTTGCTCATGTTTAACCTATTTATATACTGTCACGTCAGTTAATGATGAGCCCCCTTGGTAGCCAGCGTTCGATACTATTTCTCAAGGTTACAAACAGAATCTTGTGGCTTGCGCTCTAGTCTCTGGTGTTCTTTTTGTTATTGCAGAATACAAATATGTACATGGTTCCAAGAATGTTGCTCGTATTAACCTAGAAAGAACCTGGAAAGTGAGTTTCACAAGTAAATTCAGCCAGCTAGAAATGAGCCTTTAGCCTTTTTGATTCAGGAAGTAGGAACAGAACAATCCAAAATACAAGCATTGTTGTGTTGAAAAAGTGTTTGTGTGCATGGTGATAAAAATCCACAAAGATCCACAAGCCGATTGGTCAAATCAGTGTGGTCATGTAGTTTGTGGTGAGATCCACAGCATCAATTAAAAGACCTGCAGCCCAGTCAATAAATATTGTAACAAACTATCCTGTGCGGTACCAATGTCATTACAATAAAACAGATATTTCTTGTCTAGTTCATAGTTCTTATACATGAACTAAACATTCTTACAATTCGTGTCTGACATCAGAAATAATGCTGCTGAAGCCACTTATTAGAGCATCTGAAGAAGTGATGTCTGCTTCTACTACAGTTTTTCAAATTTCAAATACTTATCTGCTGAAAATATACTGTATGTGACTCACATGAGAATAGAATGTATTTGTGGAAAATTGCTTCTAAGTAAATTTTCTCTCATAATGCAAAAGAGAGACCTTATAATAAGGCCTATATTGTTTGGGGTGTCCTAATTGGACATGTAGCAGGCACTTTGATTACTAGTTGTGAAAAAGAAAACACCCAGTGCTATAGCCCTTAAAGTGCGATATAATAAAATGGCCAATTCTTAGCAAATGTTGAGTGGTCCTTCATTTATTTTTATAGTTTTTTTTATCTTCTGACGCTTTCCATATTTCAAATGGGGTCACTACTCCATTAGCACTTAACTACTGCTTTGTGAGGCTACAATTTTATTGATAAATGTTATTTTTCATTATGTTTCGATTTAGATACTTTCATATTCAAATTCCAGTTTCACATTAGGCTTGTGAAACACGGGCAGATTCGGGGAGATTTGGCCCTTGGTAAATCTGCCCCCTAGTGTCTGCTATTAATAATCATTTTTAGTTTAGAAGGGCTGAATACACCTATAAATATTTTTTAAAAAGTAACTTGTGCTAAAATATTATAGTATTCTGCCTTACGTTTAATTAAAAAAATAATTACACTTTCAAACTTCATGGGATTCTTCTAAGCTACTGTGCATGGAGAATAAATAGGTTGCACAAATAAAGTAAGCACACAGATATATAATGAATTCCATTTGTCTCAAAACCAATTACTAGAACAAGGCCTCTACACAGCATAGTATTGCTTTTAAAATGGAGAGGAAAAAAGCAAAAATAATCTTTATATTACAGAAAATTTGTGTATTGCAAGCAGGCAGTAGATCAAGTAAATATATTTTGTAGACAATGTAATGCAAGCTCCAAATCCATTGTTTAATTTGTTTTGCTATAGGTTTTAGAGATTGTTGGTAAAACAATGGGCTTTAGACATTTCCTTACATGAAGAGATATTCACAAAAGGGATAGATATTAATTAAAAGGGGTACAAACATTTGAAGCAGAGTACTGTATACATACACAAATAAATAAAACAAATCATACGTCACAGATGAAGCTCATTTTGCATCACTGCATAGATCTTCTTGCTGTTCAGTGTTAAAATGTGTAAAAATAAAAACTGGATAGTCAGATTAGTAAAGGAAAATGCAAACTATAAAGGTTGGAGTGACTGGATGTCTAATATAATTGCCAGAATCCAACTTCCTGCTTTTCAGCTCTTTAACTTTCAGTTAGTCAGCGACTTGAAGGGGGGACACATGGGACATAAATGTTCAGTGAGTTTGCAATTTATCCTCAGCAAGCAGCTCAGATTCAAAAGTAACAGTTATGGCCCGTGTGGCCCTCCCTCAAGTCATTGATTGATCACCGGGGTAACCAGTCAGTGGAAAACAGAAGAGCCTGCAAAGCAGGAAGTTGCATTCCGGCTATTATGTTACACATCCAGTCACTCCAGTCTTTATACATTACATTTTTGCCTAGCTAATTATATTAAAAACAATTTTTATTTTGCACTGCTTATCTATTTACCCAGTTTTTTTTTTTATAACGAACAATTCCTTTAAAAGAGCAAAATACGAACATATTTGCAGCTCTAATTAAAGCGATCATTAAGCAGGGCAATGCTTGCTTTTTATGAACAGTTACTTTGAGTAGTAAAGCAATGACAGATCCCAGAAACCTAAGCCTGCAAGAGTCTTTTGCTTATAGCTTTTTTGCTTATAGCTTTTTTCCTGAATTAAAGCCAGAGTGCTTTATTGTAAACTGCAAAGAGTTGTAATCAGTTAACACTGATGGAAGGCTATTTGTGCCTTGTGTTACTACAAGGAGTCCTCAATAATAAGACCAATTCAAACTGATGCTAAAGCTTTAGAAAAAGCATGATGTTTTATTTTGTTTTGCTGCAGCTTTCATGTAATCCACAATGTGGACATACAGGGAAAAAAAGCAGGCATGCTATTCTCGGTGTTGAACATGGTCATGACAAGACTTTCCTCCTTTCAATACATTTTGTGGTGCCCTGAATTTCAGACATCAACTGTAGGCTATATGTTTCAACTGAGAAACAAAAAAATTTAATTATTGGCTGTAAAAAGGATGGCTAGAGATGCTTTATAAACTATCCAACATTACCTTTGTCCCTTTAGGCTGCAAATGTTTTTTTTTATTAATATATAATCTCTAGTGAACTAAGCTACCCTTTTGTCCAGTCCATAATTCCTTGAGCTCCACTTTGCAGCCAAGATCTCTCAGGGCAGCTTTGGCCACATCATCACAATCCTTATGAGCACTACGGGCTTGGAGAATAAGGGACTCTGCACCCATTTCCAGGATAGGCAGTGAAAAATCCCGAGTTCGAGAGACAAGGTTCCTGATGACCATGCAGCCTTGCTTCTAAAATAAGAAAAGTATTTAAGTCAGTACTAATCTGGAAATATATGCATGCTTACATTTAAGTAATGATTTCTCAACGGATCCTCTAAGGCGTAAAGGACAATTCTGACTATTACCTGAACACTGGTGTCCTGTGGATGTGCCTTCATTGCCTGAAGAGCTGCCAGAGCTCCCCCTCCTTCCATGATCACTTTACAGTTCTCTGGCTTGCGCAGAGCTAGCATAGCAAGGGCTGCACAGCCCTGATCACATATCTGTAATAATAACCATTAAATGGTTGATGGGAAATAGTGTTTTCAACATGGACACAGTTATTAGAGAAGTATGGCTGCAGGTATCTCGAATAATATAGGCCCCTTCAAGCACTCTGTTAGTAACAATTCTGTTATAAAATATACATGAATTCTAAATTGGGGGGAAGCACAGGTCTGGATTTTGACTACTTTCAACAGAATTGCAAGTGAAGGACAATGTGTATACTATCAAGTTTCATTTTTCACAATTCAAGGAAAAGCAGAAAAAAGAACAAAGCACAAATATACTTGAGAATAGTCTCTGGAACCTTGAATGGTCAGGATTTATAGGAGACAATGGGAACTAGTAATTCATCAGTTCATCCCAAAAGGCAGACTCAATCATCAAGTGTGAAGGGAATAAGGTAATGAACCTCTACAAAACTGATCATAATTAAAGGTATACATGTATTATTTTGTATCACCAAACGTGAAAGGTCAAGAACTGATCACGGACCTAATGATGATATCTTCCAATACATGGAAGGGTATCTTTGAATAGCTGTGACCTCTACTGTTCACAAAAGCTGTCTTGTATGAAGATAATGTAGATATATACATTTTGTGGTATGAGAACTAGAGATGCACTGAATCCACTATTTTGGATTCGGCCGAACCCCTGAATCCTTCCCGAAAGATTCTGCCGAATACCGAACCGAATCTGAATCCTAATTTGCAAATGCAAATTACGGGTGGGAAGGGGAAAACATTATTTACTTCCTTGTTTTGTGCCAAAAAGTCACGTGATTTCACAACCTGACCCTAATTTGCATATGCAAATTAGGATTCGGTTCGGCCAGGCAGAAGGGATTCGGCCGAATCCGAATCCTCCCGAAAAAAAGGCTGAATCCTGGCTGAATCCCGAACTAAAAGACATTAATGCACTCATTGGGACAAGGTAAATTTTAGTTACTACAACAAAAATTGATGACTTTTGCCATGTTTTGTTGAATTACTGACAACAAAGAAAAATTAAGAGAATTACCTGGATACTTGATAGGTGTCGTGACATAGCCAAGACAATTAGGTCTGTCCCACCAGAATTTACAATTGCATCCTTCACGTCATCATTGCCAGCAATAGCTCTAATGGCACTTAAAACCTGCTTTACTAATTCCTGCAGAAAAATATAATATATCAAGCAATAATAGAATAGTATCAAGCAACATTCTATGTCTTTGTGGGAGGAAATGATAGTACATGTAAAACAAAAAAAAACTCAAACAAGCACAAAGGGAATTTAAAACATACTCAGAACAGAATCAGACCAGGACAGTAATGCTAATTAAATTACCACTAAGATGGCCATTAACATTAAAACCATATTTTTAGCAAACTGTAAACATGGTTTAACCTAGATTACAAGTAAAAAAATAATAATCTGTGCGCCCCTGTGTTTTACAGTCAGAATTTCTGTGCAGACCCAAAAATATTACATGTAGATGCAATATGGACAACATGGAACAATTCATTTTTAATTAAACCAATAGCCAAAACACATTTGTAAAAACTGCTTTTGCATATTTAAAAGAAAAAAAACCCCATAAAAATAGAATATTTTAGGTTTTAGCAAGGTGTATTAAAAATGATGCAGATAAACAAATAAGTGGTCTTGTTTGGAGACCGTTTTTAATGTATTAATTTTCTTGCTTTGTGCCAAGGTTGGTAGAACCATTAACATGCAAGATATAATCGACTGACCAAGATATGAACAGTAATATCGGTTTTATTGGGACCAACAGCATGGGTGCTGGATGGTCATGATATGGACATACCTGGTGGTCAATGCAGTCAGCTAACAATGCCAACATAAAATTAAGGCCACCTAAATCCACCACATCTTGACAAAACTCGTTGCGCACACAGAGTCTGGAAACTGTACCACAAAGCTCGCTGAGGACTCCAGGATTATCTGTAAATGCTGGTAAGCAGGACATAGAAGACAATGGTAAGATTTTCTAGGTTGTTTTCACTTTTTACAGCCAAAATAAAATGAGATTTTGAGCACTATGAACATGCTGACCAATTCAAGAAAAAACAAGACTGCTAGCTATGTACCAGTAGCACTTTAGCATCAATACGGACTGCCCAATGTATCATAGCTGTATCCGTTTATGTGTATGACTTGTAAAACACCACATGCATATGTCGTGCTACATAAATAATGAAATGAAATACAATTAAACCCTTTATGTACAGCAGTGCTGTCCAACTGAAAGCCTGCAGCCGGATGTGTCCTTCAAAAGGATTTATAGCCCCCAGTCAGGAAATGGTACAACAGCCCCAGCTGCCCTAGAGCTCCGGAGACTTCATTGTATGACATCATCATTTTGATTTAATCCGGCCCTCAAACATGTTGTATGGGAATTACTCGGCCCATTACATGTAATAAGCTGGACAGCATTGATTTACAGTATAGTGGTTTGTACTTATTTGTTATTGTTATTTTGTTTTTCTGCATTTGTTGTCAGTTCTAAGAATGGTAACTGTCCCATCAGTATCCATGTAACATAACATCCATAGATTCTTAACAAACAGTGCCCTCCAGAGGACAAATTGTAATTAAAATGTTTGCAATGCTTTTTCCGTGAAACAGAATTGGCCTTAATTTTACTACTAGGTTAGGCATTTTATTCCCAGATTTATTGTTACGGTGTATAAGACCCATTGAAATGGAACCCTCCAAGTGGCTATCGCTACCTTGCCAAGGGGATGGAAAAGCACCGATTTAATCCTATTTTGTTATTTTCACATATTTTGTTTTAATGGTAGGCATCTCAATAAAGGGCAAATATATTCTGCAGTGCTTTACATACAGAACCTAACTGACAAACAGACAAAGCTGCAGTCATTAGAAAACATATGACCTTGTGTCAGTAGCAGAGCATTTATGGACTTTCTTATTTCTCCCTTGCTTTTTCTAGGTTCTAGTTTGAGGTTTCCCTTTTCTACAGGATCAGCGCAAACCACACTGGGCAGAAACTTTGGACTGCTTGGACCACCAGTCAATAATAAAACAGAAGGTATGTTCATTGAGATTTCACTACTGCTTTACTATTATCTGGCAGTTTGTTGATGCTTCTCCATTGCTTTACTAGTGGCTGTCTGTCTGAAGAATGCCATGCAGTGTGAAACGGAGTAAATTGAGGGAATGGCAATGAAGAAGCAGCAAGGGATTAATAAGAAAATACTTGAAGAAAGTGCTTTAGGAGAAACAGGAACAGATATTGTCTCAATGGTATTTTTTGAAAATGCGTATTTTATAAATAAATATTTTTTTCCCCCACTAAAAAAAAAAATTTTTTAAAAGGATGCATTATACCAAGAATGATGGTGTGAATACATAATTTAATTAAACATGGTACCTTTTGCTGCCTCAATCAAGCACTTCAGTCCATTGTTCTCCAAAACAATCATCTTTGCATGATCATGAGCATGGCCAAAGGGCACCCTGATGTCATCATCAAAGGTCATAATTCTCAAAGCAGAACACACCTCACGAACCACATCTGCATCTGATCCATGAGATGTAATGGCCCTGGTCAGGAGGGGCAAGATCCCTGCCTTCACTAGGTCCTGGCGATTCTGCTCATGTTTTAAGCATACATGGCGGATGAGACGTGTGCCTAGTAAAGTAACCTCTGCATCACCTGCATGGTTCTTAAGAGTCTGAAGCAAAAGTTGTTGCCCAGAGGCTTCCAGCAAGTCAGGCTGCCCATCAGTAAGGGCAGACATAGCATACAAGGCATTCAGCAAAGCCTCACGATCATCTTCTGAGAGTTTCCAGGTCTCTAGTATAACGGGATAGGCAAATTTCTGTCCAGCTAAGTAACGATGTGCCAATCCTTGCTTGCATTGATCCCCAAACTTAATAAGCAGTTCAGAAATTTCACTTACAGAAGAAGACGCTACAGACTTTCTCAAGGACTCCAGAGTCTATCAATTAGAAAACAGATGTGGTTGAAGTTCAGCATCATAAATATAAGCTCTAAGATAACCACCACCATTTTTATGTGGCTTAGCCTTCCAATTGGCATATTACATCCAATAGCTTTACTCCTACACACACTAAGAATGTGTGTGCCATTGTAAAACATGCAAGAGATAGAGAAGGCACAAAAAGGGGAGCAAGACTATACATGCCACACATTATGTGAGTAGCTCAAAACATGCTATCAGTAAAACCGTTGTAATATCAATACAAAATGGTTTATTCCTACACCTATGTTGCAAAATATATTAAAGTATGGGATCGGTTATCTGCAACTTGTTAAGCAGAAAGCTCAGGACTGTGGGAAGGCCATCTCTCAGAGTATATTCATTTTATTCTGTAATAATAAAAAGTACCTTTACCTTATTCCAAACTAATATACTGTATAATAAGTCATAATTGAAGGCAAAACAATATTATTGGGTTTATTTAATGTTTCAATGCTTTTTTAGTAGACAAAGTAAGGTGGTCCAAATTATAGAAAGACTCCTTATCTGGAAAACCTCAGGTTCTGTACAAGTCTGGGTTACACCTACATATTATGGTGCCACAAAAAGTGAAGCCAAAATCATAACATTTAAATGAGTGGTTACATATCAGTGGGGTAATATTCCTTCTGTGCAGGTTACTGCCTTCTACTTGCAGTTATGTTAACTATACAAATCAATGTGTCCACACACCTGTAAAATATCATGATTTGAAGCAACTTCATTTTCATCACATGGTTTCTTCACTGCTTTTACTATATTAGTCAAGTCAACACCTAATTAACAGAAAAGTGTGTTATTTTCATAGTGTACTGATCATTTGCATATCTACAAAGCACTTATAGCAACTTTCTCCTATTGAGAAAAAAAGTAATGTGCAACAGACAATATTTTTAAGATGCTTTAGTAAATATGGTTGTGGCTCTACTCTCTGCAACAAATATAGAAGGTGCAAAGACTGTCAGAATTTACGAGCATATTGTATGATATGTTCATTCATACACAGAAATATCAAATTCCACCAATGGAAAGGATACCATAATAGTCTCTCTCTATTTGCATAAATAAGTCCTCCACCCACCTAAAACCCAACCCCTACCTTCTTCCACTGTGATGTGATGGATTCTGGGACTTTAAACCTCTCTGCTTTCCAAAGAATATATTCACCACCCACAATGGAAAGTAGTTACATAATTAAATTGGGTTAAAAAAAGACAAAGTCCATCAAGTTCAACCCCTCCAAATGAAAATCCAACATCCATACACACACCCCTCCATACTTTCCCAAAAATTATATTTGCCCATATCTATACTAACTGTAGAGTTTACTATCACAATAGCCTTTGATATTATGTCTGTCCAAAAAATCATCCAAGCCCTTTTTGAAAGCATCAACAGAATCAGTCATCACAACATCACCCAGCAGTGCATTCCACAACCTCACTGTGAAGAACCTAAGCTGCTTCAAATGAAAGTCCTTTTTTTCTAGTCTGAAGGGTGATCCTCTTTAGGGGTAATAAGGTCCCCTGCTATTTGTCTATATTGTCCTCTAATGTACTTGTAAAGTGTAATCATGTCCCCTCGCAAGTGTCTTTTTTTCCAGAGAAAACAACCCAAAGTGCAGTGACTTCAAGTCTATCATGACTTATTACTGCACAACTGAACAATGTAAAGAATTCACTGCATTGAACAATTAACCTTTCAGAGTATCATGGTTTCCTTTGAATCTGTATCACAGTTTGAAACGTGTAAATGTAATTGTGTAGAATAAAAAATACATACATTTTGGCAGTTAAGACAGCTGAACTGCCAAAGGTGGGATATTTTCCATTTAAAACTAATATTTACACAGGTCTAAAGTTAATTATCGTTTCCTTTCATCTATAAAACTCAAACTATAAATATATACAATAAATAAATATGGTGCAATCTTCTGAACCAAAAATCAGATTTTGCAAACTGAAAGCTGCCAGGCACAGACAATTATTAAACTGTGTATGATAGTCATTATTGTGTGATATTTTGGGTGTCAAAACTCAGAAACAAACACAAAACACCTCAATAGCTGCTGAAATTGAGTTTGATATATTCTGTTTCTGCAAGTTTTCAAGAGCCAGGTACCTTGAGACTCAAGCTGTTGGATAGCTTCATTCAGGGCTTCTTCTGGATCCATCTCAAACTCTGTCATATTCTCTTGCACAATGGCATCGAACGTCTCTTGGGTTACCCATTTACATGCCATTTTCATAAATGTATATGCAGCTTTTTCTCCTCACAGATATACAGACTGTTGAAATACAATTAATTAAAGCACAGTTTGAGATCGTGTTAAAACATGTTTAGAAAAAACTTCAATCCAGGTCTTGACAATTCAAAATAAACAAGAATGGTGTTGTTTTTACAATATAGAGGAAACCACAGAAACTAGTTGGAACAATGAGAAATTCACAAAGCAGGTATACATTTTACCCAGAACAATCTTAGCAACCAGTCAGTATTTGTTTGCATTAAAGGGGTGGTAAAGATAA
>CM044431.1:122513006-122530671 GCA_024363595.1 Xenopus borealis
CTGCTCATAAGAGTTCTAGAATTTGTTCATTGGCGTTAATGGATCAACATCACCTAAAAAAGGATTATGACCATTCAGAAACGTTGAGGGAGAAAAAATGACAAAGCTGAGTGGAAATGCGGCACAGTGAGGTAATCCATCCAAACTGCAAAATCAATCACGCTTATTTGCGTTCTGTACAATTCCAGCCAGGCGTCATTGCTGCCTGATTTTTTTAAAGCTGCTATACAGTACCCATCACCAATGGTCACACACACAAAACTAAGATCACACTTTCCCCGCACTTCATCTGAAATAAAATCTTCTTTCACTTACCCGACAGTCCTTCCAAAGCTGGGATTCTTTTGATCCGTTTCCAAGCTTCTGACATAGCAACCAAAAAGGGAAGTGACATCACGAGGCCGCTAGGACAGGGAACAAATACATGCGGGTGGGGAGTGAATGGCGTTTAGGACGCATTGGCGCTAAACAGGGTTATGAAGGTTTTTGGGGGGGGGGGGGGGGGGGGTTGTGTTGTGGCTGCTGTTTATTGGCAATATATTGGCTAAATAAGCATACAGTCCAAACCATATGTAGCTTAAGCTAAAAGATCCCCATCATGCAACGCGGTATTATTACACCAAACAGCCTGTTCCGCTTCCTGTAGGGTGCTGCATCTATTTCCTGTGCGGCCTAAGGGAGTAAGGCGCATTGAGCAGCGGTGTAGGGAGCGGTAAGAGAAGGTAGGAATTGTGTGTATATTGGTTACCTCAGAAGAGTTGTTTAGCAGCTCCAGCTAGTGGAGGTACTTGACTGACCCTGCTGTTTTGGTGAGGTTGTAAAGCGCTATAGTAATACGTCTCATTGTCACGTACGGCTAATGCGACTACTCGCATTGCAGTGGTTTTCAGCCTCTTTCTTGTCCGCTTGTTCTGTATTCTGACGCACTGTAGCAGAAGCCCGTCTTGCATGGTTAGCTTTTTAATTGGCTTCTGCTACAGTGATTAAATAGTTAGAGCCCCCAGGGCACAAAAATGTAAACTGGCAGGTCATGTATCAAATCTGTAGCAAATTTGCTGATGAAGTTTGTTATTTGTTGGTTAGCGTTGCAGAATCCATTAGTTTGCAGTCCTTTTTCATTATCCAGGTATACGCCAGTGTTTCTGCCTAAGAAAAATGCTAAGCTTTGAATTTCAATGAACAGAAACCTCCTGAAAAGCAGAGCTAAGTTGCAATTACTTTAGTGTTTCCATTTTAGTCATGTGTACACTGGGGTGTATATCTGTGTCTCAAATTTTGTTGCACCACAAGCTGTGTGACATGCAGCAAGGGTTGCCACGTTTTTTTGGGGAAAAAAAATAACTGCCTTCCTATACATGTGTTTTCCCTTTTAATAACATTGGGATCAGCCATAATTTTTACCAGTCACACTGGTAAAATACCGGCCATGTGGCAAACCTACATGCAGCTCAATAAGTGTAAATTAACTCCTACAGCATCACTTATTTTATTAAAGGGACAGGAGCTCATTCATTTGGACTTGTGTATAAAACACTAAATTCAAAAAATAAATCTAAATTTACTTTATTTTTACTGGGACATGCCTGATTCTACAGAATGAAAAGCCATAGTAGTCTGTCAAATGTATTTCAAATCTTTGCCCCACGTTGTATTGCACCCCCTTACTTATCTTGTTCCATTGTGAAGCCTGTGACTTGAAGTGCATCTACTTTCCAGAGAATCTGTGCGCCACCTACTGTGAAAAGCAGAGGGACTTAACATCCCAAAAAAATCATCATTTTACTCTACAACGAAAAAAAATACCAACACAAATTAAATTTTAAAATAGCGAAGCTTTTATTATAAAATAACTTACAGAAACTGCACTTCCTGTTCCCTTCAGAAAGGGCGACCATCCAGCCTTGAGCACTCTATTTCTCCTCCCTGGCTTCTCTCTTCCTCGCTCCTCCAGCTAATCTCAGCTGCTCTCAGACGTGGCCACGATCTGCTTCTGGTACGGGAGAAAACTTTTCCGATGGGCAGCGGTTGCTTTCGTCCTGGGGCCACGGGATGACACCTCCGGGGGGCTTCTTTACTTTATAAAAAGTCTCCACATTAATCCGATTCTGCCTGCTGCCCTTTGCCTCAGCCCACCCCCTCCCGTGACAGGCGAAAGAGGACTGCGCATAGTACCGGGCAAAGTAAAACAAACCAACAGTCCACTGAAGTATCTTTTCAATAATAAACCTCTACCCCTATCTACTGCCTGTTCTCTCTTCAGATAAAGAGCAACTCAATATGCAGATGCTTCTGTTATTTGTTTGACTTTGTTGTTTGGGGTCAGGAAGTAGAATGTGGCTTTATTTCCGCTTTGCGCTGCGTCTCCTGCCAATGCACTTTATTTTTCTTGTTTTTCTCTTTTCAGGAGTGAAGTGTAATGGCAAGTCAAAGGATCACACGTGATACACTTGATGCTGTAGTACAAAAGAAAATGAAAACGTACCGGATGAGCTTCAACCAAGCACTTTCTGAAACTATCCGTGAATGTCAACTTGAAGGTATGTATGCATCAACAGATTTTCAGACTGTTCTTGGCAAAAAGTACCAAAGGTACTCTTTATGGTGCAAGAGATGAAGGAAATGATTCTGGAATATTAAAATGACCTGATGAGTGTATTTTCATAAATCTGTTCCATGTAATATACCATAGTGCCTTCAACTGCTGCCTTTTCCTCTGACTATATATACAATTTTAGGGGTCTTATGTTATATTTTCTTACTTTGCAGTTTGTACTGGTTAACTTGCTATAGATGATGACTGATATCCTTTTCACATTCAAACCTTTGGGATAAAGGGGCTGTTCACCTTAAAATTAATTTTTAGTATAATGTAAAACTTGATGCTCTGAGACAATTTGCGATTGGTCTTAATTTTTTTATTTTGTTTGGTTTGAATTTAGTTAATTGTTCAGCAGCTCTACAGTTTGGAATTTCAGCAGGTATCTGACCAAACTACCCTAGTAACTCACTGGTTTAAATGAGAAACTGGAATTTGAATTGGAGAGGGGCTTATTAGAAAGAGAAGTAATAAAAAGTAGCAATAGAAATAAAATTATAACCTCACAGAGCAATTATTTTTGGCTCCTGGTGTAAATTACCCCTTTTTTTAAAGCTGGAAAAAGACAATTCAAAAACTACAAGAAATAAAAAATGAAGATCATTGGAAAGTTGCTAAGAATAATTTATTTTATAACATTCAACATATTCAACGTTTCCAACCCTTTACCAGTTTTATTAAATCATTTTATTTTTAATCTCCTTTCTTAAGAGACAGTGGGGCTCTTTTATAAACACTGGGCAAAACTGCATCTGGGCAGTAATACATGGCAACAAATAAATTCATTGTTCAACCTGCAGCTGCTTGTAAAAGGCCAGTCACTAATTGGTTGCTGTGGGTTGCAGCCCAGGTGCAAAGTTGGCCTATGTTTATAAATGCTGCTTCTTTTAAAATACCAAATCATAAACATTTAGTTGAAATATACTGCATAGTCAGGACCCCCAAATGTATAACTACACATTCAAGCCTTTTCTCTTACACTATATAGTTTTGATATAGAGCCTCATGTTTACAGTACTGAGAAGCAGTATCCCCCACAGGATTAGTGATTCTGAGTTACAGGAAGAAATGCTGTTATTCTGAATGTTTAGGCCAGGATTTGTTGTGTATAAAGGAATATGCCATTCCCATATATTCTCATATTCATGGACTTTATGAAATTCATTTAGTGTCGAAAGATGGGAAAAAAATTTTTTAATATCTTTTCCTGCACACTGCTGGTCTTCATAAGTTGGCTTAGCTTTTGCGTGCTCTTCCATATATGATTCTGAATCATAATGCCATGCCATCATATTTTGGTAAATGTAGCTCTGCGTTACCTAAAGAATTTTGAAAGCTCTGCAGTACCATACTTTTTTTTTTCCCCCCTCAGTGCAGGATGATTTTTTTTTAACTGCACATGTTTCTCTGTCTCAAGGGGGACACGGGGAACGAATGGGGTTAAGCTCCACCCTCTAGGAGGCAGGACACTTAGATTAATAAAAAAGGGGGCGTGACCGGCCGACTGGTTTAACCCCACGCCCAACCAATCACATCAGTTTTTAAGTGTCCCGCTTACTAGGAGGATGGATTCTTTTCTATCTAGAAGATTTGTGTCATGAATACTATAGGGGTGATATCAGATACAGGGCTACTTGTATACTTAGATACACCTCCATCGGGGGACGCTGCACCGGAGTTCTAATTTAGCCCCAGGCTATAACGACTTAACTAGGCATACCTGCAAAATCCGCTGAGGGATAGACAGAGGACCTAACCGGTGCGGGGGAGCAGTGAGTACTTTCATTTTATCTGTATTCACCACAGCTCCACTGGTGCTCTCCCCTGGTTATATATTTATATACCCCCCCTTCCAAATAGCTTCTACCTAGGAGCCGAGGAGCTGGGTGCAGGAATGAATTCTTCCCTAGGTAACGGCTCTCTCTGCATCCTGAACTGGTCCTTAGCAAGAGAGTAGCAGATAATTCCGCATCAGGATCCCTTTCTTGCGGCAAGGAGAGGAAGGAGGCGCATGCGTTCCGGCGCCATTTTTTCACGCTCGCGATGTAACGCAAGAGCCGAGGCAGTACAGCTTGCGTTCCAGGCGCCATTTTGAGAACTTTGCGCCATTTCTTTCCTAACTCGCATCTGCTTCCGCAGGGACAGCGCAGTACTGCGCCTCTATCCCCGGTGTCTCTACAACCTTGGCACGGTATAGTTACCTCTCTGCCTCGGCCATTACACAGCATGGATCTCTGACTTCACTATAATGGCAACGGGTAAGTCAGGAGGGCTGTTTCCCAGGGCGGGGGGGAGAGCACCAGAAACAGCAGCACAAATTACTTATTTGGCTTGCAAAAAGTGTCTCCACAAAATCCCTGGAGCACAGGGTGAGCCACTCTGCAGAACTTGCTCCAAGGAACAGACTACTGTCACTAACCCAAGCAGTTCTCCTAACCCTACAACACCTCCACCGGCTCCTCTCGCTGGGGAGGTTGAACAGGATAATATAGCCGGTCCCTCATCAGAACCCCCGGCTCCTACTTGGGCTCTTCGGCTTTCCCAGTCATTAGCCTCCTTACAGAGCCTAACCGCCATTGCAGAAAATATAGGCAGAGCCCTGGCCAGACTTGGCGATAAGGCTACTACTAAGCGCAAGAGAGCAGAATCTACCAAGGCACTCCTCAGTACCCACACACCCTCTGACAATTCGTCATTAGGAGAAAATTCATCACATTCAGAGGGTGAGCTACCTCCTTCTGATAATTTCTCTGGAGCAGAGGAGGACACAGAGGATGAGTCCAGGAGCCGTGATATATAGCACATGATGTTGGACATATAATTAAATCAGTGACAAAAGTTCTAAAAATTTCACATCCCACTGAGCAAACGTCACAAACAAAGATCAGCAGACTCGCGAACAACTTCTCAGCATAATACAAGAAGAATGGAACTGTCCAGAGAAAAAGTTCCAGGCTACCCGGAAGTTTTCCAAGTCCTATCCTTTCACAAAGGATCTTCTGGACAAGTGGTCAATGCCTCCAGCAGTAGATGCCCCCGTGTCTCGTTTGTCAAGGTCTACAGCCCTACCGGTTACAGATGCCGCAGCCTTTAAAGACCCTTCAGACAGAAGGCTAGAGGGGTTCCTAAGAGCAGTCTATTCTTCCGCAGGTTCTACTCTGTGTCCAGTACTAGCCTCAGCCTGGGTGTCCAGAGCCATACAGACCTGGACCGATTCTCTTCTGTCAGACATTCAGAACAGAGTACCCAGATCGGAATTACTATCCTCAGTTCAATCAATAGCAGAGGCTTCGGCCTACCTATGTGACGCAACATTAGACGCAGCACAAATTACTGCACGCACATCAGTTCTATCCGTGGCAGCTCGCCTAACATTATGGCTGAAGAACTGGACAGCAGATATTAGTTCTAAGAACTCCCTAACGGCTGTTTGGGGAGGAACTGGAGAAGATTATCTCTCAAGCTACAGGGGGAAAAAAGAGTACATTTCTCCCTCAGTCAAAGAACAGACCATCTACTTCATCCAGACAGGGCAGATTCTCTCGTGGCCAATCCGGTCGTTTCTCACGATGTTACAGTCTCCCACAACGCTCCAATTTTCGCTCTAAAACATCAGAAAAAGGGCAACCATCATGGAAGACGAACATATTCCAAAACAAGACTTCCTCCGAGAAGCCCACTTCCGGCTGACGGGGCATCCCCTCCGGAACTACGGCAACCAATAGGGGGCAGGCTGCTGAAATTCCGGGAGGTTTGGTTACACCATTCCACAGACGCCTGGGTCACCGAAATTGTCACAGAAGGTTACCATCTGGACTTTGCTTGTTACCCGCCCAGAAAATTCATTATGTCAAGGATTCCCACCAACCAATCAAAGGCACACGCCTTTTTGAACTGCATCTGCAATCTGGAACAGAGTGGGGTAATTGTCCCAGTGCCCCCATCAGAGACATTCTCTGGTTTTTACTCCAATCTGTTCCTAGTCCCGAAGAGAGACGGCTCCTTCAGACCAGTCCTAGACCTAAAATTTCTCAACAGATACATCCGTTCTGTACGTTTCAAGATGGAGACCTTACGTTCAGTAATACGAGGAATGGAGCCCCGGATGTTTTTAATCTCCCTGGACATCAAAGATGCGTATGTTCCAATTTGGCCACCTCATCAGAGATTTCTGAGGTTTGCCTTCCAGAATCAATATTACCAGTTTGTGGCTCTCCCGTTCAGCCTGTCATTGGCCCCCAGGGTCTTTACCAAGCTCATGTCGGTGACAGCAGCAACGCTAAGACTACAGGGGATATTGGTAACGCCTTATCTAGACATACTGATAAAAGCCAGGACAAAACAAAAGAGTGAGCAAGACCTTCAGACGGCAACGGCTCTCCTACAAAGCTTCGGTTGGACCATAAATTGGGACAAATCCAATCTCCAACCCAGTCATCCGATGATATTTCTCGGTCTAGAGTTCAATACAATCACACAGAGGGTGAGATTACCCATGGTCAAGCAGGAGAAAATAATAGCACAGACCAATCTTCTACTTCGCACTGCAAATCCCACAATTTACATGACGAGAGTGCTGGGTCTGATGGTATCTTCCATAGAAGCGGTACCATTTGCACAGGGTCACTTATGTCCTTTGCAGTCCAACATTCTGACATGCTGGAAGGGAGCACCCTTATCTCAGAAAATCTCTCTACCCTTCAACAAGGGAATCCCTTCTTTGGTGGCTCAATCCGAACAATCTAACATTGGGCCAATCCGGGGAAACGCCGGAGTGGATAGTAATAACAATGGACGCAAGTCTACAGGGCTGGGGAGCAACATGGAACAATCTGTCCGTGCAAGGCCGATGGTCTCCCGAGGAGTCCAAGTTACATATAAACATTCTGGAACTTCGAGCAGTACGACTCTCTCTAATCCACTGGTCTCCCGATCTTCAAGCAAGAGCGGTGCAGGTACAAAGCGACAACTCCACCTTCGTAGCATACATCAACCGGCAGGGAGGGACTCGCAGCAGAGCAGCACTACTGGAGGTCCAATTAATATTGAATTGGGCAGAATCCAGCTCGGTAAGGCTCTCCGCTATCCACATTCCAGGAGTACTCAACACAAGGGCAGACTTTCTCAGCCGAAATTTTCTAGATCCAGCGGAATGGGAACTTCATCCAGAAGCATTTTACAGAGTTAACAAGGCAATGGGGAGATCCCCAGATCGACCTGATGGCATCCAGACTCAATCGCAAAGTGTCAGCATTTTTCTCCCGGTCACAGGATCCCTTAGCAGCGGGAGTAGATGCAATGACTCAACGTTGGCAGTTCGACCTTGCCTATGTCTTCCCGCCTCTTCCCATGCTACCTCTGGTTCTAAAGAAGATCAGACACACTCTTCTCATGGCAATTGTGATAGCACCTTATTGGCCCAGGAGGACATGGTTCTCCGACCTCCAGGAGATGTCGATAGCGCAGCCCATCCGGCTGACTCCCAGATACGATCTGTGTCAGGGCCCCATAATTCATCGCAATCCGGGCCTTTTCAGTTTGACGGGATGGCTGTTGAGGCCGCCATATGGAGAAGAAAAGGCATAGCAGAAGATGTCATCAACACAATGTTAGTCACGTAAACCTTCATCTTCTAAGGCATATCACAGAGTGTGGCGCACATATTGGAACTGGTGCAAGGAAACGTGCACAGATTCAGATAACAACCTATGTGTTTTAGAATGCAACATTCCAAGGGTACTATCTTTTTTACAGAGAGGATTACAGCTTGGCCTTAAGCTACGTTCCTTAAAGGTCCAGGTTTCTGCTCTATCAGTCCTACTTCAGTCACGATTAGCCTTAGAGGACTCGGTTCGTACATTCCTACAGGGAGTAGCGCATATTGCTCCCCCCTTTCGATCACCACTTCCGGGATTGGACCTCAACATCGTTCTGGAAGCTCTACTAGATCATCCATTCGAGCCTTTAGGAAAAATCTCGGAGGAATGGTTAACCCGGAAGGTGGTGTTCTTAGTGGCAATCTCATCAGCCAGACGAGTTTCAGAAAGTGGTGCACTATCCTGTGACCCATCGTTCTTAGTCTTTCACAAGGACAAAGTGGTTCTTCGTACTGTCCCATAATTTCTTCCTAAGGTGGTCTCATCCTTCCACATCAATCAAGAAATCGTGGTCCCATCCCTTTGCCCAGACCCCAAAAATGATAAGGAACGTAGGCTACACAACCTGGATGTTGTAAGAGCACTTCGCTGGTACTTGGAGCGGTCTAAATCATTCAGACGTTCACAAGCTCTATTCGGGGCATGCCAGTGTCAAGATGGGAACTGAGACGTCGACTGCAGGGAGAAAAGAATCGCAATTGCGAGAGAACAGACGAGACCCATTTTGTATCTGGTTGGTTCTGTTCTACCATATTGGTGGACAGACCGTTTTATTTATAGGTCGAGTACATACATAATTATTAGAAGGTGGTTTAGGGTGGTGGTCTCACCACAACCAATTAGAGAAAAGCGTTGTTTATGAAAGCATGAGTAACAGTTTACCCAGTTCTTGGGTATATCGATGTCCCTGGACCAAGGCTAAGCAGATTGTATGTTCTGCTGATATGTTTTAGGTACTTTACTGGGTCATGCTGACATAAAAATTATAAGCATGTGCTGAAAGTATGAGAGAGCAATATGTGATTTTTTTTATAGTATATAAATATATGATATACAGACAGCCTTAACACCAGCGTCCAAGACGACAATTGCAAGATGGTTGAAGGATACCATTAGACAAGCGTACATTGCCAAAGGAAGATCTCCTCCTGAGACAATTCGAGCCCATCCTACGAGATCAGTGGGAGTCCCATGGGCTTGGCGTAATGCGGCCTCCTTGGATCAGATCTGCAGAGCAGCCACTTGGTCCTCGGTCCATACATTTACAAAATTTTACAGTGTCGACACGTTCGCATTTGGCCGTGAGGTATTGCACTCAGTAGTGCAATAGCGTGTCATAAATTCTCGCTTCCCACCCTGCTGTTCTGGGGCTGCTTTAAGTCCCCATTCGTTCCCTGTGTCCCCCTTGAGACGACAGAGAAAACAGGATTTTTTGATACTATTAAATCTGTTTCTCTGTAGTCGATAAGGGGGACACCGGGCTTCCCGTCCCAAAAGCGAGTTGACCATGTTGGTCCTTACGGAAACAGTTCCTGGTTACCGGTTTTGCAGTTACAGTGTGTTCTTTCTATGATTATAATAATCTGCAGTCTTTGGTACCAACTGATGTGATTGGTTGGGCGTGGGGTTAAGACAGTTGGCCGGCCACGCCCCTTTTTTTTATTAATCTAAGTGTCCTGCCTCCTAGAGGGTGAAGCTTAACCCCATTCGTTCCCTGTGTCCCCCTTATCGACTACAGAGAAACAGATTTAACGGGGAGTATCAAAAAAATCCTGTTTTTCAATTTAATGTTAAAAGGGAGTACCCCCCCAAGCTCATGTTTTTGTTTTTCAGTGTCATTTTAAAAAAAATGTTCAGTAGGTTTTTGTAAATATCTGCTAGTATGGACAGCATTTGTCTGGCTGTTTACATTCTAATTCCTAAAACATTGTAGCAGAGGCCATCTGATTAACTGGATTCTGCTACATTGTTTTAAAGGGATCCTGTCATGGGAAAAATTTTTGTTTTCAAAATGCATCCGTACATAGTGCTGTTCCAGAAGAATAATGAATTGAAATCCATTTCTCAAAAGATCAAACAGATGTTTTTATATTTCATTTTGAAATCTAACATGGGGCTAGACATATTGTCAATTTCCCAGCTGCCCCAAGTCATGTGACTTGTGCTCTGATAAACTTCAATCACTCTTTACTGCTGTACTGCAAATTGGAGTATCACCCCTCCCTTTTCCCCACCCAGCAGCCTAACAAAAGAACAATGAGAAGGTAACCAGATAACAGCTCCCTAACACAAGATAACAGCTGACTAGTAGATCTTAGAACAGCACCCAATAGTTGAACCCATGTCCCACTGTGTACTATTCAGTTACATTAAGAAAGAAAAACAGCCTGCCAGAAAGCAGTTTCCTCCTAAAGTGCTGGCACAAGTCACATGAAATATAAAAAAAATCTGTTTGCTCTTTTGAGAAATGGATTTCAGTGCAGAAGTCTACTGGAGAAGCACTATTAACTGATGCGTTTAAAAAAAAAAAAGTTTTCCCATGACAATTTCCCTTTTAGAGTCGGATCCAGAGAGCAGAAACTATAGCTAAATACTGCTAAAATTGCAGCTGCATTTACAATTAAAATTAACTCGTTATTGGCATGTATTTTCTAGTTGTGCGTTCCAGAGATGCAGTGGTATTTGCAAAGTACATCAGAGGGCCTAGTTTAATTTTAAAGGGGTTGTTCACCTTGACCCCCATTTGAAAGCTGGAAAGAATCGGAAGAAGCCGTTAAATAATTCAAAAATTATAAAAAATAATAGACCAATAGAAAAGTTGTTTAGAATTGCCTGTTCTATAACATACTAATTTGTTAACTTAAAATTAACCACCCCTGTGATGCCTGTATATAATTTGGGGAGTATGTTTGTAGAGAAGTGACTTGCATAGATGCTCATTTTTGCCTGATGATTGTTATCTAGGTAACTTTAGCAGTTGGTTCTAAGATATATATATATATATTATTATCTGTAAGACCTATGCTCAGACATACTGCCCCAACTTGTGCTATTAGCAGTATTTTTTCCAAAGTGTTTGTATATTCAGGGAGGGCTTTATAGTATGTGTAACGTGTAATTGGAAATACATTATGCATTCAGCATTTATTTTATCATTTCTAGGTGCATCAGAGTCAAGGGCTCCAATGGAAAACTATGATGCTCTTTATAGGGACCGTGAAAGATACTCTCTTCGTGATGATATGAACAGAAGCTGGGATAGAGCGGAAATGGCTAGTCAGTCTTACCTAGGAGATTATAGAAGGGACCTCGCTTCAAATCGACTTAATGAAACATCTTTGGCAAGGGAAAGGTTATACAGAGAAGAACTTGCTTCTTCTGAACGCAGATTACATGATCTTGAGGCCCTCAGAGCTAGAGAACGTAGTGAATTACTTTCAAGGGACCTCGACTATGGCTCCAGGCGTTGGGAGCTTGAACATAACCAAATGCAAGATGCAGAGTACAGCTTGGCCAGACCAGCAGGATACAGGGATTTGAATTCACAAGTGAATCGTTTTGAGCAGAGAGGAAACTATTCAGGCCTTGTGCAGTCTGCATTTAAGTCTCCAGGGACCAAGGGAAAAGGACCTGCAAAACAAACAAGACGTGGTAAGGTTCAGCGTAACCCAGCACGGAAATGGCAAGCAGACCACCAGGGCCCAGGAAAAGGTGGACAGTCTGCTCAGGCAAGCAGTGGAAATGCTGGAAATAAAGGGAAAGCAGCATCTCAACCACTGGGTGGTGAGCTATCCAGAAACCCATCAGCAGCTGTAAATGCAGAGGAGCAAAGTGCAACATCAAAATGTGGCTTTGAAATTATAAGGTGGGCCAAGTTCAACTCCTTGGAAAACCATAGTGACCTTGTTCAGCAGCACAAAGCTCTATTCACAGTGGAGACAGAGGCTTGTAATAAAATTGTGGAGTGCTTCAAATATTCACTGCTAACATCTCAAAGGGAACGCTGCTTTAATGCTGTAAAGTTTTTAAATCACCCAGCTCTGAAGAATCCAAAGGTAGACAATGAACTATTAGATCTCTTGATGGAAACGCACACTGTGCAAAACCTAAATGATTTCTTTGAAGTAATTAAACCTTTTGACAAGGAGATGCTGATAATTCAGCAGCGTCTCATAAAATGTGCTATTCCTTTGCTGATTGCATGTAACACTTTTGAGTTGAAGCATTCAATTCTGACAGATCATCGGCAGCTAGTTGGTGCTCTTAAAAACACCGTGTTTTTGTGTCGTAAGGCTATGGTTCTCTTAGGACAAACCTTTACCATGGCAGCAGCTGCCAGACAAAATAATATTTTGAACGTTCTTGGCTTGTCTGACTTTGAGCTGAAACCATCAGACTTTCCCAATGTGAAAAGCTCTTTCCTTTTTGGGAGAGATTTCATGCAACAACTGAAAAATTGGTTAAAAAATAATGATAGAAAACCAGCCTTAAAAAGGACCCTTCCTGAAGAAGAAGGGAAAACTGAAGCTCAGCCAACTGTAGAAGAAGAAAGCAAGGGTAGGTTTCATTATCATTGTGTGTTTTATATAAGGATGTTTGTGGCTCCTGTGTTACTTTTAACAACGTATCCCAGGGGGTGGATCAAGGATATGGCCATGTGTACAACTGCCATTTTTCTTTACATTGGGACTCCTTTTTACTTGTTGGCAGGGCCTATCTCTCAGGGGACCAAGATGACAAGTCTGCTAATAATTGCACCCCCAGGGAGAGCCCTGCTATTTTAATAGCATGGGACCTCTTGATTACTGGCCATATTGTAGTGAGGGATAATGTACCCCTACTGTAAAATATAAAGATATTGAAAATCACTGAGGAGTTCTGTGACTTTATAAGTTATTGGTGTTAAAGGTGTGTTTTACAAGATATGAAAACTGTTTGTGCAGAGGTTGTAATCAAAAGCCTCAATATTAATGGACATGTTTTAACTCTTTCATTTTGTTTCAGATGAAAAAGCAGATCCTGAAGTTGTTGCAGCAATAGACAAGCTTCTAGAAAATGCAAAGAATGGCTATACAGCTGATGAACAAAAGCCAGCTTTTTGGTTAGTGAAATGTATGCATCTCTCCTTCAGTAGTGACAGCTGGTTGGGGAGGAGAGGCTTTTTCTCCTTGCCTGAGGAAAAGGAGGAACCATAGAACTATATCATCCTCCTTTCAAGAGCTTGAGAATTCTGAAGTGTATAGGATATTTTGAAACCAACCCTTGAATTGAATGCTGTAGTTTATCTGACAGCCGCACATTTTGTTCTTCTGCTAATCCGTTGATATCTTTGCAAAAAGACCTGTTATGATGATTTGGTTATGGCTAGTAAAGGCTATGGCATTTTTTGAGAACTAGCAAAACTACCAAAGGTTCTGCTGTACTCCTTGTAGATGCTATACTGCAGATTTTGGGAAACACTTGGGGGCAGATTTACGAAATTCACATGTATTCACGTGAATGATTCGAAATTCGATCGAATTTTCAAAAAGATTTGAATTCGAATTTTGAAATTGCAAATTAGGTGACTTCGATCAGGGAATTCTGTAAATTCAATCTAATGATTTGAATAATACGAATAAAAATCTACTTGAATATTCGACTATCGAATTACTTCCCCTTTAAACGGGTGGTTCACCTTCACATAAATGCAGTTATCCTATCAGATTAAGTAATTTTAAGAATATATGCAATGCATAAGTATTAAAAAATGTCTACTGTTTTTTAGATACATTCCTGAGCAGTCAGCATTTCTCTCTATGGCACGAGTTAATAGCCGCACCAGAGAAGGGGGTTCGCCGACACCTTTTAACACAGGATAGCAGGAGCACGCTTAAACACTATGAAGCGCTGAGTGTGGGCAGCAGGAGCTTCAAAAACTACTGCACATGCTCACATATCTACAGATTTGCATATCTTTCCTCCTATTGGTTATCAAGTTTACATGAGTAACAGCTCCTCTTGCTACAGAACAGGTGCTTCACTAGCAATCAGGCTGCTTACTTTTTTATTCAGAGACTAAAGGAATTCTTCTGCACATGCTGGGGAAGTACTCTGAATTGTTAGTATAAGGCTGGGGACAGACGGGGAGACTCTGTCGCCTGGCGTTTAATCGCAGGCGACAAACTCCCCAAACTCCCTTCTCCCTATCTGCCGCTAGTTTAAATGACAAAGCGCCAGCACTGTGCACAAGTGGCGTGGCGATTTCCGGAATCACCCGAAGTTTCCTCACGAAGTAACTTCAGGCGATTCCGGAAATCACTGCGCCGCGTATGTATTAGCGCTATCGCTTTTTCATTTAAATTAGCGGTGGTCAGGGAGAAGGGAGTTCGGGGATATTGTCGCCTGCGATTAAACGCCAGGCGATAGAATCTCCCCGAATCTCCCTGTCTGTCCCTAGCCTAAGTGATAGACTTTGTTTGGTAGGACTTATCTTACAGCTGCTGGTCGAGGGAGTGTGTCCACATACATTGTTTGTATAACAAACGGCTAGCTTTTTTTCTTCAGAAGGTTATCCGCAAGATATCTGAAACCTACTGTATAATTGAGCACAGAGGCTTCAGTCCTGCTTGTTGGGCTTGGCAAGCAGGAGAATTGAACTGTTATTACCATGTTGGTTGGGAGCAAGTTATATAGCTGCTGTTATACTGTTCACTTGAAAAAACTCACAGATCCAACCAATCAGTTTGCTAATTCTGGTAGCCAATAAGAGTAGCGTATGGGCAAAGCCTAGTTGATGATGTCACTACAATCCCATGTGACCTGCACTGCTTGGGGAAAGAATGCTCCACCCTCTGCAAAAAGTCCTGCAATGCCTCCCAGTTAAGTAAGCACATTTGGGTATGTTTGAAAGGGCATATTTAGCTTTATAGATACATATCCATATAGAAACCTTGTTAGTTATGCTTTGGGGGACATTATTAGTTGAAATATGGGAAGTGATTGGTAAAGGTGAACCACCCCTTTAAATTTTTATTCGACTGCCTAGTTTCAACCTACCGAAGTGTCTGGCGAATTTTGATCGAATTATAAAAATTCGATCTAATGGTTTAAATCGTTCAAATCAATGGATTCGATCGAATTTTTATAATTCTATCGTTCGACCAATCGAATTGCGGTAAAATCCTTTGAATTCGAAGGATTTTAATTCTCTAACTATTCCTATGGTCGAATTTTTTTCAATTTGAAATTCGACCAATCGTAAATCTGCCCCTTGATGTTTGTAGGTAAAGTAAGCTGTCTAATTTAGCTGCCTTTGATAAATGTTAGCGCTACTTTCTAAACAAATTAATTTTAAGTGCTATTAGAAGCACCCTTGCCATAAATTAAGAAGATCTAGGTACATTGCAGTTAAACCACTTGTTCAGCATAATTTCACTGAGTAAGGCGTGTGCTGATCATTTCCCTATTGTTTTAATTGCAAAACATCTATGTAGTCTTCAGTCTGTTATTAGCACAAGCATATTTGAAACATGAATGTTTAATAGATCTTTATTTCTGTTTAGGTTCTTGTTTGATGAGGACAGCAGTGAATATAAATATTACCATCAAAAACTTGCACAGTTCCAGAAGTCTAAGGGTAAAATACAAGAGGCCACAATTCAAACAAAGAAGCTCAATAAAGCCCCTGAAAAGACAACAAATGAAGCAGTGAGAGCCATGTTATATGCAAAACAATCGCTGGCCATAAAGAAAAGGATATTTAAAAGTCTTGCATACTCAAGAAAGCGGAGACTTAGGAAGACTAGAGTCAAGCCTTCCACCAGCAAACCTGTAAAGCACCAAAAAAAACCACCAAAATCTGAACCAAAAGTGGAGGCGTCTGAAGCAAAACCAGAGGTTGAAGAGCTGAAGAACGCTGAAAGCAATCTTTCCACAGACATAACTACCATTGAACCATCAAAGGTGAAAGAGGAGGAGAGAATAGAAAGTGTAAAGGAGAAATCCTCACGTGATCGAGAGGAGCGTAAGTGAATAAAATATTTTAATTTGGTTTCAACAAAGTGATACGGACATCTTAGTTAAAAATAAAAAGCTTTTCCCAGCATTTCTGCCACCAAATCCTTGTATCACAGAATTAGTGTGATTAGTAACCCAGTTTCCAACTTATCTATTACTACTACTGTTTTTTTTAAAAGATAAATTAACATAGGCATTTTTCTACTAAAATTTAAAATATTTAGCTGTTTCTTGAAAATGATTTATTCAAAGTATGAAACCTCAGTGTTTTGTGCAACTTATACCTAGTGGCAGTGTTCTGTTTGCTGCCTATGGATGAAATATATCTGGAAATGGCTAAACGCATAAGTAGTGATACATGTGATAACAATAACAATCTATATGCCAATGTATACAGTATGTATTTAGATATCTCTGTATGTCTAAAAAACATGAAATAACCCCAATAGGCTGGTTTTGCTTCCAATAGGGATTAATTATATCTTAGTTGGGATCAAGTACAAGCTACTGTTTTATTATTACAAAGGAAATAAATTTGAATTATTTCATAATGGAGTCTCTGGGAGACGGCCATTCCATAATTCTGAGCTTTCTGGAAAACAGGTTTCCGGATAAGGGATCCAATACCTGTATGTGTGTGTTTTTAAGGGATCTGTGGGTATAAGGGAAGTGAACTGGAGATTAACAGGAAACATAACGTGTTACATATTTTGCTATTTGTTTTTCACTTATGGCATAAGTTACACACACTGTAACATTTTTTTAGACATAGTGATGCGCTGCATACCACTTGTAGATTACCCATATTTATATATACAGGTATAGGATCAGTTCTCTGGAAACGCGTTATCCAGAAAGTTCCTAATTACTGAAAGGCCATCTCCCATAGACTCCGTTTTATCCAAATAATCAAAAATGTTTAAACCCTTTTCTCAGTAGTAATAAACAAGTTCCTTGTACAGGTATGGGATCCGTTATCCGGAAACCCGCTATCCAGAAAGCTCAGAATTACGGAATAGCTGTCTCCCATAGACTCCATTTTATCCAAATAATTCAAATTTTTATAACAGTAAAACAGTAGCTTGTACTTGATCGCAACTAAGATATAATTTATCCTTATTGGAAGTAAAACCAGCTTATTGGGTTTATTTAATGTTTGTTTTTCTAGTAAACTTGAAGAAGTCAACCTATAATGTGCTAAGCCCCTCCCCAGGCAAATGCCCCTAAGTTGCTACTTACCCCCTCAGAGTCTTCTTCCAGGATCCATTGTTGTTTGGCAGCGCATGCCCAGTAGGAGCATTTGGCGGTTCAGCTCTACTGCACATGCGCTGAAAGTTCTCAGTTTGAAACATCGTGACTTTCAGCACATGCACAGTAGAGCTGAACCGGTGAATGTTCCTACTGCGCATGCGCC
>CM044431.1:122557502-122572105 GCA_024363595.1 Xenopus borealis
CTCTCTACATCATTCTAAAAGTTATCTCAAAGGTGAACAACTCCTTTAAGAAATACTTATGTTTTTAATTATTTCTTTCGGTAAACAGGTAACAAGTAGACAGCTGTTTTAATGAATTCCTCCTCCTATGTGTAGGGCGGAGACAGGCAGCAAATGGGGAAGGCAACAGGTTTGTGTTCGTGTTAAACATCGGTTTCTGTGTATACTGCTCCTTTAAATTCATAATGGAATCTGAAAAGTGTGTTGTATAAATTCCTTTTGATACAAGACTTGAGAAAAATAATATACAATCAATATACGGTCAGAACATAGATTTAAACTGAAGAACGAAAATGTTATCCATATGACTTATGACATATGCAGATACATTCTATTGTTGGACCAAAGATTACAGTATGTTACAGCCACTAATGCCTGCATAGCATAGACAGATACATGCAGTCATCACAGACTGAATGGAACAGTGTTCACCTATTTAGACTTCTTCCAAGTTGTAATGTGTACAGACAGGAACTTCTTCTGTCTGACGTTAAATATATTTTTTACGAGCAAAGCAAAATGTTTTAGCTTATTTAACATCAGCAATGCAGAATCTACATTGCTTAAAGGGGTTGTTCAAATTCCAACACTTTTTTCCAGATAACTCACCAACAATAAAAACTGTAAACTATTCTAAACCGATACATTAGTTCTTATTTTTGGCCCTGCTGAGCAGAATCCCTGAGTTTCTTTAAAGACAGCTATTAGAATATTGCACAGATGCCGATGAGAAATGTGTCAACTAATGTAGCAAACTAATAATTCAGAATCTGATCCTGATTGCTGAACTAACAAACAACAGAGATGCGATCATTCAACTTAAATTTTGGAATAATGGTCAAAAATAAAAGATTGATATCAACTGAAAAAAGTCTTTATTTCTGATGAACAATAGGACAACAACTGAACTAAGTGTTTGGAAGCTGAAAATCCCCCTTAAAGGAGAAGGAAACCAATCTGGCGCAAAACTCCTCCCCTCGTAGGCCCCCTCCTCCTCCCGCCCCGGGCAGAAAACTTCTTGACTTTAGGGCGCATGCGCAGTAGATCTGCATCGGCAAATGCCTGCTACTGCGCATGCGCCAGAAGACTACGATGGATCCAGGAAGAAGACCACTCGGGGTAAGATGGCGTCTGTGAACTCCACTGGAGAGGACCTAGAAGGGGTAAGTAACAAGTATGGGGCATTTGCCTGGGGTGGGAGGTAGCCCAGGGGGAGGGTTTTTTTTTTCTCCTTTAAAGGTTTGGAGCAAGGGTGGTATATTTATAATGTGAATACATAACCCATTTTATATATCTGTGGGTGTCGGCAAATGCCCGATGGGCCGCTTGCTTTAAAATGTAAATGGGACTGCACACCTAAAAATGCAAATAAGGTATGTATTTAATATGTAAATGAGCTACTCACTTTATAAATGTTAATGAGCTGTCCATAATAGCCAGCCACAGCTAAAGCTCCCCATAGACGCAACGATCTTTCGCTCCCGAACGACCGATTTTGGTGAAGTCCGACCAATCTGTCAAATTATCGTGCGGTTAGTGGGATACAAATGATCGTTCATCTTACGATTTTTCATCCGACATTGGTCTGAAGATTGATCGGCCAGGTTAGAAAATCTTTATCGCTCCCCATACAATCTACCTATGTTGCAGGGCAAAGCAGGCTGCGATCCTTCAGTTTTGCTGGCAATATCGCCTGAAATGGTCTTTTTAGTTGATGGACAAATCTGACATTAAACAATCGTTTTGAGACAATCGTGGTCTCACGATAACCATTGGATCTTTCAAAAATCTTTGCGTCTATGGCCAGCTTAAGCCGATGCCTACATTTGTTAGTGCTCATGCCTGTACTGGCTTATTGGTGGAACCAGGAATTCTGAGCAACTTCAGTTAGTAATATTAGAGTTGCTTGCTATACACCCAATCCCTTATGCTTATGATAGGTATGTTGGCAACAGGAGGATCCGTGCTCAGAACAATAACTTCAGTCTGTATATGGAACACTGTGATATGTAGCATTAATTGCATGAGACAGACTAGTCTCTTCAAGTATGCCACACTTTGGCCCTGTGATACACATGGTAATTAAAGTCCTCTAATCTGCCAGGGTACATGGTCTAGCTGGGGGCACACAAAGGAAAATTTAGAATATACTGTAAGTATAAGGCCACTAATCCATCTGATAGAATAGTTGTGATAGAAACTAGGGGGAGATATTTGTTGCATGGGCCAGTACCAGCACATAGGGTGTATAATATTGCTAGGGAGTATATGGTAATGGACTCTTAAAATATCTATTCATAAACACTAGTTCTAGTTAACCTTGATTTTGGTCCCACTCTGGACCTTTCTCAAGACATTATACACATTACAGAAGACTATATATATATAATAATAATTATGTTCAGTCTAATAAAAACTCCAATTACGCACTGACTACTGATGGAATTTGGAGTTCAGAGACATCGAAGAGACTGGCTCTGAACTGTAGAGGAGCGTTTGGTACAAGAAAGGTTAGCGCTGCTCCTGAAGCTTATTATAAGGGTTTAATATTTATTCAACATGTTTTATTTTGGGGTTTTGTTTGTTAATTTTTAGTATTAAGTTAATCTTAAATGTAATGTTGAGTCATGTTAAAAGACACCTATCACTCAAAAACTGTTTCCACCATTAGAGATGTGCACTAAAAGAGCCCATGTTCTCTTTTGAGGAAACAATGGTTTTTCTTTAAAAAAAAGTGCCCCTTGCCCTAGCGCTAGGTCATCTGCACCAGGAGGGAACTCCTGTGCTGTGGCACTGAGAATAGTTCCACAGCCTTTCCTACTGAACTCATTCATTATGTGTATACCTGTGTATCAGTCATGGAGAGGAGGGGGTTTGGAAAAATACCTGTTGTTTTAATCTGCACCTTTGGTGTGGGAAACCATGTCTGGCCAACAGGTGCCCTTTAACCTAAATTAGGGATTCACCAAATCCAGGATTTGGTCTTTTTCAGTAGGATTTGGCCGAATCTTTGTGCATGGCCAAACCAAATCCTATTTTGCATATGTAAATTATGTGCGGGAAGGGAAATCACGTGACTTTTTGTCACAAACCAAGTAAGTAAAAAAATGTATTCCCACCTTTTCCTTTCCCACCCCTAATTTTCATATACAAATTAGGATTCAGTTAGATATTCGGCCGAATCTTTCACGAAGGATTTGGCCAAATCCCAAAAAGTGGATGCAGTGCATCCCTAACTTATATTAACATTATGTGACATTATGTAAAAAAAAAAACACCAGTACTTAGAATATGCTTCTAAGAGATATAACCTTTCTTTGTGGATTCTTGATGCTTCTAAAATGTCTAACATTATCAGAAGCTGGTGAGCTGCTGTACACAAGTCTAGAGACAGGGCTGCTTCAGTAGGCTTAGTATATAAATTCCAGCATTTCTTGCTATATGATTTACAAGGCTTTAGAGAGAACATATGGGGCATCAGTCCAGACGTCACCAGTATTCCTAGTGGCATTGGTGTATATCCCGGGGCTGCTGCCTCTGAGGCAGACAAGGACTGCGGGTGTAGAGAGAAAATTGCCACAGCAGCAGCTACCAAACGTGCCGTGTAGTGTGTGACTATATATACACTTCTTTCATTTGTGTACCTGCCAGCCGAAGTAATTAGCCCATTCATGAACGGCAGGCGGTACGGCAGCTGTGGTCTTCTTTAGCGCCTCCTCTCCTCGATTGCCACTTCCCAGCAGCCCCTGGTCATACGCCACATACATAGCTCCCCCAGCCAGGCCAGCTTTGGTGGCAAACCTAAAATAAGCAGGAAATAGCTATAACCAGATTATAACCTAGATTTCAAAAATAGCCACGGACTGCGGGATTCGTACAGCCTGACAATCAACTATATCCGATAACACCGCCCGCAAGAATCCTTGAATATGAACATTTGTCTTACAGTGTATAAATGACAAGCAGCAGAAGATGACACTGTCACAAACTCACTTGAGGATCCTCAATGCTGCGGGTGCCATTTTTCCCCCTCCAAGGACACAGGGCTCATTCTGCTTCTCAACTTCCGGTCACATGAGACTGACACTTCGCAAGGCATCCTGGTAATTGTAGTGTATAAGAGTTATATCATTTTAGGGTTTTATAAATGCTTGCTTGAGATGGCAGGTTGAGTAGATATTACACTTCATGACCCTCATTAGCTCAACAAATTTTGATGGTGTTTCATAGTCAGTATAAAATGGAACCTTCTGCTAGATCACAAGTGCATACCTCCCAACATTTTGGAAGTAAAAAGAGGGACAAGTAGCGCAGCTACATTTTTTGACCATGTAATTTTTGTGACCACACCCCCTAATTACCATGTTCTTTTTACAAAATTTGCCAGATTATGAAAGATTGAAAATTTTTCTCTTGTTACAATTACTTATTTTCTTATCTCAAAAGTGTTACAAAGTATCTTACTTGCACCTGTTAGCTGTTCTGGGCTCTCTGCCAAAAGCCAATTTAGTTAGAAACTTTGTTTCTTTTTCTGGCTGTTCAGTGCAGAGAAAAGAGAGACTTTCCAGTACAAATGAGGTACTGCAGGTTGAGCTGTCAAAAGAGGGACTGTCCCTCCAAGAAATGGGACAGTTGGGAGGTATGCACAAGTGAATGAGGGTCCAATTATCCATTTAAAATTTAATATTTTTTTAGCATAATCATAAAAATTATTTAAATGATAGTATTAGGAGTTCAGTTATGTTATAGGAAAAATGAAGTCTGAGTCTGACATAGAGTCATAAAACTGTTGAATTTGTATGAAGGATGACTAACCCACTAAACCTTTAGTCACCACTAACAAATAGATTACATAGGCTTGAGCCTAGGGTTGCCAATCCAGCCTTCCTATATATTTATCTGTTTTCCCTATTAATAACATTGGGATCAACCATCATTTTTTTTTCAAAATTGTTTTTATTTCTGGTTATGTGATGATAGTCAAAACATACATAAATACAGAAACAATCAACCAATAAACAGTCAAAATAAGTCAATCAAACTTAAAATTTATGACCAATATTCGACATTATTAAATTCCCCATATGTTTCTGCCCGACAATTATATTATCTCCTTCTAGATTAGTATACATTCATAGTTGTGGTTATAGTTAACAACCTACTTTGTCAAAGTTCACTGGATAGCAGGTTCTAGCTTTAGTTTTCAGGATAGTTGAGTTGATATTAGCCTATTAAGGTAATGACTCCTGGGGGTTGCCAATTCGGTTTGTGAATTTGTGGTATTTACAAACATTTGGTTTGCCTCCTGGACAGGTCTGGATCCAAGTAGAAGCTCCTGTTCATACCAAGTGGTGTATTGAAATGTTTGTATTGTTAGTTGTCTTGTGGGGGGTGGTAGTGAGTTGATGTATGTAGTCCATGTATTAATAAATTTTGTTGTGTATTTTTCTTTGTTTGTCAGAGTTTCCACCCAATCTATGTGATATATGTGTTGTACAACCATCATTTTTAACAGCCAGGCCTGTAAAATACCAGCCAGGTGGCAGCCCTACTTGGGCATAACTAATGTGGCAGGCTGACCCTACTTATAAAAGTAATACAGGAAAATAAAATATTCCGGTTTTCCCATCGGTGATACCAGCTTTTTTGTTACTAACTCTGGCATTTAGTACAATTTAACTAGCTCTGTGCAACACTATACCTCTCCCACATGTATTATATGCCTTGTTTTAGACTTGTATTTGGCCAAATCCCATTAGGGTTGCCACCTTTTGTGCCAGTGGAGAGGTGGGGGTGGGGTCATGACACTGAGGGGTGGGGTTGTGACATATCAGGGCAGCCTGTGATGTTAGGGGCAGGGCTATGAAGCGACAATAGTAGACCGGCCGATCACTGTTTCAATCTTGGAAGTTTTGACCCGGGCAGCCCTTCAAATTACCGTGCTGTCCGGGTCAAAACCGGAAAGGTGGCAATCCTAAATCCCATTAAAATTAAGGCTGATGTGGGTTTCTGAAAACCAAATTATCTGGTTTAGGAAAATCACCACCAGAAGGTTTTCTAGAGGTGCAGGGGGCCCTGAGGTAGTTGACACTGTTTACCAGGACAATCTCTTAGCTGTCCAAACCCCAGTGCCCATCCTCCCCCACGAGCATACACATGTGCATAAATCCAGAACACAGAGGTGCACAAACCTGCCACCTGCCTAGTCCCCAGTACGCTGCATGTAAGCAATCATCAGTCCTTGCTACAAATCCAAATATGCCAAACAAATCTGGGGACTATCTTAAAAAAAAAGTTGGAAAAACATTTGCCCTCCTACACTTAAAATTAAGATTTTCAATTCAAAGTAATTGAATAAGACACAGGATGCACAATGCTTAATGAATTCATCTTATGTCTTTAATATGTGTCATTTGTGGATGATTAATTCAGTGGAAGACTAGATGTGCCCTATGATATCGGGGTGGTGACAGGCCCGGATTTGTGGAAAGACCACCTGGGCCCAGGCCTAGGGTGGCAGGATTTTAGTGGGTGGCATGCTGCCCAGCCATACCCACATGGGTTCAGAAACACTGGGGAGATATGATAGTTTTTTTAATTTCTCGTGCACCCATCCCATCCCCATTTCTCCAGTCCTGATGATGAAAATTTGTGAATAAAGGGGTTGACAAACGGCAGTGGGCCTAGGGGCGCCCGCTATGTAAATCCGGCCCTGGGCGGTGACATCGGGCCCATTATGTCAGGAGGCCAGTTATGTGACGTGGTTACAATTTGGAGATTGGCCAATCACTGCATCAGTCTAGGAGAGTCCTGCCTGGTTTTCCTAATTTTTGATCAAGGCAGTACTTCTGAAAACCGGGCAGGTGGCAACCCTACTCCCAAGTCCCATGCCTTATATATATGTTAATTTCCTTCTTTGTATAGAGTCACTAAATTTATGGTTCCATTCTGGATTCAGACAAATCTCAGAACCTTTTTGCAGTATGTGGACTGGACTTCTAAGTGCCGGGGCACATTGTATCCAAACCCTTAATGACATGTCCACCTAAAATCACTGGCAGCTGAGGTGATCAGATTTTTTTGCAGAGAGTGTTCAAATTTAAATATGCAAATTAGGTTTAAACGATTCTGTAATTTTAAAACATTATGCATTTGGTGCATTGCTTGCATTCTGTGGTACTGTTGCCAATGCCTTTTCATGTACAGTAAGTCATCTTCCAAATATCCTAACAGTGAAAACTATGAGAAGGGTTTACTAAAATGTTGCCGTTTAATGGTTAATTGTTGTTCAGCAATTTCCAGCGTTCTGTACCTTGGCTGTATGACTTAATCTTGATGTATGTTCTTATCATCTCTTCTGCTCAAAGAACAAAAGATAAAAAGAAAATGTTTTCTGCATACGCAGTGCTGATTTTGCAACAATCTCTTATCTTTCTTTAGCTGGTTAATGTTTTTAATAGCAATGGCATTTTAAATAGAGCAGGGATCAGTTTAAAAAATATAGATGTGAGTTTTTATAAGTACAGTTTCCAATAGCAACCAGTCAGCAAGTCATTTTGATCAGTGTACTTGTAGCAGATATTTGATTGATTGTCATGGACAACTATACAAGTCAATCTGACACTTATGTTAACCTCCCTACGGCTAAGGTTAGATGAGCTATTTCTGGTGATGTTTCAATATTGCAAGGAAAAAGCTGAAGAGGCTAAAGGTGCTGGTTTCTCCTCATACCAGTGGTTGGTGGAAAATTGTCAAAGTGTATTGCTGACCACGGCCGATAGAGCCATATGAAAATACCTAATAGTATTTGCCATTTCTGGGGGCAGTAAATATTGTAGACTCTGTTTACCCTGAACCAAAGGATGAAATGCATGTACAGTGAGCCACTGTAACACCCTATGTAATATTGTATATAGTCACTGGGCGCATGTAAGTTCAGTAGCCGGGCAGATCTTCAGTGGAAAATGTGAGCATTATTTTTTAAGCAAATGCAGAAAACAATGTAAGTGCAAAGATGTAGTATACACTTTCACCAACAGGTTATCAGCCGTAACCCTGTAAGCACACACCTGAACCTACAAAACTACCTCTCATAAAGCCTTAACACAGACTCTCAATGACTTCTGTCTGCAGCCTTTTATAGCTTCCAGACTGCTCTGTGCTGACAGTATGTGATCAGCATCTATAAATATTCATTCACAGAGACTGACCACCCCTTTAGGAAGCAGCTTCTCTGGGAGCTCTAGGTACGTACTTCATGAAACTTTGTACATACAATCAATTGCACTATTATCAGGGTTGGACTGGGGGGTCCAGGGCTCCCCAGCATGCTGTCCAGGGCCCACCTGCAGACCCCCTGGCCCCCCTACCGCAATGCCGCAGATATGCAAAAGCACACAGAGCGGCACGACACACATGCACGCACATGCACCTCTCCGGAACACCAAAGTAAATCGGCCAGTAGAATCCAGGAGCCAACTATTGTGGTAGTAGAAAAGTCTTTATTTTACATTATGTATATAAAAGATAACAACCTGACGACCAAGGACACTTAATCATAGGCTAACTTGTTACTAACACAAGCCCTCCGGGTTTTTGTCCTGGTCTCCTGTCAGGACAGTCCAACACTGTTTATTATATATAAAAGTACAGCTTTCCATGCACACCCTTTTGTGTTCACATGTAGCAAATGCAGCTTTCAATATACATTATTGTAATACATACCTTCCAACATTTTTGAAGTAAAAAGTAAATTTATTTTGCCCACAGCACGGCAACATTTTTGTGTCCACACCCATTTTTGTGACCACACCCCCTAATTACCATGTTTATTTTACTAAATTTGACAGGTTATGAAAGTTTGAAAATATTTCTCCTTATCTAAACTGTTACAATTATTTATTTTCTTATCTCAAAAGTGTTACAAAGCATCTTATTTGCACCTGTTAGCTGTTCTGGGCTCTCTGCCAAAAGCTAATTAATTTAAAATCTTAGTTTCTTTTTCTGGCTGTTCAGTGCAGAGAAAAGAGGGACTTTCCTGTACAAATGAGGGACAGCGAGTTGAGCTCTCAAAAGAGGGACTGTCCCTCCAAAAAAGGGACAGTTGGGAGGTATAATACACACAGACACAGACACACACACACACACGCTCATGCTTGATTTGGTCATATGTGTTGGGCCCAATCAGATTGATCATTTGACTTCAGACCAAAGGTCTTATCTGCAATGCACAGCATTACCAGTGAACACACTGACACAAATGCACCTAATATAACTCCTAGTAAATGTACTGCTCTGGAACAAGTCAGGGAAAAGGTTAAGGCTCTGGAATGCATTTTATGTAAGCTAATGTGCTGTGTGTAATCCTGTGAAGTTTCAGTTTGCTGTCTGAAGCCGTGCAACCTGTTTCAACTCCGGAATATGGGCATTCATGTAAAGAGATGGTGTTTTTTTGCACTTGTAGCAAGTGCGGCATATCTCCTAAGGGACAGCTTTGATCCAGGTAAGCCACAGACTACAAATAATGTCCCTTAGTCATTATGGGGCGGATGGGGCTAAACCTTGAATTAATCTAATTTGTTTCTGAAAACAAAGTCGACCTAACTCCCTTCCACGAATTGAACTCACTCATTTACCAATAGGGTTGCCAACTGGGCAGTATTTTACCTTCCTGACCGGGAAAAATTATGCTTGACCCCGGTATTTTTATTCCAAAAAAGATTGGCAACCCCAATTTTTCTGGGACATAACGCCACAACAAAAACTAGAATTTTATCGAATTGTCACTGTAAAAAACCACAACTTTTTGGGATTATCCTGCGCAAATCAAAAAGAAGCTTTAGGGACATCTGCCATTGACTTCTACACAAGCCTCAATAAGTCTGAGATGGAGTATTTTCGGATTTTTAGCAGCTTTGGGGAATAATAAATCTCTAAAAATTCGAGTTTTCCCCCTAAAAGCCTCAACCAGAAAAAAAATCAATGGGCCCCTATATGTCCCTAAGTGTCCCTAAGATGTCATGAAAATAAATTTGTAATTGTTTTAATAGCCTGATTTGTTGACGTATACCTCGTGGTGGGTATGGGTACAGCTTTTTAGTGCTGGGAACCTAGGTCATATTCTATCTGGGGAACTATCCCCAGAAAAAAAAGGGGGGTGTTATGGGTGCACTCCAAGACTAAGTTAAAATGTGTTTAAATACAATGGAAGTGCTACTGATTTAGCCAATTAACCAATGCACATTCCCTGGTCCCCTACCTCAGAAGTAATTCAGTATATATGCAAGTGTGTGTGTTTAGAAAAACAGGGGTTTTAGTTAAAGTTATGATCATAAAGTTGATAAGCCACCATACCAGGTCACGATAAACTCAGTGCGGGTACCTCTCTGCATAGTAGCATTACTTGGGATACTTGTCTCCTGAACCTTGGTTTCAGTCTGAGGGCTAGATACTCCCCCAACACTAGCTTTTGTGGTTTTTTAAGAGAGAGGGACTGCCCAAACCAACACCTATTTTGGGTATGGGGGTGCTACAAACCACACGAAGCTTAGACTGCAGCTTCTGGCTACATTACAAAATACAAAAAGGTGGCTTGTGGGAGTTAAAATGTGTTTAAATACAATGGAAATGCTACCCTGGCTGGAACTGTCACTAAAGCAGTGATGCATAACAGACAGCTATTTTATGCTTAGCTGCTCTCATTCTAGGGCACCCATTAAAGCCTTTGTCTATTGCCTACAGAGAATTTTGTTTACATGTACTCAGGGGCATAACTACAGAGGAAGCAGACCCTGTGGCTGCAGGGGGGCCCAGGAGCTATAGGGGCCCCATAAGGCCCTAATTCATATACAATTACAATAAATATTGGTAAAACAGGTCAACCACTGGACTTTTTTGGGGCCTGAAAAATAATTTGCTATGGGGCCCAGTAAGATCTAGTTATGCCACTGCATGTACTGGATGTATATAAATATCCCTATTCATTAGGTAACATTTTGGACACTCCAGCTAGTTTTACTCCTTATTCAAAACTTATTTAAAGTTGCACAAGAGAGAGATATCATTTCTTTTATTAACTGTATTGTGTTATTGTGTGCGGCAATTCTGACCATTATCTGAAACCCACCCTAAGGCAATGCTGTCCAATTGCTTCCATACAGTGGGCCCCTTTTTCACCTCATTACATCTTCATAATCCAGACTATAATAAAATGATGACGTCATCTAAAGTGGTCAGTGGAGCTCACGAGCATTTGAACATTCAAGCCATGGGCTTTTGGTTGTATAGTTCTCAGGCTTGGATTTGTGGCCAAGAGCAGCAAGATCTTGGGGGCCGCAAACTATGGATCACTGGGGATGCATACTCCTATATATGTAAGATTGAGCTGGGTGGGGTTGGGTCATTGGGCTACTGGGCACTCTGACCAGGTGTAGGATTGCCACCTGGCCCATATTTTTGATGGTTGATCCCTATGTTATTAATAGGAAAAAAAGAAATCTATAGGAAGGCAGGTATTTTTTCAGGAAAAGGTGGCAACTCTAACCAGGGAGTGGAGCACAAGCCCAAAATCCAGGCCTGACAGTCAGGGCATGCGCATCTGTTTCGTCCACAACCAGAGCACTGGGACAGGACGCAGAGTCCCTAGTGCTCTGGCTCGGCATAAATTTAAGTGCAGCGTGCTGCCCCTGAGCTTCTGCCGCCCTAGGCCCGGGCCTATGCGGCCTCACTGCTAATCCGGGCCTGCTGACAGTTCTGTACTAGAGAATATATGCAATGCATATTGTAAAGAGTCCAAATGACAGATAAATCAGTTTAAAAAGTAAGGTGACAATGTATCTTTTGCTGTACAGACATACGTATATGACTCAGAGCAGAATTCTATATTATAACATTTGTATTTTGTTTTGTCACAGCAACTCTTGCCGATGCTCGGGTCCTAGTCACTGGGGCAAGTACAGGCATAGGGGAGGAGATAGCATATCACTATGCCAGGGCAGGAGCAGAACTGGTGCTGACTGCAAGGAGAGAGCATGTTTTGCAAGAGGTGAGTAGCATATTACATTAGGAAATAGGCGAAGAACCCTGCATGTATTATCAAAGAGCATTTATCAGCTACAACATGTGTATTGTAATCAGAATAAAATATTGTTTCCTTGCTACCTATTTGTTACATGTACATCCTTAACACTGCTGTGGCTTTTATCTGACTATAGTAGCACTCAACTAGGTCCACCCATATAAAATACTACCCCTCCACATTCATATCTTTGTTCGAAACTTCATGTATCTCAGATAGGGTTGCCACCTTTTCTTGAAAAAAATACCGGCCTCCCTATATATTTATCTTTTTTTCCTATTAACAACATTGGGATCAACCATAAAAAATACCTGCCAGGCCAGTAAAATACCAGCCATTTAGACATCTAGGGCAAATATGTGACTGAGGGTTCCCAGTGCAATCTTGCCACACTGTGTGCCAGTTTTTTGTTATGTATTACATCCTTATCCCCTTTTATAATACTATTTAACATTTATTATTATTAACATGTATTTCTATAGCGCCAACTTGTTGCGTAGCGCTGTATTTATACATCATCTGTGTTATTCTCTGTTGCCTTAGAGGTTCAGATATCAAATATTTCTACTGTTTCTTACTTACTTCATATTGCCATTGAGAACTTTTGTGGTCACCAAGCAAGTGACAGTATTGCGCCATGATTTCTATTTTGACTACTGTTACTCAGAATGGAGGCAGGGATGGCTAGTTAGTATTTGGTCTTTTGATTTTTAGTTACAAGCTACGCCACTTTATGTATTCTAGCTCTGTCACACATTACTGAATATTATTCACGGTCATGATTTTTTCAGGTGAAAAGAAGGTGCCTGGAACTTGGGGCTAAGAATGTGTCCCTGGTTGTGGCAGATATGGCCTCTCATAATGCACGGGAGCAAGTTGTAGCAGAAGCTCTCTCTGCTCTGGGTGAGTTAGAGAATGTGTAGAAGGGGTTAACAGAAGTACACAGCAGATGAAGACAAAATATCCATGCAGTTTATTTCTAGTCTTCTGTTTTAATAAGTATAGGACTACTGTCCCAATCAATTGAGTTATTATTATTATTATTAACATGTATTTCTATAGTGCCAAATTATTTTGTAGTGCTTGTGGTGTATATACAAATGGCCTGCAGGTGGCACTGTGCATACATAGGACTTTCTGTACAACTTGAAAGTGAAAGTAAGACTTACTGCTGTTATGTAATGGCTGCATGACCTGCTAATAAAGCATTGTTATACTCTCCTCATCCTCGGCTACCAAACACAACAAATGGCGACGAGGATGGGATCTCTTTGCTGCATTAAACTTATAATTAGTTGATGGTCTTATTACTAAACACAACAGTGCTGTATTATCCCTTTGCTGTGGTCTCGACCATTTACCACTATTTAAGAAATATTTACTTCCATTTTAATTTGTTTATGAAAACATTTTTTTAAGCATTTAATCAGCCTATAGCAGTGATTGTCAGACTTTTGAATTTTACACTTCACCTGGATGCCTAGCCTTTGACATGGGTTTCCCTTTAGCACACAATAAGGTTACAGATATAGGAAAACACTGGCATATTAGCTATTTTGCCATAGTAAGTTTTCACCCCAAATTTCCCTAATGTCAAAGTCTTGAAAAGAGATGAAAGTATAATAATATTGTTGTTGCAAAACTGACCCTAGCTTTTATATAACATTACTGGCTCTGTTTGCAGATTCTACAGAAAGATTTGTTCTCTAGTCTTACCATATTACTCCTAATTTGCTCCAAATGATAATGGATTTTTAGAAGAAGGTAATTATGATATACATTCCTACATAGTCTCTTTTTTCACTTTTCATAAAAGGGGAATGAATAAAAGTTCAGATGCTTTAGTTGTCATAAATATAAGTAGAATATGTGCTAAAGTTATCCTGCTCGTTTACTTGTATATAATATGTGAAGCTGCCACAAAACTTCTATTCACTATGACATTGGTGGATTCCAGTGAAACTTTGCTCAGTATTACCAGTTAGTTGAAGCCTGGCATTTTTTGTGGCTTCTGTTAAATAAATGTATACAGGAGCCATGCTGTAGTTGCCACTTCTTATCACCAATCTTCACACTTTACATGTCAAACCAGTAAGCAGTTCCCTCCTACTTTAATGTCATTAAGTATACAGCCCCTTTAAAAACATATTGAAAAAGAAAAAAGGCATGGAAGGTAAGGGGAGTTGGGAGGCAGTTATCTTTTAGCATTGGTATCATTTATGGTATGACTCAGAAGTTGTCTGGTTTGTAAAAAAAAAATCAGTTGAACTTTCTTTTTGTTTAGTAAAATAAGCTTGCTGCAACTTTTGCAACCAAGACATGACTCTATATACCAATTTATAGTTATTTCCATAAGACCATTTAAAAACATATTCAGACATATTTGTTGCTTTTTTCCACATTATATCTAGTATATATAGTGAATAATGTACCCCCTCTTGTAAAATATAAGGATATTATAAGTTACAGAGGAGTTTCATGACCATAT
>CM044431.1:122588403-122626404 GCA_024363595.1 Xenopus borealis
CCCCATACTACATACTTACCCCTCGTCGCAAATTCTTCCAGCGGAGTTGCACACAGCCATCTTTTGCAATTTCTGTAAGCTGACTGGGAGTGCCAATTTCCATGTAATTTCGCACATGCGCACTACTCCAACTGCTCATGTGCAGAAATGCCGATCTCCCAGTCAGCTTACAGAGATTGCGGAAGATGGCTGCTTGCAATTCCGCTGGTACCAATAAAATGGACTAGCAGTTAAAAGTACTTTCAGTCTGTCCTTTGCTAATGCCTTCTAAATTTGCCATACAGGTATGGGATTTGTTATCTGGAAACCCGTTATCCAGAAAGGCCTGAATTATAGTTCCATCTTCCATAGACTCCATTTAAACCAAATTCACATTTTAAAAATATCCTTTTTCTTTGTAATAATAAAACAATACCTTGTACTTGATTCCACCTAAGATACAATGACTTTTTATTGGTAGTAGAACAACGCTATTGGGTTAAGTTAATTTAATAAATGATGATAATGATTTTTAGCAGACAAAATATGGAGATCCAAATTACAGAAAGGTCCTGAGCATTATGGATGATAGGCCCCAGGCTTGTAAGAGAAAATCTCCTGCAACCAAGCCTTCAGATTCCTCAAAACCTTGCCTACTTCTATTGTTTTACTTTTCACAGAACCTGATTACAGAATGTTTAAGGTATTGTGGGAATCCTGGCTGGAGGGGAGCTGACAGTGGTGCAACTATAGAGGAAACAGAGCCTGGCAGGGGAACTCGGATTAAAAGGGGCCCAGACCACGTGGACTGCTGAACTGAAATCTCAGGGGAGGAGGTTTTATGTATGCTGGGCACCTCTTTAGATTTTATTTGGTGTGGGACCCAGCTACGGAAACTTACAAAGTCACCACTGGGTCTGATGGTACCCAGGTAATGTGCAGGCTCTAATCTGGATCTAATCAGCCCCCCCCCCACCAATCACAAGGAAATGGTTTTCTTTATTGACCCGCCTCCTAATGTGATGCCACTTAGGGACCATAGTGACATCACTTCCGATTTGTGCAATTCCCGGGTCATGGTAATTATGACCCCCTGCAGATGAGCTTTAACCACACCAAACATCAATGTATATTAGAATTTAGAATTCAAACAGACACAGTGAGTTAAGAATTATGTTTTTATTCTTTCGTAAACAGCAGGTCTTCTCAACACCGTGATATTCTGTATGGAATACACCTTTAACAGGGATGTGCAGCTTGGGCGAGGTATGTAGAAGCTGTGATGAAGAAAAAGAGCTTACCCACATGGCACAGTCGTATCCAAACCTAAGCATGGAGCAACGTGTGGCTCGCCTATCGCATAACTTTCATAACTCTTTTTTTTTCTTTAAAGATATCAGGATATGTTTCTCTAACCTTCTATAACACTGACCTGTCCTGACTTCTAATTTGCTGTCTTTAATACTTCCTATATTTCTTGTTTATAAATAGATTTCCTTTATGTTAAAATTTATGTGATTCAGTCCACAGTCCCTGACTGATTTGGGCCTTGGGGAACCTATGTGGAAAATGGCACATTTGCACTTTACCAATATGCTTCAGACGCAACTGGGAAGAGACCTCAATGTGCTTGATCTTTTCAAGGAAAGGGTATGCATACTCTGTATATGTCGGTGTAGCTTTCTCCCAGTAGTTTTATCCTAAAGAGACAAGTAGAAAACGAAGCCATCTGCTTCTATTCATACCTATGAGCGGGAGTGACTTTACTGCCTTTTTGTCTTGGCTAAGGGCAACATTAAAAGCAGCCTTTTTGGCATCAGGGTTGCTCTTATTTTGCTATCTACGCATTGGCTCAAACATATAATATGGTTTTCCCACTCATGTACAAATGTCACTATGAAGAGAAAGAATGTCCTGCACACATAACGTGTCTCTATTTATTGAATGGAACAAAACCTATTTAGTACAGAAATATATTTCCCATTTTAGAAAGATTTATTTTTCTTTTGAACAGCATGGCAATGGTGTAGTTAAGTTGCCACCTGCAGTATAATCCCTTCCCTGGGATAAGTGATGACATGGGGTCCTTGCTTACTAAGAAGACATAAGGTTCACCTGTAGAAAGATTGTGCCTCTCTGTAGTAAAAGGGACCAGCCATTCCATGATCTCTTATAAATGTAAATGTTATGTAGAGTCTCTGAATGATAGAGTTCTATGCATTTATTCTGCATTTCAGAGACTATACACATGAGGAGGGTGTGCAGCCAATCCTACATTATGGCATGGCCAAAGGCTCTTGGTATTCTCAACCTAATTATATGCTAAAGAAATGGGGGAAGGTGAATCAATTCCATAAACCCACTTCAATCCACTTTGTGCTTTATAAAGGCTTCTTCTCACATCTGAGACAAGGAATGTTTGAAGTATAAAAATGGTATTTACAAGTGACCACAGATGCAAAGAGCCTATTATATCTGGGTTGGCTGCCACGTTTAAGACAACAGCATTTGGTGGCATTATTTCTCTGAACCTTGGTCTCTCTGATGTCAATTTAGCTCAGGGCTGGCTGCAAATACAGCAGTCATCTTTGGGTGCCAGCCAATAAAAAGACACTTCCCACAGTTCCTCTTGCTAATATTATTTTTTAAGTTGTTATTGTGTAGGCATGAGTGAAACAATGGCACGTTCAATAGTTCTGGCCTTTACAGTTTTACCAAATTGACTGCAATTCTATTACGGGAGATTGTGTGATCTCAGTTGATTACTGACTCCAGGCAGCATATTACTGTTATAAGAAAGAGAAATTTCTGGAAAAATTGAACAGCGATTAATGTGACTTCAAGGGAAACCTTTTAGATTGTAAGCTCTATTGATAAGAGCTCTCTTTATGTCTTGTATCAATTGTATTTTTGTATGTAATCTCTGTGTTTGATATGTAAACCTTTCTGTTGTACAGAGCTGCAGAATATTTTGGTGCTTTATAAATACATGTTAATAATGAATAACGGTTATAACTACCCCCAGCACATTTTTTCATTTAACGTATAATTAATGTTCTTATGCACTGAGTTTTTTTTAAATAAATCCTTTGGACACATAAGTTCTGAGCCTTGTCATTTGTGTTTTAAAAGCCACCCACGCTTCTGGTAAATATGCTATACAGCATATACAGTTTGACGTAGATGATCCGTTTCTGAAAGAGAGATGTAAGATCACATGGCGACTGAATTAATTCTCATACAACATATACATACAGGGCCTATTTAACAAATGAGCTGGATTCATATGTTTTCTCTAAAAGGAAAACTATAGCTAACCTGCATTAATCTGAAGTATAGATTTCTCAAATTATGAGGATGCACTCCATTGGTGATGCAGGGATCTAGAGAACTAAAGGGGATCTTAAGGTCAGTTAGGATCATAAGATGAGATTGGGGAAGAACACTTACTTGCAGTCCAGTTCCAATTACAGAATAATTCATCTCAATATTCAGTTGAAGTGACAGGGGTAGCAGCAAAGTGCTGACCCACCAAGGGGATAAAAATACTGCTGTAAAGTTATTCATCCAGGGATAACTTTCTGTGTTTTCTTTTAGGGAAGCACAAAATCCAAGATGCAGTTCAAGCTTTGGCCAGAATTCAGTCAGTTTAGCAGGATTAAGATTTGGCTGAATCTAAAGCTGGCCATAGACGTAACAATTACGATCTTTCTCGGAAAAGATCTTTCCGAGAAAGATTGTTCGTTTCAACACACACGTGTAGAGCTGAATCGTCAAATATACAGGTAGAAACAATAGAATTCTACTTGTATCTGACGATTCAGCACTAACAATGGCCGATGTTCAGGGAGCTTTCAAAGGCATCCGATCAAAATTTTCCGTCCAGTCCGATCAACCAGCCGACCGATATCTTAATCCTCTGACGATGTCGGTCGGCTCATTTCCCACCATACACGCACCGAATATCGGACGAAAATTCGTTTCGTACGATATTATCTGTGCGTCTATGGCCACCTTAAGTGCCTGGCTAACCCAAATGCTTATAATCACATGACTTTTTGTCACACAAACAAGTGTCATTTTTTTCAGTTCCGCATTCTTGGTAACACTTTCTTGTTCTAAGTAGTATATGCAAATTAGGGGATCAGATTCAGCATGGGATTCGACTGAATCATTCATGAAAGATTTGGCATCATAAACTGAAAAATTGCACAGGAGAGAGATTTGGCCCCTGTGAATGACCTCTTTCGTATGCTGATTAGTGGCATCTTTTATCACAATTTCAGTGTGGACTGGCCAAATGTGATTAGATGGGGATGCATTATAAACAGTTGGATGGATAAACATTTTGCATTGTGCTTATCCATTTTAACAGGCAGGATACCACTCCAGCATGAGTGCAATGAATAGGGCTTGTGCAAAGTTTTTGTATTGTTTAATACAAACTTTCTCCAACTCTGCAGAAAAAGTGGCTGCAGCAAAAAAATCCTCCAAATAGAAACCCAGTTTATCTGTTTAAATCTGGCTCCGTGATCTTTGTCCCTGCAGCTGGAATTTTACCAAAACTGAAACCTATCTCCATTAATACATCTGTACCGTTTTTATAAGAAACCTGACTGTATATAGTGAAATTACCACTTCATTTACTTGCTCTGACTGCTGCGAATATGAATCTCTATACAGTCATCAGCTGTTCTATAGGAAAATAAACAAAGCTGCTTGAGTTCCAGGAAGTAAGATGGGATTGGCTCCCCCTGCTGTTTGAAAGTATGATCATTTCCCTGCAGAGCAGTTGGGGACTGTTTGAAATTCTGAAATTTGCTATCCACAGTAGGGATGGCGCGAACCGCGGCAAAAAAGTTTGCGAACACATTCGCGAACTTGCGCAAAATCGCGAACGGTTCGCGAACGGTTCGCGAACCCCATAGACTTCAATGGGAAGGCGAACTTTTAAAGCTAAAAAAGATATTTCTGGCCAGAAAAATGATTTTAAAGTTGTTTAAAGGGTGCAACGACCTGGACAGTGGCATGCAAGAGGGGGATCAAGGGCAAAGAAAAATCCATTATTTTCTTATGTCAAAAGTGTTACAAAGTATCTTATCTGCACCTGTTAGCTGTTCTGGACTCTCTGCCAAAAGCCAATTAAGTTCAAATCTTTGCTTCTTTTTCTGGCTGTTCAGTGCAGAGAAAAGAGGGACTTTCCAGTACAAATGAGGGACAGAGGGTTGAGCTCTCAAAAGAGGGACTGTCCCTCCAAAAAAGGGACAGTTGGGAGGTATGCACATTTTTTTTTTTTGGTCCAGGGGGTGTGTGGGGGTGGTCCAGGGAGATCTTCCTGATTGGCTGCCATGTATCTGCTGGTCTGGGGTGAGAGGGCAAAAAAAAAGCGGCAAAAAAAATGCGGCAAATTGACGCGAACCCAAAATGCGAACGTCGCGCGACATTCGCAAACTTTTGGCGAGCGCGAACAGCGTATGTTCGCCGGCGAACAGTTCGCGCCATCCCTAATCCACAGCAAATAAATGAAGGGATTTCACTGCACACAGTAAGGTTTCTTATAAAACAGTAAGTGAAATATATTGGAGATAGGTTTCTTTTTCATTAAAGAAATTAAAAATTTTTTTTACCTTTACATTCCCTTTTAATCAGGAAAAAGCTATGCTTTTTGGTATTTCTTGACAAAGCAGGTTTTACAGTGAGATTGAAGCTACTCCATGGCTGGTTCTTGTGAAGTAGATAATTCGATTCCCAGTACACAGATAAACTTCCTCTATTATGGAGTCCTGTTTACAAAACAGTCACTGCAAAGGTATAGTCGCATAACTAGATGTTATTGGGGCCCACAGCAAAATAATTTGAGGGACCCCCAAACTCTCCAGAGTTTGTCCTGTTTTACCAATATATATTAAAAACTCATTAATAAGTGCCCCTATACCTCCTGGGTCTGCTGCAGCTCCAGGGTCTGCTTCCTCCGTAGTTACACCCCTGCAAAGTTAGGTAGGTTGTATACTGTCTTTCTTGCAAGAACCAAACATAGAGTAGCTTTAGTTTCCCGTTTGTCCTTTACAGCTCATGAAACAGCTAAAAACATTAATGGTAAAAAAAAGTATGAAAAATATGTTTAGCATAAGCCCTACATATTGAAGTCAAGTTGAAGAGGTATACTACCCCTTTAAAAAATTAGAATGCTTTTAGAGCAAATGATTACTCTTCCCACATTCAGCTTCAAATATTTTGTGTTTTGTTTCTTAAATGTTCATGAAAGCTGCACCATATTTACCTATTTATATTAATAAAGGAGCAGTAGCTTCTGTAACTATAGTTTTCCTTTAAAGTTCAGCATTGTTTTAATTTGTTCTCCCATTGCCACTGCACAAGCCCCCCATTTCAAGTTCTAACATGTGCTGTATGTGTGTGTATGAAATAGACAAATCTATGGGCCAACTGCTAATTAAAAACCTTGTCAGATTGAATTTAACCAGATTTAACCTTATTTTAAAGGAAAGACTTTGCACTGCATGTCTATGCCACATATATCAACATTGTCCTTTCAATAAAATATCTCCAGCTAAAATTGTCCCAGATATTAAACTTCTTTTTCTTCCACCTTGCCCTAATACTGTATGTAAGCCATTTGAAAGGTAGGGGAAGCACATACTAAAGGTTAGAAAAAAGGAGAGCATCATATGGAAAGATACTCAAGTACTCTTATGCAGTGCAGCACATTTCTGCTTCATGCAGGCGCAGGCAGCTTCTTTGTGATATGAAGTATCTGGACCCTCAAGTTAGTGAGTGACAAGAGACCCTTTAACCTGTTAAGTAGCCCAAGAAAAAGAGAAAGAGAGGCATAATAATCTGTGTGGAGGTGATGGAGATATGACCAGCAGATCCAGCTTCACCCTGCAGTTTCTCCCAGTTTAGCAACACTGGTAGAGTTAACTCTTTCCTGGCTAGGAATGTTGCGGAGCAAGGTTGGGAGCGGATTAAATAGTCCAGCCCTTTTTCTGTGGAGGCCAGGGGTAAGAGCAGCAGAGAATGTTGTTTGGCCCTGAAATGGGGGAAAAGGGTCTTTGTAAACATGACCTTTGAACTCTGCTCTCCTCCATTCCTGTCCACCCAGAACACCCTGTCCTCCTCAAACAGAAGATTGACAAAAATATAAAGATGCTATAACCCCACCACCTCACCTTCCAAGCCCTTCAGGCAGCAGAAGGGGTGTGTAAGGGTAAACTAAGCCTCCCCAATAAATAAATATGTTCATATAAATAATAAACAGATAGTTCTTCGCACTGCAACTCTGTAGCCATGTTGATGGTGGGGGGGAGGTGGGTTGCCACTCCCAAGTGTCTCTTTCATGAGGAATGCCCAGTACCTCCCCCCTTTGGTCGCTTTAAAGGGGGGTCATTGGGTGCTAGTTCATTTCATAAATAGCAACGACCCCAGGGCATTCAGCAGACAGACATAGAACACTCACAAGACACACCCTTGGTGTTTAGGTAGCTTGGTCCTTTCTGCTCACCCCCACTGCCACATTTTGGTCCTTGGGGGTAGGTGGGGGCAAAGATCAAGAGGCTTGAGGGTGGATGGGTGGGTTTAGTAGTTAAAAGTCTTGTTTCCCATAATCCTCTAGGGAAAGATTCAGGGGTCAAAGGTCCTTTGTGTACCTAGAGAGGAAAAGGAACAACAATAAAATATATAAGAAGGGAAAGCCATATCATGTCCAACAGCCTTACAATATAGAATTGGGCACATTTAAATATATAAGGTGACTTTTGTTTAGAGCAGTGATCCCCAACCAGTGGCTTGTGAGCAACATGCTGCTCACTGACCCATTGAATGTTGCTCCTATTGGCCTCAAAACAGGTGCTCAGATTTTAATTCTAGGCTTGTAAACAGTTTTTAAGGCACATGTGCACTACCAAACATAACCTTCTGCAGGCTGCCAGTCCACATGGTGATACAAAATAGCCAATCAGTGCCCGTATGTGGCATTCACTATGAGATTTTTGCATATATGTGTTGCTCCTCAACTGCTTTTACATTGGAATGTGGCTTACAGGTTCGAAAGGTTGGGGATTGGAGCCTGGTTTAGAGCATGTAAGAAATTCACGGATTTGGATTTATCACTACCAGGTATAGTCCCTCAACTCCTTGGCTTCCTCACAGCTTGCAGGTAACAGGTTGATCATGCAAAGATGAAATTGGTATTAATTATCCTGCTTATATCTCTTCCCAGGGGTATCTACTCCCTCTGCAGGTACTGAGGGTCTTCATTCTACTGGAATTTTTCCTATTGGATTCCCTAACCACAGTATGAGCAATAACCCTACTTACATGCTCACTAAAATAGATTTTTTTCTAGAATGCAGTTATAAGCTAAACAAAAAATAACCAAGAAAATCTGTCATAAATGTCATAAGGCTTGAGGATCAATTAGCAGTTAGGTAGGATAAAAAAAGTTAAAAGGTTTAACTTGATGGACTTGTGTCTTTTTTAAACCTAATTACTATGTTACTATGTTAATTTGTAAGGCTGTTTGGGGCCATTCTCATTTTTTGCCAGGTGTATCCGCTCCTTGTTGTCTTTTTCTGCCTTGTATGTACAATTGGGTGGTACGTATATATGTTCAATGTTATGTATGCTGATGCATTTGATATAACATTGCTGTAATTGCCATATTAATTATACATAAAGAGATTTTCTTGTGATACCACTTCTGTTTGCGAAAAAAAGTATACAAACCTAGCATTTTAAGGCTTCCTGCACCTCATATATTGCCAAACATTTTATTGATTGGTGTGCCCTCCATTTACCTATACTTATATATATATATATATATATATATATTTATATATAGACAAATACAAAATGTCCTCTGCACTCAACCCATTAACAATATATTTAAGACATTAAGACATTTTGAGCATACAGCTACTGAAAAATGCCTACCCTTCAAACAACGGGATTGTTTGTCCATATATTGCAATATATTTAAGCTGGCCAACTACGTCAAAGTCATCCCATATCTGGCCAGTCCTACACTCAATTTTCATCTGATTCATTAAGAATTCCATTGCTTATACATTTTACAAGTTTTAAGTTTATATTTATATATATATATATATATGGTAAATGGCCGCACTCACAGGTCTTATGTAGAAAAGGTTTCTTTATTAAGAGTAAAACACTGACGTTTCAGCTGATACAACAGCCTTATTGGATTACTAAACAATGACAGAGTTGCTTTAATAAAGAAATACCTTTAAATGGGATGGTAAGGGTCTTTACTGTAAAACAGAATTTATTAAAATACAGGAGCATATTTTTGCGCTACTCCAAGGAAATGGTTCTCTTAAGAATAACCACCTCTAAAATTAAGGAATACCTGTATGACTGGATTGGGCCACTTGGACCCTTGGAATGCAGGTGGTCAGTATGGTTGGGTTGTGTCCTTAGGCCTCTTTAGCTGTACTTTCAGCCTCTTCATCCCTATCTGGAAGCCATTCATGGCTTGAATGGCTGTTTGAGCACTGGATGGATTATCAAAACTGACAAAACCTAAGGGGAATAATTAAAAAGAGATGATACTAAGACAATCTCAATGAGAAAGGCGAGAGTTCAAAGCAAGAGGGAAGATTATAAGAAATGTCAAATAAATGTTAAAAGATAATTAGCACATTCTGGGCAAATGGAAAATACTCAGGTGGCCAGACCTTGCCCTTAAACAGGAACAATTAACTTGCAGAGAGAAACTGAATGTGATTACACCCCCAAGGCTCTTATTTTATTTGTGTCCCAAGATATAATGGGTGACCTTGTCAGCTTAGCAATTTTCAGAGTTCCCTCAGTCTGTCAATCTGTTGAAGGAAACCACTCTTTGGTCATGGGACTAGCACTCTAGGTGTTCTGTTCCTGTTACTTTGTGATCCAAAATGCCTCACTGTGAAGGAGGTGGCTTGGGCCACCACCTATTGACAACAATGGGAGGTGCCACATTTAGCCCCTGACCAGTGATTATCGCTGTCTGTGTTTTCAGATGAAAAGCACAGGTGTTGAACTTCCCTTCGCAATGATTAAAAGAGCCTCCTAGTTCTCGGTACCATTAAATATGTTATGAAGGCTTTGCTTATAAGAAAGATTTTGATTTAACAGTTCCATTTTTAAATAGACAAAATAATATGGGGCATACTTTATTAGATGCAAAATCTATTATAAATAACACATATTTTTCTTATGCTGTAGAGTTGTTTCTGTTTTGTGTTCACTAGCAGGGAGAATGAGTAGATCCAAAATCCTTTATCTTCAAAGGCTATAGGACTGTATCTTTGGACTTACCAAAACACTTGCTCTGATTTGTTGCTCTGTCCATAAACACCTTGGAGGAGATTATATTTCCAAAAGGCAGGAACATTTGTGTCAGTTCGTTGTCCCCAAACTCCTGGGGCAGGTGATAAATGAACAGGTTACAGCCCTCTGGCCCTGCGGAATGAAAGTCCATGAGAGGGATGACTGCCACACCAAACATTATTGGTATTGCTATTGCTCTGTAATCAAACCCTAACATTTCCTATTACACAAAAAAAAATCATAAAGGTCACACAGCTAATAATAATGGCCACACTTTTGAGAACATAATCTGGGTATCATGCTACCTGCATAAACCCTGTGTAGATATTCCCAACTCTTCCCTAGTTGCCCTGTTTTGTTGTTCTTGTGAGTCTCCACTTAACCATTTAAGTTCTGTAGTTTAGTGCTTTTGTCATCTGTAAGATAAGGTAAATATTGCCCTAAAGTTTTAAATGATAATGCATATCTTTTTAGCTGAATCACAATTCCTAATATTCCAGGCTGAGGTTTTTTAGTGATATGCTGTAGTTCTTCAGTAGCTGTGAGGTAAAGCTATATCAAGTGGTTTCTTAAGTCTTACCTTCCCGTTGCTGCAGGATGGGAGGTGGTTGTGGGGTGCTGTGTGTCACTGGAGTAAGGGCTGCAGTAGGATAAATTGCTGGTAGAAAAAAAGAAAATACTGTAAAATTCTCCTGTGGGCCACTGCAAAACATCCTTAATACCTGCATAACATTACAGACAGGTTTGCATGTTTAAGACTGTCCAATTCTAGGCCTAGGACCTAATTAAGGGTTCCATAACCCTGGAGCTGAAAATCAAAACATGTCTCTCACAATTCTGACCTAAAGGGAAAATCCACAAAACGTGAAACCAAATATCGGTCTGTTATACTAGTGATACACTGAATGCAGGATTCGGTTTGTGGGATTTGGCCAGGATTCTGCCTTTTTCAGCAGTATTATCATTCGGGAAGTTTAAATCTCTATCCCTTTAACCCTTCCTTGCTCTAATTTATAAAATAGTGCATACATTGCATCACTATATTATATGATAATAAATATGGCTGTTTATTTTTTCTCCTAAAACCATATAATGTTTTGTACATTATAAATGACACCAGGTAATGATCTGCTAATTAGACTCTGCAATAGAAAATCTTATACATGACACTAGCTATAATTCTGTGTATCATGACACCAGATAAAGCTCTGCATATGACACATGGAACATGACATTGAGCTTTACATATATACATGTTACTGTATTTAACTCTAATAGCTAACAGGTATAGCATGAAAAGAGGTAAAGCTAGTATTTGATTGGGGCACCAGAAAACCTGATATCATGGGCCCACCAGGCGGAGCTCTAAAATCTTTTCTTATTGTTGAGAAAAACACCGGCATCCCCAGTTCAAATGTATGAGATTGATTTTACGCAGAAAAATATGTTTTTTGCCACAGTTCACTGAAGTCAATGTGAAACATATTATATAAAATGATATCACAGCACCAGTGCACCAACTGAGAGAGCAATGCAGTGGATACAGTAAGAATTCTAGGATAGCAAAGACAGACAAACAGTGTGCAGACAGAAGTTTTTACCCCTCTGTTGTTAACAGCCCAGTAGGGATGAGCGAATCGTTTGGCCACACAGAAATGATGCCCATAAACTCCAATGTGAGAAAAAAATAGTTGCGTCAAAAATAATTTGTCGCCCATAAAATGCTAATTTTTGGCAAAGTGAAATGGGTTAAATTTTCCCATCCCTACAACCCAGATTATATGGATTTTTTGAATAATTTTAGCTCTTGATCTCCGATTTACACTGCCAGCTCTATATAATTAACAGTCTCCCTGGATTCTGCTTGTCTGTGGCAATAACGATGGCCTCTGCAATTTCCATGACTCCATGCTAGACTCCTTCAGTACTTTTTTCCCTATATTTCTGCTGGGAATGTATGAACACACAAACAGAACCTGGAAAGGCAGAAAGGAATCAATGCTTTGTGCTCCATTAAAGCAAGACTGATTAATAATCAGAATATACAGACTGCACTGGGTCTGTGGATCTGTGGATACAAATCTACACAGTCTCCAGCTGATTTATAGGAAAACAAACAAATTTGCTTGAGTTCTGGGAAGTAAGGTGGGGGGCTACCCCTGCTGTTTGAAAGTATGATTGTTTCCCTGCAGAGCAGTTAGGGACCATCTGAAGTTTCCTATCTGCAGCTGTCAGAGCAAGTAAAAGTCAGATTTTATTATAAAAACAGTAGATATTTTTTAATTAAAGTATATTGGAGATAGATTTCTTTTTCATTAAAAAAAGTAAAATTGAGATTTTATTTTGTTGCCTTTACATCCCCTTTAAGGGCAAAGAACAAACTAAGGCAAGGTCCCACCAAGAAAAATTCTTATTCCCAGCAGTCCAGTCCGACACTAGATATAGCTGTGCATATTATAAATGCCACCAGGCATAAGCTTGCATACATGAAGATGAAGCCCTGCATATTATATTGGAAACAAGGTTCTGCTAAAAATGAAATATGTCATATAAATGTCTGCATACTGTGAACGACATCAAGTAAGACTTTAAGACCAAAGATCAGATCTTGTGCCAAGATCAAGATGTGGCACAAGAAAAGAACTCTGAATATAAATAGGACACTCTGCACATTAGGCTCTCATGGGATGTCTACCAAAGATTTTTCTTCCACACATTGTCACTAACATCAATGCAATAAACCAATACAATCTCTCCACCCAATGTCCATAGTTCCTACCTCACATTTTCTATCCAGTGCCCACCCATGCTTTGCTTCTTATGCCTTCCCTCCACCTGTCCAACCCCAAGTTCTAGTTGCTCCACACAGCTGGCAGCTTCTACCCTTTTCCCACCACAAGCTAAATAGTGTGCTCATTGTTCACTAAAAAGCTCCAGTTTGCACTCTCTGCTCATTTAAAATAAATTTAGCAAAGTAGGCCCAGGGAAAAAACTCAACATGCACCACCTCAAATATTTTGTACTACAAAAACCTCAGTCTTTTTATAGATGTGGTATTGTAATAAAAGATGCAGTGTTTGCTACTGGCCAGTTACATATATGAGCAAATTAGCTGCTAGCATTCATTGGTTATCTGTTTGAAAGTAAACACTGAACTGGTTGCTAGGGTCACTGCAACTGGGCAAACTTAGCACTGTTTATTACATATGGTGGTAGGTAACTGAAAGGGAACTTACTCTTTTTATAGCAGCTGCTTTTTTAATTTTTCTGATGTTTCTCCATTTTGTGAATTACCAGCTCCCATGTTGATACACACATATTTCTAATGCTAATGCTGGTGAGAGCTGTACAGTATATATATATGAAGCTACTGTATATGCAATTACCTTACTAAATGGAATATCCAAAATCCCCTTCAGTTTCAATAATATTTTAATATATCATTAAAATATTTATTATAATTATAACTTATTTTATTATAAACAATACAGTTATCATGTATAATATTTGATATAATAACAATTATAGTAGTTATTGCTATTGTTATTATTTTATAGGGTAGTTAATCTATAGTATTTTCTTTCCAGATTAACAAATTCCATGCTCTTTTTTTTTTTTATTTGAGATGAAAACAAAGCCTGTCCTGGTGGGCCTTGAGCAAATGCCAATTTATTGAGAAAAAGTTACAGTTATGATTAGGATTAATATGGCACTTGAACTGTGCAAGAGAGGGCCTGGGGCTTCAGCTCTATTAAGCCCTCAAATAAATCTGATTCTGTCCAGGCATGCCAAGAAGCTCTCAACTTCTGAATTTATTCCTAGGGTTTAATATTGTTTCACTGCATTCTCTATAATCAACGAGAAACAGTTTTACAAGCTTTTTTATGGTTCTAAGAAGCTGTACAGTCAACCAAGGTGGACCTGTAAATCACTGTATAGATTTATATGCAATTCAGGCAGCATCAAAAAAGATTATTTAGGGCAAAATTGCCTTGCTTAAAAAAGTTGTGTTAACAATGCCACCCACATATGTACCCAAGGTTTTCATAAATAAAGGAAAGCGATAATGGCCATGTTCTATTCATCTGAGCTGCACTGTGTTCTAGCAGAGTTTATATGCAGGCAGTAAGAATTCAAGCTCACGGCTCTGATGCATACAGAATGCCTGTGTGCATTCAACCTAATAACACAAGTAAGTATTTCAATGACTATTATTTGTACCATTTAAACCACATTTTTGCCATAATTAGGTTGTATGTAGCTTTTCTTTAAAAGGAGAAGCAGTTGTCTTTGGTACAATAAAACTGCTTTATTATTGCTCCTTTTTAAGGCATTCCCTATAAAGCCCAGATATAAATCTGCATGTTCCAAACATGGTCTTTATGGTCTGTATGATATCTCACATGGCTCATTTTATTAGCTACATGACTGTATATACATAAATTTAAAGTGCTGATGGTTATTGCTGTGACAGGAGCTGAGGAAGGAACAAATGATGCATTGTACACAAAATAAGACAAGCAGCATGGTATGCCTGGGGAAATACAAATTGCTCCAGTATGTAATCTCATGGTATATTAACAGAAGCATACTGTGAGTATTTGTTAGATGGAAGAGCAACAGATAATCACAAAGGACCTTTCTGTGACCTTGTTAAAGAAAGAGAATTATTCAGAGCAATCGACCTGGCTTTCATCGTAAACAAGAAAAGACATTGAATAGGGCACTGAATATCTCAGAAACTCATTTTAAAGGAAAACTATACCCCCCAAACAATGTTGGTCTCTATAAAAAGATATTGCATTAAAAAAACCCTGTTTCATGCAGATAATTCATTTTCATAATAATGTACTTTTTTAGTAGCATGTGTCTTTGGGTAATCCTAAATAGAAAAAAAAATAAGGGCAGCCTCCTGGGATCCTAGGATTGAACTGTGCACACAAACACACCAAACAAACTATAAAGTTACTGTAGGTCACATGAGCCAAATAACAGACAGAGTTGAAATATTTCTGGTCAGGTGATCTCTGAGGCAGCACACAGACCATCACGAAATGGAGGTTCAAGGCAAGAGATGTAAAAGGGCAATATTTATTTCAATATATATTCCAATTTGGTAAGATTCTTTAATATGTCACTTAATTTGATATACAGTAAACTATCTTTTGCTCAGGTATTCATTTTGGGGGTATAGTTTTCCTTTAAGTGATCTCAACTGAGGGAACTTCTTCTGTTAGGTTAATCACAGAGTTCTAAAGGATGCACTTTTTTGTATAGCTGCACACATCCCTGGAGTACTTCATTTGCATGTAATTACTAGCATGGGTCAAGGTACAAACTGCAAAAAAAGGTGCATGCTTTCTGCACTCGCAAGTTAACAGCGCAATGAGATTTTGTGGGACAGATTATTTAACTGATCAGTTAGTTCACACTTTAGGCACATACTGTTGTCGTACAGGTATGGGATCCATTATTTGGAAATATGTTATCAAGAAAGCTCCAAATTAAGGAAGGCCATCTCCCATAGGCTCCATTTTCAAGTTTGTAAAAATGAATTGAAAGTGGGTTAGTTTTTTTAGGTGAGCTTTAATTGCACATTTTGAAAAATCTGCCCAAAGATTTGCATGCAATGGGCCACTTATTTACTATTTCCCATGTTAGCGGGTAGGAATATTGCAAAAATGAGGTCATACAAAGAGGTCTATGGAGATCTTGAGCATACTGGGGACCATAAATGTTTCTAAGAGGGCCACATCTGGACAACAGACCTGTTCTAAAGGATAGTTCTAATATATGCAATCTCTTTCAGCATCACTGATTACTGATGTGGCTCATGCCACATAGGACCTTTTACCTCCAAAGGGAGAATTGGGGTGGTCAAAACATTGTGCATTATTTGCTCAGCTCACCAAGTTAATGTTTCCAAGTGATAACTATGTGACAGAATTATTTGTCATAGATAGCATGTTTCCCATTCAAGTAAATTGAAACTGGTTGCTGGCAGACACTTTCCTCCCTGAAGAACAAGGCTCATGTGCAGCAGAGCTCCTACGTATAACCCTAGGAAATTCATAGCACCCTAAATCCAAACAGTATAAATCATTATATCAGATATATGTTCAGTCTTCTCTCCCAGCCACAAGTAAACAGCCATTTATCACATCAGTGACCCCCCTGCTCCAGGGATATCCTTTTGATTTGACTGATGAATTAGGCTACCGAGCTCACTCACTGTTGATTTTCAGAAAAAGACCACGTGTGTTGCCCCACTCAGAGGGTGAGATAGTTTTGTAGAACTACTGTATGTTATAAATGTATATGCCCTCAATAAGAGTACAGTTAAACAACAAGCAATTTATCATTTAGAAGAAAAATATCAAACCAGTACAATTCTATGTCATGATTCCAAAAGACTATCATTAAATCTAAAGGTCAATGAATCTGTTAGGTCCTAGTTGCAATATTGATTGCGAGTTAATTAGTAGGGTGAAGATAACAGGGACATAATAGAAGGATGCATAACTTACAGCCCTTGCATTTCCCACAGCCTGCTACAAGAAATTAGATGAAAAGGGTATTGTAGCTTAACTACAGCAATGATTAAAGTGATTCCTAGACAGACTGGCATCTGTGCCAACTGAAAATTCCTATGCATGGGCCCAGATAAAGTTAGCGTAGTAACTAGGGTAGAGCAGAGGTTATTAAAATTGAGGCTTATTATTTTTTTAAAGGTCCACCTTCCTATCAAGCCACTCTGTTAGATTTGCACATTGCATCCTGGGGCACAAAGATTTGCTTCTGACTTTGTGGGTGGCACATAGGTATCCCCTGGAATGCCCCTCAGATTTCATAAGCCGAGCTGCATGTTTCTGGGTAGCCCTGTGCTCTCTACCTTGTGGCATATTGTTAATCCAGTGGAAGGTGCAGAATGTCAAATGGTCCAGGTATTTCATTTAGGGCCCTTAGTGCTCTAGAACTTGCAGCTATATTATAAATATAAATTGGGATGTTGGACATTTTGAGTTGTCTAAGGGTTAATCTTCCAAGACATACAGTAATTAATTGTACTATCTTTTCTGCTCTATAGTTAGAATACATTATCAAAGAAAATATTTTGTGCTCATTAGCAATGTACTGAAGGAAAGCAGTAGTGAACCTTACATTAATATTTATTAATACAATGTTAATATTGTTGCTTCATTTACTTCTCTGCAGGCTGCGAAATGAATATGCCCATCAAGCCAGCACATAATGACGGTATTACTATGAAATGCTCTAATGTGCTGCTCTACCTGATGAACTTGTGTGAGAATAATGGATAGTTTTCACTTCATGGTTACTTTGGTGATACAAATTACCTAATCCTTTTATCTTGTAAACTGCAATGAGCAGGGCTCTCTTCACCTCCCCTAACTGTCAGTGTTTAGTATGTATGATGTCTATGCCATTCTATTATATACTATCATACCTCCCAAAATTTTGGAAACAGAAAGAAAGAAATTTTTTGACCATGCCCATTTTGTGGTTTTTATGTGTTATTACAGTTTTGATAATGAAGGTGAGTTGCCCTTTAAAAGTCTAAGTTCTCCCAACAGACCTCCTTATCTTGAGCTGTTACAAAAGTATCTAAGTATCTATTCTGGGCTCTATGCCAAAAGCCAATTAAGTCAGAAACTTTGTATCTTTTCTGGCTGTTCAGTGCAGGAGATCAAAGAGAAAGTCAGGTCGTTTCAGTAACAAACTGGGGACTCCGTGGTTGAGCTGTCAAAACCGGAACTGTCCCACGAAAAGTGGGACAGTTGTGAGTTATGCACTACTATTGGTATGTGTTGAAAATATTAATAATTCCAATGTTAATTGGCACTGTAGAAAAGGTATCTACAACAAGATAAGCTTGCAGATAGCAGATTCATTCTGAGGCTACATATATTTATATTTGCATATTTCTCTTGAAAACTAGAGAGCTGCAGAGCAAAACAATGGAAACCTATTGTAATATTTCTAAGATCAATGTTTACAGCTACAGCAGAATAACATTTGTTAAGTGCACTGTTAAACAGGGGGAACATTTTGTTGCCTGCTAAAAATAACAGCAAAGGATGGGTATAATGCTGCAATGACTCCCTATCATTTCTGTGACATGTGCACTATTTTACCAGGGAACTCATGGCATCACGCATGTCCTAGGTAATGATCTCCCAGAATGCATCCAACCTATATATAATTTGCATAGAATTCTGAAAATATTGCATTTCCAAAAACCACTATTCTCCTTATGAATGCTTATATATGTAACAAATGCATGCTTGGGGCTCACTGATGTTATTGATTTTACTACACTAAGACCAGACTAATGATTCAGATCATTAATGTATATGGAAACAAATGCTGTTTTCCTTGTTAAAAGATGTAGTATCAAGTAACAATGTTCATCTATTGAAACCCTTTGCATGAAACAGCCGTTGGGGGGGAAAGTAGAGACAGTACTGTTTCCTATCATGAATGATGAGACAGAAATTAGCAAGCTTATGAATTACTTTTACTGCTGTAATGCATGGGCAATAACTCCTGCATGATATCAAATGCTTTTAACACTCCAGCTCTCTTACATACATCTAATGAACCAACAAGAATATATCCTCTGTGTCCCATGCATCTAATAAAATGGTAACGGCCTCAGTTCTGTCTCCTAAATATTTAATGGATCAATAGTAACTATTCCTCAGTGTACCATATATCTAGAGAAACAATATCTCTGATTTGGTTTCTGTTTGCCGTACATTTAATGAATCAGTTGTAACTCCTGCTCCCTGTCCCATATATCTAGTGAACCGATAACTTCCGCAGCTTTGTCTCCCATACCTCAAATGAACCATTAGTACCTCATGCTCTGTGTCTCATACATCTAACGAAACAGTAGTAATGTATCTGCCTTGTCCTTCTCCTATACATGTAATGAACCAATTTGAATGTCTCAAAAGGCTACTTATCTAATATGGCTAGAGACTGAATAGCAATTTGCACTCATATACATATTAATATACCAGCAATATTTACCTCTCCATACATTTGACTTGCGGTAACATGTGAAGCATGTATCACACATAAAACAAACCAAAGGAAAATGTATCTCTGTTGGCAAGGCATGTGTGGGACAGACCTGCATAGGGAAAAGGCCCATGTGGTAGCAGCATTATGAGAAATAATTCCTGCTCAAAATATATTGAACTAATACTAACGTCTTCATCATACACTAAACATCTTACTGCGTAGTTTCTGGCCTGAAATTGAACTATGCCAACTATCACCACAGTGTCAGCTCAGAAAGCAATACATGAGATCCTATTTTAGTTTTATTCCAGAGATTACAAAAGGAAACTGAAATCCAAAAATATTTCTTCAAGGCGAACAACAGTTCCTTGAAGACAAAAAGAAAATTCCACAGTCCAACCTCAGCTAGGAACACTTGACTGTCTTGCATCTTATGGGGGATAACATAAGACATCATAAAATAAAAGCCTGCATAAAAGGCACAGATGTCTGCAGGTGAAACAGAGGATGCCAAATCACAGTCCCTTCATTTTCTAAAAACTAAAAAAAAAAAAGCTGCTGGAGTGCTTATAGGCTTAACAGATCTTATTGGCCAGGCTATGGTGGGTGGTTGGTGACATAAATGTGTGGGACATGGCTGTAGAGGATTGGGGTGATAAAATAATAGGTACTGTAAATGAATATCAATAAAGGCATTAAGAAAATCCTCTTTCACTTTTTATACACACAGCAGGCACAGATTTCTGCAGGTGAAACGGTTAATGCCAAATCACGGTCCCTTTCCTTGCTAAAAGCAGCTGCTGGAGTATATTTATAGTGCATAACAGCAGGTTGCTCAATTGCAATAATAACTTTTATAACAATAATTAAAATTTTCTGGCAATCCCCTTTATCATATTCACCCATGACATTAAAGAATCAGTTATATTACTCCACCTTTTAAAAAATGTCTTACTGGCCAGGCTGTGGTGGGCAGGTGGGTGGTGGCATAAAGGGGTGGGTTAATGACACAGTGGGGCATGGTGATGACATAATGGACAGACCTGGGCCGTGCAAATGCGTTGTGGGTTCATTTGTAATACAAGCACTTGCTTTAGCTGCCCTAGCTAAAGCCTGCCCGAATTTGTGGCAAGGCCACTGTCACGAAAACGCGTCACTCCACCACACTTTACTCTTGGGTTTGGCTACAAGGGGTTACACTCAGTCTCTCAATCACCTTACACACAGGTTAGACTAACATCAGACACCCCAAAAACACACCAACACCCACCTTATTCATTCGCTGCCACCATCTATCATTAACAGGCGATAGAAACCTAATGTGACTATTCCCCTGCCCTCTATAACAGGTAATAACTCACACTACACAATACATCAAACACTCTCTCCTATGGTAGTTAGTCAGGGTAAGATCCTACTAGTCTAACAAGCACTCCAGCAGCCAAAGGGTTAATTTACACTCAAACACACTTTCCTGCTAGCTGTACTAGTTATCAAACATACAAATAGACAACTTTCCCTTTCCTCACATACAGAGAGTTCATACACTTAGGCACAAGCATTCATATGGGCTATGAGTTCGTTTAGAGCACAAGGACTAACGTATTAAATGATATTTTAATGTTAAAGGAAACAGTGCATACATATATAAATGATATTATAAAGATGACATATAGTTGCAAATACAGTAAATAAAATAAAAGGGAGTAAAAACACAAAGAAAACCCTTACTTTACCAAGTTTGGAAGTTATCAATGTATCCTCTGAGGCACAAGTGGAAAGCTGGACATACAATCCACTGAAAAATGGAGCCTCCTTGTATGACAAAGGGATATTGGGAATGTCACCTTTTTATTCCCTGCTGGGACACTTCCCTCATTACCTTATGCAGGAGGTAGGAGTGCCCAGGAACATGTCATTTACGACCCCCTGCAGGGGGTTTGCTACTCTCAGGCAATATTCCCCAATATCCCTTAATATAATATGGGTACTTGCCAGTACCCAATACTATATTAAAACCATGGGCAGGCTCTGATCCATATGTGGGCAAACAGAACAATACCAAACACTAATAGGTTCCCACTTTCCAGTCCCCCAGGAACCAGCCCTCCTAATGGGTGGGTATAGGCTGGTCCTGTTTGGTATTGTTAGGAAGCATGTGACCTCCTCATAACCAATATGTAAGTTATGAGGATGTGAATCCTATGACACAGGAGATATGGATCCTTTCCTGTAATCCATAATTTTCTACTAGCTATCCACCCCCTGCTGCTCTAGGTCCACAGCTCTGTTCTTTGATCAGCCGATCAAAGAACAGACTGCCCCAGCTTCCTTGCCCAACTGGTTTGGCTCCAAACCGTCTCAGAAGACAGATATGGTTCTCACCTTTCCACAGCCCCCCTGGTGAGATATACAATCAAGGGTCTCTGTGTGAGACTTTGACCAACTGTTTTGCTATGTTAACTTTTGGTGCCAGAGCAATGCTGCCTTGGCATGACAGCCACCAAAGTCTGGGCCCCGGGGGGGGGGTGGCATGCCACACAACTATATCCACACTGGTTTAGAATTACTGGGGATACGTGGTAAATGCAATAGTTTTTTACAATTTCCTGTGTGCCAATCCCCAGTGTTCCAGACCTGATTATGAAAATTTGCATATGTGCATGAATAAACGTGAGGGGATGGTTCAACAAACAGCAGCAGGACTAGGGGCACCCACCTGCCTGTGGTGGCATATAGCAGGCATGTGGACTCCCTGTGGGTTTATACATTTTTGGGAATTCAGCATTCATATTAATCTCACTACATAATTAATGGCATAACCAGGGGCAATGCACCAATGAGGAGAGTTGAGAAACAAGCCTCAGGGAGCAGCGCCCCACAAGTTACCATGGACAGCAAAAAGCTGCTCCTGGTAGCTTTAAAAATGAATATGCAATTATCAAACTTGAAATTTAGTACAGAGAGCTCAACTGCAACATGTAACCCTATGGACCCCACAGAGGAGGGGGGGGCAGCAACACGAAAGCCACCTCAGGGTGGTAAGAATCACCCCTGAGCATAACACTAGCTTGGTAATGAACCTGAGACTGCTCACATAAGAAAAAGTTAATTTGGAAGTGGTTATAAAACAGATGTCATAAATGTTTATTTAACTCAATATGGGGCCATAAGTCTAGGGCTGAAAGTGGGAGTTTACCCCTTGATAACAATAACACTGTTTTAGAAATCCTATGAATCCAATGAAAGCACAGTGACAGAATTTCAATCAAACTGTAGAAACCTGTAGTTTCACACTTTTGAGAAATACAGTATGCCCTATGTATATAACAGAATTAACTATTCTAAGGTACTTTACAGCAGATTTTAATGTTTAATTATTTTTGTTATAGATATTGAATTATTTGCCTCCTTTGTTTCCTTTCTATGCTTTTAAAGTGTGCAACCACAATGTTTATTTCAGTTAAATGTAGATTACAACAATTTAAAGGAGATCCATAATTCATTTCAACCAAACCTTGGGTTATAAAGCTGACTCACGGTCCCACTCAAATAAGCTTGCTGGTAATGTTCACTTTTTTGATAATTTAAAAGTAATAAAAGCCTCTCTGTTTAAAATAGATTTGCTGGCAAAATATATGATGATTAATAACACATTGGGACAGGGTATACACACTGATTGTTTTCTTGTGCATTGCTTTCAGTCTAGGCCAGACTGAAATACCCTCTAATTAAATTGCTTCTTACAAGCATTTCCCGTCTCAGCCATAAACATCCATATGGTGGCAAACTGCTATACCATTAAAAAAGTGAATATCTTAATTTTTAAGGTGCCATGGAGTGTGTGACTTCTGATGTTCAATTTTCTGGGTAAGTAAATGGGTTAAGGAAAACTTAAGTCCACTCTGCAGAGGTAAAAGCAATGGGAAGTCCAGGTATGAGCTGTTTTATTATTTAAATCGTGGATATCCAACCAGTAGCTCTTTAGCTCTAGATCAGTTACAATTATATGCACCTTATAATAGCCTACAGTAGTTTTCTCATGGTGTAGGGACACTAACCCCCACCAAAACACACCAAGCTATGTATTCAACAATGACCTTTATTTCCCCAGATTCCTAAACCCAAACGGCTCACAATATCAAACAAAATGTGTGCACAGAACCTCCTGTTTCACAAATCATCGCTTGGCATAATGCTTGTAATCCCACTGTGCCACACAGAGCTTTATAAATAAAGAAGAATAATACACTCCCAGCCTGTTATTACTTGCATGACATTACATGCGCCTTCCCCTATTATCTGCTTGACATTAAAACAGCAGCCTTTAGCATCAGCGTGGCATTGCATACCCCTTTGTTTATAACTATTACAAAATAGCCCCCACCTTCAAAGCTCACACAGCCTGCTGCTGCTTTTACAGTTCACAATCCATGTTCTCTCATTAACTATAAATGTATTACTCTTACATACTCTATTTCAATTATGACATTTCTCTTAACTTTTGATTTGGTACCTTTGCAATGGAAATATCTACATGCCTCACTGGACTAAAAGTATTGCCTTTCAGAGGCAACAATGGTGTTATTGCCTGTGCCAGGCGGCTGGTTATTCCCCTATGTGCTCTTGCCCCTGACATGCTTAGCTGATTGCCTGCTTTTGATGCCTCATTTATTTTGCTCCTGGACCTATTCAGGTTCATCAACAGGCACCCTCTACCAGCTGACTTGAAAGATGTAGACTAGATCTATTTGGCAATGGGCTAAATATATTAATTTGGGAGGCAGAGTAATTAAAAATGGTAAAGTCCATAAATCTTATGAACCAAGGAGCTGCCACAACTGTCAATTGTCCCTAAATTTCAATGGTAGTACTTGGCTGTCATGTCAATGTCTACTCTTGCTCTATTGCTTATTTTATTAGAATATAATAATTAGAAATATATCTGGAATATTGGCAACTATTTTCAGTATTATTATCTGCTGAAGGAAGAGCAGCCTGTTGATCATATACCATGATATAATTGTGCCTACAGAATGTGAAGTATGTAAAAATCCCTAGAGCTTAAAAAGGTTACCTGAATACTGCTGTACCCCTGTAAATGATGGGTGCAAGCTCTCCACCGTCAGAGCAGGACTCTGGGCTGCATGTAAATATAATATTTGAAGGATTAAGTTAAACATTATACTGAATACACCACAGTACTGCTTTTTATTATGTGTGTTATGTCTTTACTCACCAGGATAAGGTACAATACTGTTAGTATATATAGTATCCAGAGCAGGGTGGCTGCTGGGAAAAGGTACAAGGCCAGGAAAACCATTGGTTAATGGGGTGACCAGGCCTGGAACAGCTGCAGTACCAATGACAGGGGGAGAATGTAATCCTTTGGGGAAAGAGAAGATAAAAAGTCAATAAGAGTAATTAGTATAAAACCTGGCATTATCAAGAAACAGCTGCTCATAGTTTCTAAGCAACCATCTATATGGCTACCTACCAACTCGACTCCTCCCAGTTACAAAGAAACTCAATGCATCCTCATGTTCCTAATCTACTGCAGTGTTGCTTAGCAACACTACTCCTCCCAGTTACTAAGCAACTCTATGCAATATTATTATGCAACCCTGTTATTAAATCTCTCCCCTAGTGTTCCTAAGTCACTCAGCAGCTCCGGGTCTTACAAAGTAAATTACAATGTTGCTAAGCAACCAAACTCCTCCCCGTTACAAAGAAACTAACTTTTGTTTGGCAGGTTGAGATCATGAAATAATGTTCTGAGTGTTTAGGCCAGTTCAACTGACATGGCAAGTTGGCAACATGGCTCACCTGATGCTGGAGTGATGGGTGCAGCCTGGAGCCCATTCAAATTGACCGCTCCAATCTGCTGAATGTGGCAGGATGGAAATGCCACACTAGGACTCAAGTAGCTGCCATGTGAAGTGGACAGAACTGTTGTCTGCTGTTGCATGAGCTGGCCAAAGGAATTAAGAAAATTAAGGTATTGATTGGCAGAAATGAAAAGCAAAACTGGAAGGACAGAGGCTTCCATATCTTTTTAAATGACAAACTCCACAAATGGACGGCACTTCTGGACGATGGTTTATTAAAGCAGACTGCTGGAAACTGCCTAACGCGTGAATCCCTTAATCATAGGCTACTATGTTTTTATATGCACATTGATGGACACAAGCAACTGTTTTAAGCATGTATTCCTTTGAAGTACAGAAAATAGACTGGTCCAATATACATATCATGTAAAATATCAGGTGGATTATGTTGCCTAGTGGAAGATTCACAGCAGTCCTGGAGGGAGCTGCAACTGAACTGTATGCTGCTATAAGAGGATAGTCTCATAGATGAACCCATAGGACTTCACTGCTGACAGTGTACTTGGTTTCTTACTAAAAATCCAGTCCCCCATGTGACAACCTGCCTCTGATGGTCCATAACAATTAAGGCAGAATTGCCAACAATTTCCCAGAGAACACAAGCAGCTGGACTCTTGTTCTTAGTTTTGGCAATTATTATTCCTGATAAACTCAATGAAATGTTCCTGTCTGACCCATAACCTTAGCCAAATGGAAGAGAGACATTTAAATGCAAATGAAAGGAAAGCTAGAGAAATGCAATCATATTTAGAAAGCCAATTAAGTTCTTAAGCAAAAATGAAAAACACAAAATAATAAGCCAACTTTAATAAGTGACTGTAAAGATATGCATATTCCCGCCTATGAAAAAAATTTCTATCAATCTATCTATCTATATAGAGTGTATCTATATATCTATACATCCAGTCTGTCTTTTTAGTTATTTATATGCCATTCTATATATCAGTATTTTCTCTAGATGTAGCCAACATCATTTCTTAGCCTTGAATGCATTCATATACAATCTTAATCTGGAATGTTTCCAATGATCCTATAAATATGGTGATAAAAACACGCTAGGGGGCAGCAAACACAAACAAACCAGCGTAGCACAATAACTCACTAGCTTTTAGTTGCTCTTTATCTGCCTGGAGGAACAAGTGATGGAACATGCTCCTTTTTCCTGTGGTCACATGTTATGAGTCTTAGCTTCTATACATTCTTTACTTAATTCCAACAGTGAAGCCATTCCTAATCCAAACATAACCTTACAAACTTCACAGCCACTAATAAGAGCAGCACCATATTCCATCTTCATTTTTCTCATATGCTTTTGTGTCATTTCAGCTCCAATTTCCCTTTTACACTGTCTCGGCATCATCTGACTTTACAGAAAACATTTCCTCATTCCTATGTTCATTATTAACATTTGTCTGCTCTAGAGTTATAATTTGTTATCTACAAAAATCCCCAAATCGTCCCTTTCAGAAAAATTTAATCTACATATTCACCAGATTGAACCTACTGAATTGCTATAGAATCCTATGGGAAGTTTTTTTGAACGAATAAAAAAAATTCGATCGATTGCTTAAAATCATTCGAATCGATTTGAACAATTTTAGCGATCGATCGAATTTTTTATATTTGATCGTTCGATATATCAAATTGCGTTTAAACCCCTTGAATTCGAAATTCAAGGGGTTTTAACTCAACCAAAATCCGAGGGTCGAATTCGAGGGTTTTTTACCCTCGAAATTCGACCCTTAGTAAATGTGCCCCTAAGTCTCATGATTGAGCTTTCATATGGTCAAAGAACACAATCCCATACTATTCATCCTATAAGAAAAGTAATTGAAAATGCCTTATAGCAAACATTTCTTTTACCAAATCACCAGGCACTATATCTTTCAGTTTACAGAACCTTTTCTCACTATTCCTGTTTTATTTATCCCAGATATACTGTACACCAGAGCAGGACCTAGAAGCTTTGGTACCCAATACTAGGGTGGCAATCCTATGGTCATAATATTACTCCTTGTCTGGCAGAGTTAACAGCAGGCATAGACCAAAAATATCAAGAAGAATGAGAAGAGATAAGGAGATAAGCCAATCAGATGTAGTAGTAATGATTTTGTCAAGGTACTGGCAAGATTAGATTGTTAATATTATAGAGTTGTTTGGGCACAGGCGAATCCAACTGCATATAGCAATCAAAAGGATTGGTTTTAAGTACCGTGGACATAGTAGTACTGATTTTGTGAAGATGTGCAGCAAAATTATTTATATGTTTTATATTATATTTAATTTGATTTGGATAAAAAACAGCAATAAACCACAATTAAGATTTTCTGTAATTGAGCTCACTCTTGCTGCCTACCCCTTGCTCCCACAGTACACCTCCATTTTCACTACATTTTAGACCCATCTTTTCTTTTCTCAAGTCCACAATGCTCCATTCCCAATGTAGTTTGTCTTCACTGAGTTACTTTTAGTTTAATATCCTGTTTCCTATGCTGCCTAGAAAATTATTTCCTGTTTTCACTCTCTTTGTATCATCTTAACTGTATCTGTCCCCATTATCTATTCCATCACTCTTAATTCCAAGGTATGTTCAATACAGCTTTTAGCTTAGTCATGCAACTATCTCAGCTTCTTCAATATTCACAGCAAATTCTTCTTCTAGTCCATTCAAATCCCAATTTTAAATAGGCTCTTCACTCCTTTGATGGTTTCCAAGTCCACATACATTTTTCATATCCAATGTGGCATTCTTGTTGTACTGTATACTGTTCTTCCACTCTTTCTGTCACCATTTAAGGAAGATTTTGTAATTAACAGTTTCTCAGAAATATAAGGTCTACAATGCATAATGGTCTACCTGGCATCATTTTAGTTACTGAATACTGCATCTGTCTGTCTCCTTTTTAATGGGGACTCTAGTAGGCAGATCTACTCACCGCTTGTGCATACGCACTGTATGGACTAATGGGAAGTGCCAAGGAGGGTGTGAAGATTCCCAGCTGACCAACCATTTGTTGCATTCGCCGCAGCGTTCTTTCCTTGTCTGTGTCAGCAAACTTGACAACCAGGCTGGATGAGGCCCCCTTGGATAGAGAAGATGAACCCCAGGATTAACAGTTTGTAAGCTTTCAGTAGTTTCTGTAAGCTTATGTTATATGTTAAATTGAACTTCAAGAAATAAAAACTGTTCTCACAGGCATTGTCTGACTACCATGAAGTGCTTGTATTGCTGCTTGTGCCTCTGCATGTGACGAGAACTTGACAAAAGCACATCCTAAAAGAGAGAGAGTACATAGAAGGTTCAAATGTGAGTCAAAAGCATATTGCACAGCCCCCTCAATAACTGTACCTGAGAATATTTTATCTCTGTGTCAGGGGATAAACAACTAGGAGACCAGCAACTTTTTGTAACCCGGCAGAACCCCAGCAGGAAGTGGGGAAGATTGGCGAATAAAATTAAATTGCTCTGTGCATTTTGTCTGATTGCAGCATTTCAGCTGTTTTAACAGCTTGCTTAAAGCACCTGGAAAGATCTTTATTTTAATCTGTGAAACTACAGTACAGTACCTAGTATTGTTGTCTTTGTAGCAGATATTTAAATATGATGTGCAAATAGCTGAGGTGTGTTCTTTGCCTCACCCTTGCTGCTCCCATCAGGACCTCGTAGTACAGAACATTCCTCGATTGACCCAAAAGCCTGGAACATGCTGGTCACCTCCTCTTCAGACTGCTGTTTGCTAAGCATCCCCACAAATAGCTTGCGATCACCTGTGGCCCAAGAAGGAGGTAAGATCAACTCTGCCATATAACTTAACCTTATCACATTCTAGAAGCTTAGAAGGGCTCCACACTTCAGAATGTATACAACCGGAGTTGTTCACAATACCAGAACTGAGTTGAATTTGACAGTATTGACTATTAGCCAATACATACACGTGAATAGTACATGATTCATTAAATCATGGGGGAAAAGTGCATAATGGCAAATTATGTCTATTTTTTTGCTACTGTTTTTTAATTATTATAGGAGAACACATTTCTATTCTCTGCCCTGATGGCTCACATTGTTGATATAATGTAAGACAAGGCAGCTAATTAGGAGACCAGTCTTTGCTGTGAAACTAAGTTTTTAGCAACATTGTTTAAAAAGTAACCGGTAGGAGTTAGGCAAATACTGCTTTCAATAGTAATTGCTTTTTTGAATACTTTTAAGGTTTGATTGATTAAGGTTTGATTGATTAAAGGTCAAATAGTAAATTAAAAATTTTTATTTTTTTTCAATTTTTGTTCAAAACTCTGAAATTCGAATTGGGAGTAATCCAAACTGGATCTGAATCCATATTTGAAAATCTAGGTTAATAAAACTATACCGAGTTTAGTTGAATTTGTAGCAAATTTTTGCTTTGGGAATATTCGTTTGAGTTTTATACGTTCCAATTTTGTATTAAATAACATCTCATTTGTATTTTGAGCAAATTAGAATTAAAAAAAAAATCACATGAATTTGAAATTCAACCTTTGATAAATGGACCTCCCAAAGTACTGAACATTTTTATTATTATCAGTTACTGAACTGCATAATTTACTGACTATATAATATAAATGTCACAATATAAGGCTGATTAGTAAATAATTCAGATTATTAGTACATGGCAGAACACCAGCACAATTAGCATTACAATGTAATAATCAGCCCTGTAGAATCAGTTTATATGCTGGATCATTTGTGACAACCCCTACATTTAGCTTCTGAACAGCTGCTCAGAGCCCACTGAGCATGCACATGTCACTGACACTCATAACAAAATCCAAGATAGGATAGGAAACTCCTGTGACATGTTTGAATGCCTGAATCATTAATACTATAAAGATTCGGCACCTTTAGACTGGTTCAATAAGTTCAGTATATAAAATATGGTATTTCTAGCCATATTCAATTTTAGGGTTCAGTACTCCTTTAAAGAACTTTACCTGTAGATTCTTGCACACTACCCTGTCTTATTCCCTGTCCTACCATGACACCTAGCTATTTGCATTCTACATACTTGGACAAACATATTTTTTCAGATTTGGTCATTTTGAAAGTCAAGTATACCTTTTAAATACTTCTTTCAATTGACAGCAAAATATAAAGGCATAGCTACTTGTGCATAAAATAGCTGTTTTTACAGTACTGTGCTGTCATATTTTGTCTTTCTGCCATGCTAAGCTTGGTGCCATCGAAGATGCTGTTACACATATGTAGAAAATGCATGTAAATTGGTACTCCTCAGTATAATTATAATTTTTCTCTCCTTAGTCCAGACATTCAGCTGTCTAGGCCTTCAGCCTGGGCTTTCTGGAGTATCTAGGAGAGAAAATAGGCTTCTGCATAAATATGCTCAAACTGGCCTTCAGGCTAGGCTCCTCATGTCACTGCTCTGGACTGGATTAGATTTATAGTTTGGGAACCGTTGTTTTAGTCTTGCTAGACAATCATATATAGAGCTGCTTATTTGATCAGATCAACAAACAACCAATTTGGACACTAATGTGTTAGGTTTAATGACCAAACGTTATTCTTTTGGGTTAGAAGAGGAACTATGAGATGTTGCTCACTGTGGATCACATGATTCCCCCGCCCCCCACCCATTTCATATCTGATCATGATTAATCAGGTAATGCATTGAAAAGCACAATTGTTTTGGACCTATGCACTGGTTGGTCACATTTTGTTCAGGATATAAAGATTCAACAGCTGCCAATATATGGGCAATTCCCCCTGACACATATTACCTTTCATGAAAATTCACAATCACTGTGATTGCTACACCCCCAACATGTGCATGAATAAAGATTTAAGAAGGCCAAAATGGGGCAGATTTAAGATGTCAATTGAGCCCTGTCTAAATTCAGTTTAGAGTCGGCATCTTATGTCCACATTTGAGGAACATCTGACTGAAAATTGGCCAGATATTGATCAGACAGGTTGGGGTGAGAATGCATCATCTTATTGACTCAGAACTCGCCCCAATAACCTGTATCCCAGTTGTTGTGATGAGATTATTTGTCCCATGGTGGGGAAAGATTAATTTTTTGCTGGCCTTGGTACGTTTGCCTTTTGAAATGTAGAAAAGAGCTATGCACTGTGAGGTAAAATCCCTGCTGCCCCACATTGAGGTAGCCCATAGCAACCAATCAGCAAGTAGCTTGCAATAAATTTACAATAAAACTAACAATAATAGGCAGCATTTTAACTGGTGGGTTTGGTTTGTTATGGCACAGGAAAATGTATATCTGTTTGCAGTTCATTATTTTTACTGTACAGCTCGTTTGGTATGGATAAAAATTGATTGAAAAGAACATGCACTTAGAATTAAGGTGCACACTATGCAAAATGGCAAATGTGACACATATTTATTAAAAGACATGCCCCTTACATTTATAGATGTTGTAGCATGTGGGACTAATGTGCATGCTTTGTAAGTGTGCGATGATACACACAAAGTACAGAATGGAGTTATACCGGGGAAGACATGCATGTGTAAACAACCAAAGTGACAGACTCATGCAATTAAAAACATGTCAGTGACCCTCTAAGCATTCCATTATACTGCACTGACACAATGCACACAGCTGATGATGCCCCACACCCTGCAAAGAGCATCCTCCCCCTCCCATCTTGCACGCTCTGTTGCACACTCCCCATCTCCCCCTGCAACAGCTTCTTTCTCTTCACCCTCTGATTGGCAATTTAACATGCTGTCCAGCAACCATGAAAATTGAGTCTGAAGCTTGAAGCTGCATCTGGTTTCCATGGTTGCAGACTGTGCCGGCATGCCGTGTGCCATGGCAGTGGAATAGATACTGCAGGGAGGGTTTTTGGCGGAAAATGCTGCCAAAAATGTAAAGGAGACAGTGCTAAACACGGATATTCAGTGAAACAATGGATAGTGATTATGAGTATATAGCAACTGGCATGGAATGCTATGGTACACAATTATACTACAGATAATGACCACACTCTTTAGAGGGTTATTTACTAAAATAGGATTTTATATAATTTTTTTAATGAAAAAAACTCCCATCCCCGATTTTAACTTATTTATCATTAAAATAACTATATTAACTAAATTTCTGAATTATTGGGCTAAACACACAGCACAACATGATATCTTCAAATTGCCACTGACTTAGTGTAAACCTAAGATGCTGGGTTTTCATATTCAGGCTTTTTGCGGCATTGGGGTATAACAAATGTTGAAAAATTCTCATTTTGTCCCAAAAAACCTGACCAGAAAAATGAGTTTTAATAAATAACACCCTTACTGTGTATAATAATTTGTCAAGTGAATATACATAATAAACATATTGCGTAGGTGAGCATCTGAACCCTTCTAATAGATAGGCTACTCTGTACATTGGTGATGAGCCCAGAAGGGCAGGTCAGTATTACACTTTTCTAAAAATAAAATGCATTTTGCAATTTTAGAACTTGTTCTTAGTCACATGTTTTCCCAGGTACCTGGTTTATGGTACCAGCTTTGATATTAGCTTATATTTAATCATAGTAATAACAATAAATTAATTTTTGAGACAATTACCAGTTGGCTTGGATTTTTTATTATTCATATTTTTTTAATTATCTAGCTTTTTGTTCACGACCTCTCCAGGTCTAGCTAAATAATCCTAGCAACCAGTTTGAATGAGAGACTGAAATACAAAATGACCGGAATACAAAAATAAATAATGAAAAGTAACAATAACAATACAATTGTAGCCTCACAGAGCAATAGTTTTTGACTGCACGGGTCACTGACCCCCATTTGAAAGCTTGAAAGAATCAGGAAATGAATCAAATAATTAAAAAACTATTATGATAAAACACGAAGACGAATTTGAAAAGTTGCTAAGATCTGGCTTTTCAGTTGACTTAAAAGGTGAACAACCCTTTAAAAACAAAACAAAAACAAGCCTACAGATTAGTGCGTCCTCTGGAAGATCACATACTATACAATTATATATATATTATATATCCTAAACTGGCTTCTCCCATTCTATACAACCATTATTTGCATAAGTACACATGCAAGATGACCATGCTGATTTATATTATCAGGGTATGCAGCTCTGGAAAATATAAATTTTTCTGCACTTACAGTATACACTTTATTATTTTTTTATGTGAAAGTATCCCTGCAAGGCTAGTGTTTCTCAAAATACATTCCAAATCTCTGAGCCCAACTCCGAGGGAGTGTCCTTTACCTAGACTGACAATCAGTCCAGCTGGATATGAGGCCTTACACTTCGAACTCTCAGAACTATGGGTTGCAGCCCAAATAAAATCTGCTCGAAAAACAATGTTTGTGCATATATTTTTATTGAGTGCTCCTAATTTTACATGGTGCCGTAGGCAGATTTTTTCAGGCATACTGAATCCATACCCCATAGAATTTACAAGCAGATTTTTGGTGCCTGAGGTGCTGCACAGATTGTATTCTCCATATAAAACAAAACAATCCTGAATTTTATTTTCTTTCTGCATCAAAAATCACCCCCATGTATTTTAATTGGTGTGTTCTCAGCCTTGAGCCTTATTGCATTTATGTCATCTCTCTTTCAAGCCTAGAGTAAAAAGGGTGGACATAGCCACTTCCTCAAGCTGGCAGGTTCGGCATTGTATGTAGCCTATTATATCACTCAGGCCACCTCTGAAGAATACTTTTTTTGAGAATCATGTCTTGCAGGGGTACCCCCGTTTAAGTGAACACACAATACATATAGTATCTATCTACTGAAAAAATGCTATCACATTCCATAATGGTGTACAGTCAGCAAAACAAATACAAACACACAGATGACACACAGATACACATCAGTATAATGGGTTGGAGTGCCTAGACAGAACACAAGCTTGCAATCAAACCAGTTGATCATTTATGAATAAATAATGAATGCACACTATTATGGGTCCAGTTGATAATGCACATTTCTGCCCTGTACAATGGCACAAGCAATGTGCATCCTAATAATGAACACAAGCTGCTGGGTAATGATGTTAACTATCAGTACACCAAAAGCACGCACTTGGCTTGTGCAAAATGACAAGAAGTTAATGTCTGCCTGTTAATAAGAAACATAATGCCCTGCAACTATTGATGCATACCCCAATGCACAGTATAACAACACCAATCATTTAGCAAGGATGCACCAAATGGGATTTAGACAGATATTTGAATCCAATTAAAATTAAACTCCAAATTCTCAAGAAATGGGATATGGGCAATTACAGAAAATCTATGATGTGTGTAATATAATTTTAGAATATCAATTTCCATTTTGAATGTATTTCATTTGAAGAATATTTTTTGAAAATAATCTGGCCATCCCCTGAAATTTGATGGCATTTGATGCATCAGTGCCTTTGAAACACTGAGACAAGACATGGTACACTGTGTAGTTATAGCTTTAATGAATATGCTTGGTAGCGTAAGGATGATGAGCATCTTTACACCAATCAGGAATACACTGTTCTGTAAATGATGAGTACCCCCTAACAACAAATGTATTCCGAGGGAAAACACAGACACCATATAATGAAAATGTAAATGTAGATGGTGGATATACTACATTTGTATGAAATGGGAAATGCTAACCCAGCCTTGCTTCACTTTACAATGAGTATAGCAAAGGACTTTAGCAGTTGAACACAGTATACAGTGAGGCTGGGCAGAATACATACCCCCTCGGCTCTCGCTGTCTGCCGGCTTCACCTGGATGGGACGTGCCATCTAAAAACCAGAGAACATGGCGGATGAATTTCTCTCATCCAGCCCTTGAACCATGATCCCTATGCATAGACATGTTTATTTGTACAATACTACATGGCGGACATAGAAAAATTTATAAACACATAACACATTTTTATACTGTTGTAGCTTAACCATTTAGGCTACAAGGCAACCAATCAACATATGAAAGCAAGTGATTCTTTAATCATGGAATCATGTTCTTTCTACTGGGGCCACAGTTCTACAGCTGCCATAAAGCTATAACTCCTATTATTGGTATCTAACAAAAGTGATGGGAGTTGTACAAGCAGGTGCATGAGATCTTTAATGCACAATACCACTACTCAGAATCCTTTTTAACAGTGTATACTATTGTATGACTCCTCTGTAGTTGTAAAACATCCCTTAGCATTTAATAGTAACTCAATAGGTTTTGTCAATTTTATCACTCATTTTAATCATAGAGATCCACATTAAAGAAAAAAACCCCAGAACCTCTTGTGTCAAGTATTCCATATCCCAAACCTGCTGTAATTCTGAAACAGTTAGAAATTCTGCACAATGCATTCAGTATACTTGTATAAAGTGCCACTGTAATATTCATAGAGAAATTGCTTACCAGTCAAGGCCTCAGTGGGCCTCTATACTCCTTGGCTTTAAGGAGCTGTAGAGGTCTATATCTATTGCTACATCTCTGCTTAAAAACAAAACCAGCTTGAAATCTGGATGTTGGGTAGAAACTTCTTTTTTCAGTTCAATATACATGTAATATTCCAGTTTTTTGTTTGAGAGGAGATGAGAACAAGAGAAGTTAATTTTTCTGTCCTTTTCCTATTTTTCTTAGTTTGCCTGGATACTATATATATTCAAGGAACAAGCTTCTAGCCCTTTCTAATTTCTCTTTCTGACGATCTATCAGTCTTTATCTCCCTGCCCTAGGCTCTGTGTCTTCCTCTCTGTCATCCATCTTTCTCATTCTTGCTTATCTCTTCCCTTCTGTGAGTCTCTCAGTGGGCGATACATATCAGAATTGTAGCAACTTGTGACAAGAAAGTAGCCAGAATTTCCCTCTGGAAGCAGCAAATAGACGTATCCCATGAATCCTGCGACTATTTTTTAATGTATGTGGAGCAAGGATGGAAGATTATTAAAAATCTAACCCCCACAGGATAACAAAACTTGCCTTTAGCTGTTGCTGAAGTGCATCTACTAGAATCCTTAGTAATGGAGCTGCATGTAGAAAATGCCAGAACCCAACACATATATTTATTGTTCAGGGAGTTGTTTGAGAATCTAAATAACAGTGCATCAAATTAGCATTTTACATCTAGAGCACTCAGTCATCAGGTTCCTGATTCAGACATAAAGGTCATAAAAACGGAATGTGAGAAAGTCTTCATTCAGGGCAGAGTAGGAATTAGTTCAGGGTTCCCAGATTCACAACAGACCCATGTGACTGAAAATACTCTTTTATATATAATTTTACATGTAAATTGTGTAATAATTGCTAATTTCTTTTGCACTTATTTCACGTTTCTTAAGCTTGCAGTATAGAATTACAATACAACATGCCACAGAGATTCATTTGCACAGTCTTAAATCTTAAATCTGAAGCTCAGCCTTTCTGCATAGCTTGTCATCTGCTGTTACTCTGGCTCTATATTTCACTCCTGCTTGAGCCATTCTTGCCATCATTTTCAGTGTCTCTGTACCCATCTCAGAAACATGCTTGGTTGCTTGGTGTATCTGTGTCTGTATCTCTGCCTTCGGCTTTGCATCTGTTTTACTAAATTTCTGTATCACTGGCTCTAGACTTGCCCCGCTTAATTCTGTATTTCTGTGTTTCTCTGACCTCTCTATTGGTTGTTGAGATTTTTATTCCTGCCCAGCCTGTGCTTCTCTACTTCATATATTTGTATTTACTTCAATAATTTGTCAGTCCTCTGCTCCTAGTTTTATGATCTTCTGGTCATCATAACATCCTTAAAGTTCTGTGGTATGCTCAAAGGACATGAAAACAAAAAAAAGATTAGAGGTAACTGTAAGAATTTTGAAATGTAAATCCTGTTCATTAGAAGATGATAGCAGACAGACAGATAGATTGATAGACAGATGAATAGATGCTTCTTGGGAAGCACACTTTTAAGTTCTTTATTATATATATCTGCTCCTATGGCTTTTTGTCCATGAATATATATTAAAGTTCACCTGCTTGAGGGTAGTACTATCACAAAGTTATTGGGCGGCCAATTAATGAGATCTTTGACTTGGGCCCACTGGCACCTTAAATACGTAGATAGATAGATAGATAGACAGACAGACAGACGGACGGACGGACGGACGGACGGACGGACGGACAGACAGACAGACAGACAGACAGATAGAATGTAAATACAAAGAAAGGGAGAGATAGGGGATAGATATACAGCCAGATAAATTGTAACTGCAGGGATAACACAGATGAATGCATATTTAAACAAGGAGAAAGTTATGAGTTCAATAAAAGAAGCAATATATGCCTAAGATTGCTGAAAGCATGATCTGTCTTCCTGGCACCATGGACTATAACTATCTATAGCACAACAGTTACATATTTCTGTAGTACATAGGATAAACTAACTGAAATACAGCATCCATTGCACCCACTCATCACAGGGTTATAGATTACTCATAAAATAATAAATTTCTACAGTATCCAAAGTAAAATGAAGACAGAGGCATCGCTACAATATGGAGATGTGCTGTATCACACAGGGGTTATACATAATCATGGACTCTCTTTATTTCTGAACAACAAGAAGCAATCTGTGCCTATCTACAGTACAGGATACAATGTAGTAGCAGTCTAAGCACAGGCTTATCCAATGCAGTGAGTGATGGATATATTTAAAGGAAAGCTCCATATATGTAACACAAACATCAATATATATGTCTGCAGCACCCACAGCAATGTCTGTCTATACTAC
>CM044431.1:122627593-122643387 GCA_024363595.1 Xenopus borealis
TATATATATATATATATATATATATGCATGAGTTTATATTTCATTTAGCAGTGTGTGTGTGTGTGGCAGGATATGGAGGGGCTACAGATTAAAAGGCTTATATTGCCAAACATTTAGCACAAGGTGGTCATTGCTGTAACAAAAAGCAATGTCCTTAAATTACTGCTTATGCATGGCTTCCTACATAAGCATTAAAACCATTTCCCTAACTGGTTAGCAGCCTGACAGCCTTAAATTCAGTTTCACTCATGGGAGTCACATTAATAAATCTGCTATTTTGGGCACCTTAAAAACAGCATGCAAAAGGTCTGGCAGCATTAAACAGTACTGTGTGAAAATACTGCTAGGCAGTAGATAGCAAGGGGTAGACTTCCAGACTCCCAGTTCTAAAAAATTAGATTGCCAAAACTCACTGTTCAGAATTTAAAATTGAAAATGCAACATGGCCCCCCACATATGTCAATTCCTTTGGCCCCTTATTTTAGCAAACTGAATATGCCTCATTGAGCTGCAAGCTGATACATAAAAACTAACATTATTAGTCCCAATAATGTACATGACAAGGGGCCCTAAACCTAAATCACAGTGCTTCCTTAAAGGGGTTGTTGACCTTTGAGTTATCTTTTAGTATGATGTAGAGAGTCATATTCTGAGACAATTTGTGATTGGTTTGCATTTTCTGTTATTTATGGTTTTTCAGTCATTTAGCTTTATATTCAGGGGCTCTCCAGTTTGTCATTTCAGCGGTCTGGTTTAGGGATGCACCAAATCCACTATTTTGGATTTGGCCGAACCCCCGAATACTTCAAGAAAGATTCACCCGAATACTGAACTGAATCCGACCCCTCATTTGCATATGCAAATTAGGGGTGGGAAGGGGAAAACATTTTTTACTTCCTTGTTGTGTGACAAAAAGTCATGCAATTTCCCTCATGCCCCTAATATGCATATGCAAATTAGGGTTTGGATTCGGTTCGGCTGGGCAGAAGGATTCGGACGAATCCGAATCCTGCTGAAAAAGGCCAAATCCTGGCCGAATCCTGAACTGAATCCTTGATTCGGTGCATCCCTAATCTGGTTGCTAAGGTTCAAATTACCTAACAGCCATGGCTTGATTTAAATAAGAGACTGTAATATGGATGGGGGAGGGTTTTTTTTAGATGGGGTCAGTGACCCCCTATTTGAAAGCTGGAAAGAGTCAAAAGAGAAAGGCAAATAATTTTAAAACTATAAAAAAAAATAATAATTAAACCAATTGAAAAGTTGCTTAGAATTGGCCATTCTATCACATACGAAAATTAACCACCTCTTTAAGTTTGAAACTGCTAATACCAAGATTTTGACTCAACAACCCTCTTCAAAATACATTTTTTTACAGGATAATGCACCTTAACCCACCTACTGGGTTCCACTATCACCACACTCCATTTCAATTTCCTGGGTAAAGTGCAAGTTCAGAGCTCTGCCCTGGACTACAGGGTTCTAGTACACATGCACTTAGACATATAGGAATAGGGCCACAAGGCTTCCAGAAGGTATAGTAAGGTTACACAACATGAAGGCTTTACAGTATTTGTTACAGAGCAAAAAACATCCCTATAAATTTACCAATAGTAAATAAGAATCCAAATAGTCAAGAATACCACAAGCGCTGGCAATGGGGCCTTTAAAAGCTCTCTAAAATATAATTTTTTAAAATTTACGACAGCTTTAGTATGCTGGTGAATGCTGATAAGGTGAAGTTTCCCTTTATCTAGTTAGAATGGTATGAGAGCATAATTTGCTGCAAGCACCAAATTTCTCTTCTCTTCATTTAAGCAGTTATTGCTTGCATATGCACAAGTATTTCATTTTGACACCAACACAAAAGAACATTTAGTGGCCATATAAAGATGAGGTTAGTGCAGTTATTGTCTATAGAGAATACTTCAGCAGTGACAAGCATTGTGGAAGCTCATTTTCAAATGCATGTAAGAGATGTCAAATTTTGTGCACAAAAGCTTCTCTTGAATGACTGCCCATATAAAAGAAAACAAATACAGTATAAGATAATCCCTTTGAGTAACTAGTACACACGATTAGATAAATTCCTTTTTTATAATTCAGCGGATAGAAATCTTACATTTTCATTCACTTTACATTTTTAATACAGGGTCATAACAGGGCATTACAAAGAACCAAGGCACATGTATTTAATTAGCTTGAAATAACATCAATTCAAAGGAAATATGTGTAAACGAAGGTAAGTTTACTCATTAGTGCCTGACTGATGACTAATCTCGGACATGGAAAAATGCCAGTACTTTTTAGTATTCCATAGCAGTAACTATCAGAGCCTTATGAGTATAAGAGAGGACTAATTGTAATGCAGAATAGATTATTTTAGGGCAACCTCATCCTGTGTGTACCTATGTCTCTCTGGGAATATTAAAGACTAACAGCACAATCACTTCAGTGGAAGACGGGATTAGACAATATAAAGACATTTACTCACTGCAAGATATGCTCAGTCATAAGTTATACGTTATAGCATTTTAACTATTACTGTTTTTAGTAGAAGTAAGGCCAATACCTGAAAATGCAAATCACTCACTATGAATCAGTCTCACTTATTGGGGGGGAAAAACGCCCAACAGCCTCACTACGATTAATTAAGTATTTTAATTAAGTATTTTATCCTTCTAGGAAGGGATCTCTCATACATTAAAATACATCAGTCTCTGGCTGACAATGACACGATCTGGTAGGACAGTTACATTAACTGAAAAGGAATCAAATCAACTGGGAGTTTTGACATCCTTGCTAGAAATGCTCTTACTGGCAGGACAATTTCACTTGCGCTTGACAGGAAGACTCAGCTGAATGACCGTTTTATGCAGAAGCATAACAGTAACACTCTTTAAAATGCATCCTTACTGAGAGGGAACAGAATCACTCCCTGGGTTGACAATTTCATTGATAAGGTGAATATTTCTAACAGCTTCTCACTTTTTGTGATAGACTTAAGTCTCACTTATTATCTACAGTAGTTGTTCCTAGTGCATATCCTACTCAGGGGATGGTGACTACTTCTGTTAAATCAGTCAGTCTCTTGCTGGGAGGCAAACTGACCCACTAGAAGATTTAGCTAGAGCTAGAGAAGGTTTAGGGTTTTTATCTGCACTTGGGTTCCATGACCTGAGAAAGCCACAATATAAATATAAATATTTTGTAAATGAGATGTATGGGTTTCTGCCTGAACACACTGGAAATGTGGTATCACCTTTAATATTGGTTCAAGAGTCTAGACAGCCTAAAGAGCATTGTTTTGATGCAAAGAAATTAATGTAATTAATTGTAAATATATTTGTAATAAGACAATATTTATATATATAATAAGAATTTTGGAAGTGCAAATATATTCTTTAGAAATAAATAAGACTTTTGACTCAATTAAAGGATAAGCTGATTGGTTTAATGCAGTGTCAGCCTGGGTGCAGCATAATACTGGGCAATAGCATCATGGTAAAGGTGTCTTACAGGGTAAAATACATCATTAGCTGTCAGACAACAATGGCACCAACAATCCTTCATGCCACAGGAGGTCACCATCATTTGTTAAACTCTGTTGGTGGGTTGTGTCACTTCTTAATGACATAGGACATTATCACTTATCTGAAAAAAGACAGACAAGACTTGTTGTCTTAATGGTCTCTTGAGTTAATAAAGGACTTCTCTTATTTGGGATTATAGGATTATAAAGCACAATATCTTCATTCATTAGGAGGCAGATTTAGTTGTATCACAGGGCAACAATCTAATTATAAGGGTTATTTGGACAGGGTGCAGTCTATATAATTCCTTGTTATAGAGGACTTTATCTTAGTAATGGTCTGGTGATATGATGTTCTTTCCATCTGTAACCAATGCCATCAGTGGGGGTCATTTATAAAGTTTGCGCATCGCATAATTGTTCAAAATGGTTGTTTTGCCCATGCTTTTTCCTGAATGCTAAAATATTGCACTGCTGTGCCCTGTCTTTCCGTTTTTTGCGAATTTGCATTGTCAATACATTTTCACAAATGACTCGCAAACAAGACAAGTCTTTGCGTGAGTACAAAGTTGCGGCTTAATTCAAACGCAGAGCTTGTGCATAAATATTAGCAATTTTGCGATTTTTGCCATATATTATAGACATTTGCAATGTGAAAAACAAATTAGCAAATCTGTTTGTACACTCTTATTCAGCTTTATAAATATAACCAGGTGCAGGGCAAATATATTCACTTTCTGAACTGCCCTGTGCAAAGTTTATAAATGAGCCCCAGTATGTTTTGCAACAATAATGTTGCAAAGGCCTTGAGTGAGCTCTTTGCTTTTACTCATCGTGAGATCATTTTTTGTGTGGTACCTTGGTAATGAGAAATCTTTTTATAGGCCATCAATAGGACTAAACCAGCTGATATTTGTACTGAGGGGGCAGGATTGATTTCTAAATACTGACAGATTCAGCAGGTTTCTTGGCTTTCCATGCCTTTTTGCACCTCCTATTCTTCATGTGTTCAATACTTATTCCCTGTGTCACTCCACTGTATTACACATCACTTAATTTATGGATTTATTTGTTTTGATTTCTTTGTATGTGTGGATTACTTGGGTTATTATTTACATTTGGAGTAAAGTTCATGGCAATAGCCCCATTAGAAACATATTTACAGAGAAAACCATTGACATGTTTTCACTGCTGTACATAACTTAAACATAATTTAACCATTTAATCATAGACATGCATAATCTATCAAACAAAATTAGAGACACATTTTATTATCTCAACCCAAAAGTCACTGCCTAATCAGTGATTTCTGTGATTTGAACTTCATTGTTTTCAGTGAGAGGATTACATGGAATGAGATCGACTGACATGTTAAAACTATTCCTGTTGTTACTCTTATAGCAAACACAAGGATAGTGTGTGACAGAAGGTAAAGCAGATTCAGGCACTGACTAATCTGCCTGATTCTGCTGGATGTTTATGGGAGCATTTAAGGCCTTACTGTGATCGGAGAAGCCATGAGAGCGGACAAGCGAGTTGCTGCTTGGAATAGGGCTGGGCTGAGAGGGACGGAGATGTGAGAAGAGTAGAATAAGAAAAATATGGAGGTGGGGGGTGAAGAGATGTTGAACTGAATAGGGTGAACCTTTAATGAGAAGGGATAAGTTAGATATAGAAAGAGGCAATAAATGGTTAAATAAGCTGACATGTTCTAAAAGAATATATACTGGAAAGAGGTTCTAAGCCAAGCAAAAGGACATTAGCAATATGGACAATTATGTAACGTCGGGGGCATGGGCCCCCAGCCAAATATTGTTTCAGGCCCTCCAGCCCTGATGTGAGTCTACTTGCATATGACCCCACCTGTCACCATCAAGACAGCAGACAAGAGTATGCTTACCTGATTTTTTATCTGCACAAGAAGAAAAGAACAGTAGTGAAGAACAAAAATATGTATAGCAGTGAAGGGAGTGAATCTGCTCAGAGAGGACCTTTGTCCTCACGCAATGGCTGTTGTAGATGTCAAAATTATAACATTTAGTATTTATGGCATACATTTCTGTAGACCTCCAGAATGCTCTGCTCTGCCAGCATAAATATCTGCCACATTATTCTCATAACTCTGTTATAGCTTCGTACTGTAAATCAGACTTTGTTATTTTTTTTTAATTGCATTTGCCTTGTAAATATGATGCAGTACCTTGCACTTTAATCCTATCCAAACAAAAGGAAGTAAAAATAGTAAAAAAAAGCTAAAGGGGTTGTTCACATATCAATTCACTTTTAAGTATGATGTAGAGCAGGGGTCCCCAACCTTTTTTGCTCGTGAGCCACATTTAAATTTAAAAAAGAGTTGGAGAGCAACACAAGCATGTGGATGTCAAATAAGAGCTCTGATTGGCTTTTTGGTAGCCCCTATATGGACTGGCAGCCTACAGGAGAGAATGTTTGGCAGGACATCTGTTTTTTATACAACCAAAACTTGCCTCTAAGCCAGTAATTCAAAAATAAGCACCTGCTTTGAGGCCACTGGGAGCAACATCCAAGGGGTTGGAGAGCAACATGTTGCTCGCAAGCTACTGGTTGGGGATCACTGATGTAGAGAGTGACATTCTGAGACAAATTGCAATTGTTTTTTTTATTATCTGTGGTTTTTGAATTCTTTATCTTTTTATTCAGCAGCTCTTCAGTTTGGAATTTCAGCAATCTAGTTGCCAGGACCCAAATTGCCCTAGCAACCATGCATTGATTTGAGGAACAGACTATACTTTGAATAAGAAAGGGTGTGAATAAGTAATGAGTAATAAAAAAAAGTGTTTGAGTTCTTTAGCTTTTTATTCAGCAGCTCTTCAGTTTGGAATTTCAGCAATCTGGTTGGCAGGGCCCAAATTGCCCTAGCAACCATGCATTTATTTGAAGAAGAGACTATACTATGACTAAGAAAGGGCGTGAATAAGTAATGAGTAATACAAAAAGTACTAGTAACAATATACTTGAAGCCTTACAGAGCATACAAAAAAGAAATAATGAAGACAAATTGAAAGTTGATTAGGATTAGCCATTCTATAACATATTAAAAGTTAACTTAAAGGTGAACCAAGAATTTAGCATGGCCACTTTGAGGCCAGAGAGTAAAAACATAGCCACAGGTTCATCCAATACAGCCACTAAGGTAATAAAATATGGCTGTGACATATAATGATTTCTTTCAAACATTTTCATTATATATATGTATAGTTTGGGGTTTGTACTTTAAATTGTGGTTGTATAGATGTTTATTGTGAGTTAGATGCTATTAATTTTGTGAAAACAGGAGATACACAGCATCACAGCTAAATGTTTTTTGTGGAGCTGCTGGCAGACAACAACCAACCTAGTTTTTTGGTTTTCCCTCAAAGTTCAGGTACAATTTAGGACATGTAATGGTCTTCACCAGTTTATAACCCTCAGTTCAAGCAAAGAAGGGCAGAACTACTGCATGTGGAGCCTGTTGCATGAGCAGACATCAGACTCCTAAGTAACTAAAGACTGTCTTGCAGTGTTGGACTGGCCCACAGGGATACCAGGATACCAGGGCCCAGGTGTCAGTGGGCCCTCTTGCTTCTAACAATTTGGTCTATTTCATGTTCATTCCCTATTTCTTTACGTGGAAAAAGAGGCTTAATAATGGAAGGCTAGATTATAGTAAGTAGATCTAAAAGAATAGGAGAATAAAGTGAGGAGAGAAGGAATAATAATAATAATAGTTTGGAAAGTTGGGCTCCTGGTCTAAGGTTTTCTGGTGGGGCCCTGGCATCCCAGTCTGACCCTGCTGTCTTTTGCCAATATTTTGAAATCATCATGCTCCAATGTCCTCCTCAAGGCAGGTGTTAATTGCCAGGGCTTCTTGCATACGTGCACCATGTTCTTTGCACCTTATTCAACAATATATGCAACCAAAGTCTTCCCCCGAAGTGCAAGTATAGAAGTATGCATATAGGGATGAATACTTCTTTGAATAATGTGTTATTGTGTACAGTATTTTGCTTTGCGCTTTTTTATTTGTGAAATGATACCGCTTACCTTCTTAGATCATAATTCTTTCCTTCCTGTCCTAGTTCCAGAATTGGCTATGGATGGAATACACTAATGAAGGATGAATGGGATATCTAATGACCATTGTAATAAACAGAAAAGATTGTTCAGGTAATAAATTAAAAAATGTATTTGCGTCTCACAAAAATCTGGAGTAAAATGAATCATTTCTACATCCCCAGCAAGTCATTTTAGCACTTTTTTATTTAAATATCCCTGCTGTCCGCACAGGGATTACAAGAAATCCACTTGCATAGTACAAAGAACGTGAGTTATATTGGGTGATGCCACAAAATAATCATCTTCAGCTTCTGGATATCTGTGATGTATACGACACACTTTAGCAATCGTTAACACATCAGGATACAATAATACTATATTGTTCCTAGGGATGAGCCAAATCTACTATTTTAGGATTCAGCCGAATCTTGAATCCATGATTTTCCAGTCAGGAACTTGGAACTTGGATTTGGCTGAATCAGAAATCTTGACCTAATCCCAAATCAAATCCTGTAATTGGTGCATCCCTAATTGTTACACAAATCTCATCATTCGCTTTAACATCTCTGATTTGTGCTTCTCAGCAGAACCTGCTTTAAATCTATTATTACAATCTTCTTTTGTTGAGAATCCATTTAGGAGACACTAGGTAATGTTTTTTTGTACCATGTTAGCCCATTGAAAAAGTTATAGGGTAGAACGTTTGATATGAAGCATAACAGAAGTGGTGTAAAGGTGATACCTTTATTGGCTAACTAAGATGATAATCACAGCAAGCTTTCAGAACATTGCAGTTCCTTCTTCAAAACTGATTTCCAGGAACTGCAGTGTTCTAAAAGCTTGCTGTGACTCTTTAAGCACTCTCCCTACATTACGAATATATGTATAACTTTGTTTATAAACCACTACTAGGATTTCACAATGTAGAAAAGCACACAAGAAGGACATATAACAATAAGTTTAAATATACAGAGATTAAATGCCATGTGTTAACAGAACCAGAAGGAAGGAGGTCCCTGCCTCATAAAGTTTATAAATAGGAGGGCAAAGGAGAACAATCTAGGCAAGACAGGAAAGTGCCCAGACTGGACCAGATAATGTTCCATTGCTTCAAAATCTAGGATCTGAGTTTCTTTTTGAAGGGTCTGAGAGAGTGTTCTTTATGGAGGAATCCAGGAAAAGAATTCCAGATGTAAGGATCAGCAACATAAAGATTTTACCAGGTGATGAACAGTTTCTCTAATAGGAGAGAGAAGGAGGATTCTACCTGATTTTAGGGGACAGTGGTTAGTATGAGGTTGCAATACTCTAAGGCTATGGTCACACATAGCTTTTTGTCAGTCTGTGTATAAACGAAGGCCAAGACACCGTCAAATCGCTCACCTCAGTATGCTCCAACCTGCCTCTAACAGGCACCATGTTGGCCCTATAAACAAGCCGAGAAACAGCTATGTGTGGTACTAGTATTATTTCAGAAGGATCAAAGATAGCTTCCATACATTGTGGCAAAACAACAGGGTTAATGGTTGTTCCATCAGTAGTAACGGTATATTGTGGAGACGGATTTTGGAGGAAGACAATGAGCTCTGTTTTAGGTAGTTTCAGTTTGAGACAGTGTTAGACTTGAGGGGTCTAGGCCCACTGGGGCTGCCACTGCCCCCTCCCCATGCCCAAGTGTCCTGCTGGCTCAGTTTGATCCTGGTTTAATTTCCCTTGATAAAGGGCTGCTGCCCGAAACATGTCACGAGAAGAAATAGATTTGCAGTTAATCTGCTTGTGCCGGGCTCTATTTGATTCACATGATCCTGGTTTAAGATGGTCCTGAAGTCATATTTAAGGCCAAATAGATAAGAGGGGTCATTTATGGCTGCAAGTGCAGTGTGTAGTTTCCCAATGCAAAATGCTTTCCCACAGTGCCAGGTAATTGTGGCCAAATGCAGTTGTGACTACTAACATTGCCCCCAAAGTGTCAAAACGTATGCAGTTGCTCTTGCATTTTGACAAAACTGGAAGTTGTACCTAGCATTTCTAGAGTAAAGATTGGATGATGTCAAGAACACATGCTAAAAACTGTGTTTGCATCCAGTATCATGGTTACAAGTCTGGGGCGCCTATTAATGTGACCCATGTTGAGAACCATAGAGCTACTGTTAAATTGGTACCAAGGTTGGTGGTAGCTCCAAGGTTTCATCAATAAGTCAGGATGGATGTAATTTACATTAATTTAGAAATGTGGGCATATTTGAACATACCTCACTGAATTGCATCAATATGGACTTTCCATTGCATCCATTTTGCAGCACTACAGTTGCAGGTGTGTTTGTATATGGCCTTTAAGGTGTCCTAAAGATGGTGCCATTCAATGTAGCCCAAAAGTGCACAGGAAGAACAGCATAGGGCAGAACCAGGGAAGAGGATTCTTAGCAAAAGCAACAGAGAAGGATAAAAGCAGGAGAATGACAATGGCAACTGGATCATTTGGATTCATTAGATTATTTACCTTTCTTACTAGCTATGGGGTCTCTATGCTATTTGCAAAAGAATTAGAAACTTCAACACTACACCTAGATCTCCAACGTGTCATATTGCTTCACTATAGTTCTATGGTAAATTATGAGTGGAAACTACTTCTTGCTTTTTCCTATCACATACATTTTACTGGCAAAATGATGACTGTTGTAAGCAGCAACATACATTTCTTTGCACCCAGCAAAATGAAGCCTATATTCATGTACATGGATGGATTGAACTTGTACCACTTTGATTGTCAAATCATCACCAAAATAAGTCCACTTAATTGGAAGAATTAATTGTAATAAACATGCTACAGATTTTCTACATCACCAGTGCATGAAGGGTATTTTGAACTAAGGCTTTATCCAGCATTTCTTTGGCTTTTGTATGTGGCATGAAAACTGCAGAATTTCAAAGCATTTGCCTGTTCACCTGTGGGTAATTGCTCCTAAGGCATTTCACTGGATAAGCTGGTGCTTCGGTTCCTGTTGTAAAGAACCATTAGTCAGGGTATTCAGCAGTGGCCTTGTGCACATTTTATAGCAAAGACATAACTCACACTGACATTTGCACAACATGACAACCAAGAATCATGATCACCTGAAATGTCTATACCATGGTATATTCTCATAAATAATATTTCTTTCATGTCAGAACAAACAGTAATTCCTTAAAACCACTTTGCTTTCTAAAGTCCTATATAATTAAAACGGATGTTGCTAAATTTCATAGAATATATATGAAGGTAAATCTGCTGTATGATCCACCCAAAAGCATATATGTGTGCCCATCATGCAATTAATTTCATTTCTTTTTATTGTCAGTCACTGCAAGACGTGCTACTTTCAACCGTTAATATCTAAGGAATATGAGTAATAAAATAATTGCATAATGGGAGACCTAACTAAGAAATCAAGTGGTTCAATGGTGCAGATAATAAAAGCACACAGTACATTAAAATAGGATTTCTAGCAAATGGAACAAACCAATGTTCTGTCCAAGTTGAACTGGCAAAGTAACCCACAGTCAGTAGTGATCTTTTGCTCATCTTCTGACAAAGAGAATAATAGTTCACAATATTGTATAGCTGCTACTAGAATACACATTCATGATGCCATTCCCAGTAGCCCAAAAGTGTGAAAGGTTTACCCATTACAGTAAGTCACAAGTAATTATTGCAAGTATTTGAATAACATTGTATGATATACTTTTCTTTCTTTTACTGGGTACCAAAATAATAATTCCTGCTTCAAACAGCAGGACTAGGCGATGACAGACTGAATGGGTACTGTTTCTAAAGGAGAATATTTCCTGCATTACAGCTTTACTGTTTATTACAAGATACATTTCTCATCTGAATATTCTGATATTCAGCTTACCAAAATGAAAACATACAAATCAAATGTGATGACTACAGCAACAAGTGATGAAATGACTAATTTTGAGTGGGAAATAATTGCAAATGTCCATAAAAAGTGCAGATCTAATTACTGTACAAACAAAGATTTAGGTCATTTGGCCAATAAAATTCAGCAATCATTCTTTATTGTGCAGCCAAAACAATTTTTGTATGAATTTTCTATAAATTGCATTCCTTCCCCAAAAAGCAACAACTCTATTCAGAACTTGACATTCAATCAGATACATGCCATACTTTTTACCATACCATACATTTCTATATGTGATTGTTACATGGTGCTATGTGTAAATTGTGTTATCACAAATAGCCAATTACAATAGTAATTCAAATTACATTGTGTTTCACGTTGCATAGAATACCATTGTTTTGATTTTTGCATGTGATTAAATACTACATACCCTACAACTGTGGTTATATGTGTCAAGCTTTCTCTATCTATACAGAGTTAATTAGGCCATTTTATTTTTTCTCTTACATTTTTTGATTAGGAGCAATACATACACTGTAACTCCATTTTAGTTGCAATACTGTGTCCCATAGTTTTCTATCATTTACAGCCCCCTGCTGTAAATGATAGAAAACTATGGGACAGCAGCAAAAACACTTGGAATTACTATATTACCACATTTGCCATATTTTCTATACGGGTCCTGGCCTTGGCTGGTATTTTAACAGCTAGGTCAGTGAAATACGGCTAGGTGGAAACCCTTTTAGGAGCAACATGGAATAATGCCACAAAACTCAGCATATTCCCCCACAAGCACTGCCCATTTTGTGATCTCAAAAATGTACCATTCCATCTCAGGGGCCCCCCTTTGCCATAGGGCTCCTGATTACTGTACCTCTTGTACCCCATGAGGGTGTCCCAGAATTTACCTATTAAATGTATGATGGTGTATGTCCTGTTTTGAAAGGTTTTGACTGCAGCTTAGAAGCTGTGCCTTCTCAAGGAATAATAAACAGAATGGATTGAAAAAAACTACTTCAGTTATTTTTCTTTCTCCTCATCCTTTCTACAATCATTTCAGCCTGCTTTCTTAAAAGTCTAAAATATATAAGGCCACAAGGAAGATAATTCATTTGGAGTGAAATAATGTAGATGCCAGCTAGGTCTCTACAGTCTTCCCTTCTGCTCTGAATTGCCGTTTTTCCTTTATAATACTATGCCCTCAGGTTGCCCTAGAGCAGGTAGTGGGAAGGTCTACTATCCAGTTCTGTAGCAAGTAGAAAAATTAGGTGCACACTGGGATTTGATATTAGTAAAAATTCAAAATTGGTCGACGTTTCGGTCCCTTCCTAAGACCTTTTTCAAGACCTTGTCCTTAATAAAAATAGAATCTTTTATACCCACACCCATAGACACCACACCTCCAACACGCCCCCAAATCATGTGATTAAAAGACTGTTCCTATGCATATCCAACCCATTAGGTTGTTACAATGTTTAAAAACAACAAGGACCAAAACTGGAAACAATATCTTTGAATCATGAAAGTTAGTAACATAATTCTAACATATCACCTTTGTTTTAAAAAGCAATTCAGAGGGCAAAATTCCTTTAAACCTAGGGGTGCAACGGTATTCAATTTATGTATCCAAAAGGATTCCCTTTGGAGGAGCAATTTGGATCGATCCCCGCCCCTTCGCAACGGTGGTATATGGTCAATAGCAATATATTTAAAGGTGGGCAATCTATGCCCTTTATCCAAATAGTGTTTTGCCACCAGTTTATTGGTTTTGCCATCTCGGAATGCCGTACTGATAGCCGAGCGATGTCCATCCATTCTTAATCGTAAAGTTTGATCGGTTTTCCCTACATAAGACAACCCGCAAGGACACGTGATCAAATATATCACGTGGGTGGTAGTACAGGTAATGTGATGCCCAATTTTGTAACGTTTACCTGTCTGGGGATGATTGAACGAGACCCCCGGGGTCATGTATCTGCAAGAAGTGCAGTTTGGGCACCGATAGGACCCTGGTTTAACCTCCGCTATATTATATATATATATAAATAAGCTGAATTATCTATAGCAGAGAATGACCATGTAACTGTTGGGAACCAGAAGGTATTAAGGGCCCAGTGAGCCAGAGACTGATATGCATCAATATGTATTTCATTTTTAACTATATTAATTTTTAGGGTTACGGTCTCCTTTAAAAAAATGTTTGCAAAAAATAATCTGTGATATAACAAAACAGCTAAATCTTCTGATGGAATAAAAAAATATGTTTATATAAATCTTGTAAAATTGTATATAAAAGAAACTGGTATGTAAGAAAATGGGATGTCTCAATCTAATTATCCCTTAATACGTACTAAGTGGAGAAGTATTTTATCCTTGAAGGGTGGTCACCATATTGTTTAATTTAAACCAAATACTCCATTAATTCTTATTAAGAAAAATGTATCAATGCATTGGGAGAAACTTAAACACAAAAAAAATGTCTTTCCACTTTATAATTATGCAGGGCAATATTCAATATAATTATATTATTTACAGTGATACTATTTTGCTTTCTTCCAAATTAATGTGTCATGAAATGTGAAGAAGAAGGAAATGTGTTAATGGGGCTCAATTTTTTTGTTATTAAAAGACAAAAATATGCTTGACACAAGTCCTATTTATTGCATTCCTGCTGGACAGGATGTTATATTGCCTCTTTACAATGGAATGGAAAATTGAACAAACAACAGACTCAAAAGAATCTTAAGTTTTGAAGACAGGAGGAGACAGTCCAGTAACGTTGGGGGTCACCCCCTGAAAAAAAATTTCATCCCCACCCCAGTTAATCAGTTGCACCAGTATAAATTGTTCTTTACAGCTGCCTGTTGTACGTATCATGCCAAATAGTTTGCCTTACATGAAACCTTAGGAGCAAGGACTTACTTTAAGTCACAATAAAAAAACCTTTCATACTACAATGAAAAAAGTATAATAATGGTAAATGCAATTTCATAAAGGGCACCTATCATGGTGAAACTGTTTCCCTCACCAGAGGTGCAGGTTAATAGTCTCCACAATCCATTTGGGAAAACAATACTATTTGGGCAAAAAAGGGCACTAGTGAGTGCTATGCTGTCAAAGAATGGGGGGGAGCTCCAAGTATGGACAGCCATGTTTGGTCACTTACATGGGCATAATGAATAAGGTGAAAACGCATACTTTCTGATTTTTGCTCTGATATCTGCTCAATTTGCCTGTCAATGCAGTCACATGAAAAGACAGATGGGAGTGGATCCACTTTTTTCTGCTTATGAACAAAGGGTCCCTAGCCTTAGGGGTGAGATTGTAGCAATCCTTACAACAAGATTTAGCAAGGTGCAGTCCCAGATCCTTGAAACTCACTATTGACAGCAATGCAGGATTAAGCCTTATGTGTTTTTGACCTCTGCAGTCCTCTCTTTGAAAACCACAGCGGTCAAAATGCCCTTCCCATCTGCAGATATTGTCTATACATTTGAATGGAAACGTGCCGCCATGTCATACAATAGTGTCAGTGCCAGAGAAACACTGACTACCTAGTCACACTGAACATCCTTTTGCTTTGTCCCAGCTCTAACACACTTCTGCTGGGAGGAGAAAAGCAGAAGCTGATGTAGTTGAAGGGAAGAACAATGCAGAGTCTAGTGAAACTAATCAGAGCTGTGAAGTCGGAGTCGTGGAGTCAGAAGCAATTTTGGGTATCTGGAGCTGCCAAAAAATGTACAGACTCCAACTCCGAATAACTTTAAATACAAGCACTACAAATAATTAAATCAGATTTCAGAGCTTCTATGAAGGAGGATGTGGCAGAACCAATCTAGTATCTAAGAACAATGCTTGAGTTAATTTTGGGTTGTATTTAAAGGATTTGTTCACCTTCCAAACACTTTTTCAGTTGAGTTATTTTCAGATTGTTCTCCAGAAATAAAGACTTTTTATCAATTGCTTTCCATTTTCTACTTTATTTCTGGTGAACTATCTGAAAACAACCGATTTGAAAAAAATGTTATACTATATGCCAGGTTCAATTAATATATAAGTTGTTTTAGGTTTTCCAATTGTTTTTGGTTTATGTAGTTTAACTTTGATTTTGGTTTAGGATTATCAAAGGATTTGGTTTATGTTTTTTGAGCTTTGGCAGTGATAAACTGCCTTGTATGTTGTATACTTAAAGGGCACCTATTGCAAAAAAAGTTACCCCCAACCAAAGATGCGGGCTGATAGAGCCCACATTCCGGTTGGGGATAACAGTACTTTAAAAAAAAAAA
>CM044431.1:122643706-122687506 GCA_024363595.1 Xenopus borealis
GACGTCACGCTGGCGAATTAGCGCTAGCGTTAGACGCTTCACTTTAGTGAATCTGCCCCTATGTGTTTGCACAGGTTGCATAACAATTAACAGATAAAACACCATTGGACAGGGCTTATATGTTATGTAACCTGTGACTTTTCTTCTTTTGTCCAGAACGGCTGTCCCATGGCTACACAGCAGCTTGTTTATATAAAATATAGTAGTCTTTATAAAGCAAACACGCTAGCAGAGCAGCAGTACATTATATATTTTCATTAGCTTGATACACTTTTATAGTTTTTGGTGTTACTGTTGCTTTAAAAACACAGGAGTCACAGTTGGAGGTACAATAAAATGTCGGAGTCAAAGGATTTATATACCAACTCCACAGCCCTGCAACTGATGTGCTAAATGGTGTATTGGAATAGTTGGAAAGGGATGCAGGTTCTGGAAGAGAGAGATGCTGCTTTTAAGATAAGAAAATATTTTTAAAATTGTATAGAACAGTGACCATAACCATAATTGTACTTTTAGTAGTGTAGCTTCGTGAGTTCTACAAGATACGCATGTAAGCCTTGAGTAGAAAAAGTTGTAAAAATGCTGTGTTTCTTTATGGTTCAATGCCAGAAGTGGTTGAAGCTGCCGCTACATTGGCAGCCTAAGTCTATGTCATTGGTAAGATAATTATCAATTTCAGGCATAGTTTAGATCTTTATTATTCTTTATAACACATGGCAAAAGCAGTAAATGAATTGGCAAAAAACAGGAATGGATCATTAACTTACTGATGACATGAAGTTAGTTGACATTTCTGCTATTATGAAAGAGAGCAAATGATGTGTAAACAGTGGTGCTAGCAGTTAGATGCACTGCTGGTAGGCTTCCCAGAATTCATGTTAGATCAGGAGCTTCCTTTCATAGCATTACACCAGTCTGAAATAGGACCACACATTAACACTGGTGCATCAGTCAGCAGATGCTCCATCAACAGATCACACTGTCTCTTATAATAAATCACTGTTTCACTCACTGGGGCATTGTCTGTCTCATTTAATAGTCTCCCTTTCCACTCTCACTCACATACTGGGAAGCTCTTTGATCTCTTGAGGCCCCTCTCATACTGTACACTACTGTGGAAGGGTCACACTCTCATTGAAGAACATTATTACTAGGGTTTCTTGTCCAATATTTATTGACTGTGCCTTTCCAAAATAATTTGACATACAATATATTATTTCTTTCCACCATTCCCTTCCCAGTTGAAAGGACGTGACGTAACATTCATTATTAGTCCAGTATAAAGCAAGAACACTTTCTTCAAGATGAGCATTACAAACGGGCCCTGATTGGCTAATTGGTAGCACCATGCGGAGTGACAGCCTGCAGAAGGCTCTATTTGGTAGTGCATTCAAAAATAATCACCTGCTTTGAGGCCACTGGGAGCAACATCCAATGGGTAGGTAAGCCACTGTTTAGGGATCGCTACAATAGAGTAAGCATCGCTTCCAGGACATATGTGTGGTGATGAAGGGGTTAATATTGTTATTTCTATTCCGTTATCTTTAGCGGAGCTTTAAACCCATGCAACTTCTGCTGCTATAGTGTAAGGAACTGCCCAGGACTGCTTATTTGTAGTCACTTTTCATCCCTTCCCTTTATCTTATTGAGTGTACTTCCATCAAGCAAAAAGTCATATTTTGGAATAATTACTTTTATAAATGATATGGTTCCGACCCCATTCAAAGCAAGAGATGACTGGAAAAATGCATTTTTCAGTGGGGGAAGGGATTTAAAGCAGATATTTTTTATAATTAGGTGATAATTAGCGAAGATGAAGTGCCTCCTAGCCTCTTTTTGATTTGTTATTAAAAATTGACATTACTGCTGCATGTTTTAAGGGCAAGTTAATGAAAAAAAGCTTTCTTAAATTAGAATCTCAAATCAGCATTTATTTATAGGTTGTAATACAGTATTTTCAATGACATTAAAATAAAATTGTCATTTGAATTCATTCCTAGAAATATTTCAATTCAATTCTGAGAGGATTAATGGCTGCCATATTTTTTCTTCATATTTATATGTATTTTATTTATTTTCTAAATATTTATTTTTTAAATAAAAAGATGCGTTGAAGAAAATATTCACTGCTTTAGATGGAACTTTCTTTTCCAGCATCATTACTCTGTGCAGGAAGTCTTTTTTTGTTTATGCTAATTTCTAGAGCTCTCTTGATCTTCTACATCAGTGGTTCATGTTTTTTTTTAAGTTCAATTCCATGTGTCAACTCCAACCTTTGCTTAGGGCCCCCTTAACTCATAACAAGGTTACAGACATTAAAACATAAGCCATTCCATTATAGTTCTGAGAACAGCAAATTAGTATTCAGCCCAAAATCTCATCCTACATGACCTTCAATCTGGGCTTTCAGCTGTATCTAGGTCAGCAAATATGCAATAACCCCAAACCATACCCTAGTTGGCCTTCAGGATGAGCCCATTCCCCTACCACTGCTCTAAGTCCCACAGTTTGGAATCCACTGTTCTGGATTTAATATTGGTCTCAAACCAATCACCTGTCAGACTTAATTAAGGTCAGTCAACTGTTAATTCCTGAAGGAGCTCTTATTAGAACTGTATTGCTAATATAGAGTGTTCTCTTTACCAAACTAATATGAATCCTTTCTTCATTCAGAGTTTATGGACAGAACAAATGTGGTATATTACTTCTTGATACTCTCAACAAATTCATATGATCTACAGCAAATGAGACACAATACAATAATCTGCACATATTACCTTTGTGACAACAATGAATGGGTCTCACACCACCAGATTAAGAAAATGCCCTACACTAATTTAATGCCCAACCATCTGTGTAACTTTTCGACTTTGAAAGACTGCTCTGCAATCCCATTGGATCCCACAAGATTTCTTCAGCAAATCCCTCATTTTAGAGCATGGATGGATAAATCTGGAAACGAGGTTGCCGCTTCCTCTTATTTTTATCTACTCACTAAATCTGCCAAATGAGTGGATAAAAATTAATTTGACATCTATGTGCTTGGCAAACATGAACTATAGCTTAATGTTTGCAGACCAATAGTTTGGAGCACAGCTAAGTTGGCCTGTGTATGGCTACCTGAAGTGTTTGAACCCAAGTCCCTCTAAGATTGGGTCTCAAAGCTGCCAGTTATAAACTCTTATAAACTTTTATAACAAATGGTGGTGGTGGAGGGGCAGCAGATACGTAATTCTTTTGTTGCCTAGGTTGCCTACCCGATATGGCCTGGCACTCAGCTAAACACACATTTAGCAGTGTATTTATTAACATTGGAGACAGACATCACAGGTGATGTTGACCATAGCAACCAATCAGCAGTTTGGTTTATTATTATAAATATGCCCCAACACTATATATTATGGAGTTGTTGGGAACCCAATGAGTACTGGGGAACCTAAACACAATCACCCCCTTCAACTACTGCTGGACCTTATCATGGGGGCTGTAGGAATGCATTTTTTTGTTTGCTGGATCATCTACCCTCAAGAAAGCAGTCTGGGTACTGTGTGGAGAACATGCTGACCCTTTTATTCAGAAGGAAAAAATGTAGTGTAGGATGATGAAAAACCCCAGCATAAAGATGCAGCCAGGGATGCCTCACTAATTACAATAAAATCCCAAAAATCACTGCAGCATATTTCATTACAGATATATAGTGCTGAGCAATATTATTAGCAGAGTTTCACCGCAATAATCACATCCATAAAAAATCTGTCACGCATCAAAAAATGTTGACGCCCATAGACTTCAATGCATTTTTGTGAATTTTTGACATTTCGTGAATTTTTTGCTGAAACGGGTCAGATTCGCCCATCACTACAGATAAATTGATATTGGTATTGCAGCCTTATTGCTTATGTTCTTCATAAAAAGTTTTAAAAAATTGAGTTCCAGGTGATAATGCTTTAGCTGTTATCTATAGATAATGTAATAGTCACTCTGCATAGCGGTACTCATTATTACTGTAATATGTTAATACAAAAAGAACGAATGTCTGTATACAATAATCTTCACACTCACTATAATATTTAGCTAAGGGAAAATAAATAGGCATTAACTACATTTATAAAGAGGTTAAAGACTTCTCTAAACATCTGTCCTATCTCTCTTTAAGCAACTTAGTCTCTGTGGATCTTGCCTAGAAATGAATGCAGCTGGAAAATTCAGATATACTTCACAATATCAATAGTTTTAACTCTTTTTATTAAAGTGTTTTACATATTTATACATGGTTGTTCCTTTCTTTCTATGCATCCTGATGACGAACCTAATTCAAGCTAAGGTTCAACTGACGAACCTAATTCAAGCTAAGGTTCAACCACCATACCAGTACACATTACTATGTATACATTTCTGCCCACAACTGTCCTTCATGACAACTTATTCAAACTGTAGGTATTTATGTAAAGCGACAACTCACCCCTGGAAGAGTCTTCTGTTCGTGGAGGGCCGTTTGTGCTTTGATGGCAGAATCTCTGGCGCAGTATGTGAGGAAGGCACAGCCTAGTGAATAAAGGGATACAGAAAACCATTTTACTGACAAAATCATTTTGTAGTGAGGTTTTTGTCACAATGAAGTGTATAAGTCCCGGCAAAATGCAAAAATGGAATGTAGCCATGGGGCACCATGTATTTGACTTCATTCAGACATGGTGCTATTTCAGATAGGCTAGTTTTATCCCTGTCTGCCATCTTTCACCAAGGAATTTGATAAGCTTCCTGCACCAACCACCAAAAATGTCGGGATTCAAGAGTCAAATGTTATCCAAAGATGAAAGTCTATCCAAATAACTAATAAAAGCTATGCCACTATTCAGAGTTAAGAGAAATACTCTCTCTCCTAAAATAGGTTCTGACCTGCCTTTTATATCAGCATGAAAAAAGTTGCAATGTATAATGTGCCATAGTGTGTTTTGTGGGAAAAAAGTATATTCTGCTCCTCATATTATCACTTCCTAGCTATGATTTTCCTGGAACCACATGTATTGGCATTTGCTACTTCCCCATTACTTGACCCTCTTTTTATTACCACGACCAACCCACAAACCCAATGTTTGCCAGCTGGGTTTCAGTAAGTGGGTGGCTACAGACAAAATGCAACTGGTATATACACTGTCCTGCTAAAATGATTTATACCCACATGGCCACTGGGTCTAATATAAGCTCTCTCACTACTCTAAAGGCCCCCATACACGGGCCCTAGGGCCAACGATCAGATCATCCCGATATCGCCCACTTCAATATGGGCATATCGGGGAGACATCCGCTCGTTTGGCGATACTCACTCACTGTCTATGGCCACCTTGGCCATACATGGGCCGATAAAAGCTGCCAACAGACCAAGTCGGCAGCTAACCGGCCCATGTATGCAGTCCTCCGACGGGCTTTCCCGATCGTTATCTGGCCGAAAGTCGGCCATATGTCGATCAGGCGGGACTAAAAATCCCGTCAGATCACGGTCGCATCTTTTCGTTGATATGGTCCCGCTTGAATAATCTGTCAGTACCTTGCTAAGGGCAGGGGTGTATTTTCAATACAAACACCTAAGAGCACATGCCTATGGCAGCATTAGGCAGTCAGCCTATATTGAAAGAAGACAACATACATTTAAAGAAAAATTCCATCCCACCCTCCGTTGGACACCTGTGACTACTCTATTCATGGTTGTTTCATACGCAAAGACTTTCACTTAAACTGATCAGCTAGGGGAGGGAGATTGATGGCTATACCTAGGAAATACTAAAATTTAGCAATGCCAAAAGCAGATTGGTTGGCCCTTGTTCAAGAGAATTAAATGTGCTATAAACAGTACAAGGTACACAAATTTGGTGTAACATTGGCCATACAATTTTGTAAGGGTAGTTGAGAATTTAATTCTAACTCTGTATGCTCCCTAATTTGAATGACAGTTAAATGAGTCTCATGTCTTTTAGAGGCTCCCAATCCCCATTAAACCTCGTTGCCAAAGATGTGTGTTTGCACGAATATATGAAAATACCCTTTATAATAGCTTTTGGGTCTGTTGTTTCTATTGCTACACAATATTGTTTCTATTGTCACATAAACAGGTGAGACTGAAGCCAATGAAAGTCTTATTCCCCCTTTCCTGTCTTCCACTGTATCTGATACAAAATTTCAGATTTTCGTGATACTGGAAGTAAGTATCTAAGGTGAGGTTGGAGGAGCTTGTGCACAGTTTTTCATCTTGTGCATATTTGTATTCCTTTGTATCTATCTAATTGATATATTTCGAAGCAATGATATTGTGGCATTGTTGCTTACTAGCTTCTTTAGTCTAACAGTCCTCTGGGATGTTAGAATGTTACCTTTTGAGAACTGATAACGATTACTTCCCGCTGTTGCTAATAGAAATGATTGGCTTGTGGTGCTAATGTGAATACTTATTACTAGAAAATGCAGAAAGTGTGTGGCAATACTTGACCTGTGAGCCACTGACAAAAATGAGATCACAGATATTTAAAATTCTTTGTCCCACAATACTCTTTATCTCCTCATAAGCCTCTCTAGTCAGATAGATAATATCATGTGGTGGATCTTTGCCCGATTTTATGTGCTGGGCCTATTTAGTTTGAACCAATCGTCCAGGAGCCATGTTTGTTGCACTTGAATTTCAGCCGCTTGCCCTTCCAAGATTTGCACCTTGAGTTGGCCTTACATGAGCAGATGGAAGCTGCCTATTCGGCCTTTCAAACCAAGTTGACAGCTTATCTGCACATTTATGGGTCCTCCTTGACTACCTCCCCAATGGACGCTTTTTATGACCCAGGCCATGTAACAGATCATAATGGATGCCTTTGCAGGCCCACTGGATTAGGACTGCATCAATGTGGCGATATGGTCCTGGCCCAACAGGATTTTCAAAACTGCCCAATTTGCACCCAAATATCTATTGAGATGGTTTGAAAATCCTGATGGGTAGGGACCACAACACCACCAAAAATGGAGTCTTCTCCACACCTACATAGGTGGCCATTATAATCCAATCCAATAGAATAAGCCTGATATGGCCCAGTATGTCGGTGACCAAATCAGGCAAAGATCCGCTTTTTTAGTGACCTTGCCAAGGAGATCTTAGGGAGTTATCTTAGGTTGAGTTGTGGTTTTCCCGAAAATGTTAGTTTTTCACTGGTAGTTTCAGTGAAAAAAATTGCCGGATAAAAAACTTGATTTTTTTTTTTTTTTAGATTCATTAAAACTCACAAACTTACCTTTGATAAATAACCCCTTAATGTGTATGTCCAGCTTTGAACAAAAAAACTAATTTCTCTTACATTTTGGAGTGCAGTGAGTTGTGGCTATTTATGTATGCAGCACTGTTCACTACTTTCTCTTTATAAATTAATTTCTCTTTAGGTATAGTGCTCAAAATTAAATAAATCCTTTATCCAAATAACCCAGGTCCCAAGCATTCTGGATTACAGATTCTATACTTCTATTGCTTTCTTGTAGTTTATTAAGAATGACTATGCTGAAACAATATGGCCTTTCCTACTCATTTATAAATTCAAATACAACATAACATAGGGGCAGATTCACTAAAGTGTGAAGCGTCTAACGCTAGCGCTAATTCGCCAGCGTGACGTCAAATCGGAACTTCGCAAATTCACTAACACCGGCTCTGGCAAATTTTCGCTAGCGAAGTAGATAGACTTGCGTAACTTCGCACCCTTACGCCAGGCGAAGTTTCGCACTGACGAAGGATTGTAACTTCACAAATTCACTAAGATGAATATTTTCCTCAACGTTAGCACTTACGCTAGACGTTACTTTGCCTGGTCAGACCAGGCGAAGTTCAATACAATAGATAGGAGGTTGAAAAAAAATTTCAAATTTTTTCTAATTCCCAAAAAAAACGATGGTGTATTTTAGCATAGGAGGGTGATAGTCTGAAAAAGATCGATAATTTTTTTGGGGGGGTTTCCTTTCTTCCCCCCTACATTTCCTAACATATGGCAACTCAACTATACAGGGGGCACATGTAGGGCAATAGGACAACTTTATATAATTTATTAAAGGTTTCCTGGGCTTGTGTAGTGGAATGTAGTGGCTGTAACATATACTTCTATTATAAGTTAAAGTTCCCGCCGTATGCAAATTAGGCATTGCTAGCGTAACAGCGATCTGCCTACTTACTGCGAAGTAAAACTAGCGCAACTACGCTACCATTTGCCGACCTGAGCGTAAATTCGCACTTTAGTGGATTTGCGTAGCGCTGGGAAAATTCGCCTGGCGAAGTGCGGTGAACGCTAGCGAAGCCTACGCTGGCGAATTTTCGGATCTGTGAATCTGCCCCCTAGTCTTTTACACAAGGCCAACATATGTTTTATATTTCCCTTTAATGGAGATATTAAGGGTCAACAAAGAATAACTACAAATATAAATATGTATACGTCATAATTATTTGCTAGACTGTTTAAGGGTGTGATCTTTAACTGCAAATGGTTAAAAGGGCAGTAAGGGGTATTGGTAGAGAGGTGGTAGTTGAGTAAGTTTTATCTGCTGTGAAATACTTCAGTTGCCATGTTAAGGGGATTTTTTTCCTTGCAATTGGCTTCATTCTGGCACACGAGTGAACGCTAAAAGGCTGAATGTTACATTGTTCCATTGTAAATGATTATGTAACATTCCATAATGCAAATCTGTATTGTGTGTGGTTTGATCTTTTCACTGGCATAAATAGTAATGTTAAAGCCAATTCCATAGATTAGAGTGGACATGCACTGATTTTTTTTCTATAGTTATTTTGTTTAAAAGGCTAATAATATTTGATGCGCTGTTTTTAAACAATGTCTATTTAACAAATCAATAATTACAAACTCATTTTTTTTCCTTCATAACAGAGACGTGAATTGATCCACCATTACAATAAAGTGTTCAGAGACTTAACCCTTGGAACCAAATAGGTAAATACATACTGTGTATATATATAGATATATATATATATATTTGATGAAATTTCTTTATAAGTATCTGTCGAATTCCAAAATAGCTGATAAAGAGACGATACACTACAACCCAAATATATGCCCACTGTTTTGTGCTATGATAGGATAAATCAGGGGGCAGGGGTGGGAAAAAAGGATTTTCTCCCCTCTCTCTTTATCACAAGCATCTTCATTACATGGAAAGGATATGTTACCATGGAAACGACTGAAATACCATCTCCTCCAGGTAACAAAAAAACAAAACAATTAAATGGGAAAAAAATTGGGAACAAAAAAAAAATAACACCATCCCCCTTCCCACAGGCATCTCATTTACCCTTTCCTCTCTAGATGGGAAAATAAAAATTGAGTGTGTATGTGTGCGTTATGCATAGTTTTAGAGCTACGAACACAAGGGGGATTTCCCTTACAGCTATAAGCCAGCTGGGGACCTGACAGAAGGGGAGGGGGGAATAGATAAAGAGAAACGCTGGGTTGAAGGGACAGAGGGATAAAAGGAGGGAGGAATGGTGAGACAAAAAAAAGCAGCAGAGAGAGAGAGAGGGGGACAGATAAAGAGACAGAGGAAAACAAACAGAAAAAGGAGTGGGGAATGATGGGAATAAAGAATAGGAGATAAATATATAGAATGGGAAGAAAAGACTGTGGTGAGGAGGGCAAAGAGGAAATATATAGAGAAGAGAAAGACAACACACACACATATAGACACATACATATGTAATCATATATACTCTTTGTAATTATCTATACATTGAGTGGGAGAATGAAATACACAGGGGGTGAACTAGCCAAAATCAGAGAAGGAGGGCTGGAGAAGGCGGAAAAAGATAAGGAGCAGAAAATGGCAAGATAATAAAAAAGAGATGGAGGAAAATACAGGAAGAGCCCCAAGACAAAGGACAGCAGAAGCCCGGCAGTAGTGATAAAACCAGTGAATTTTTACAAAAACCCAGTAATGACCTTTTTTATTTTCACATTTTCTAAAGCTTCCCGTATACACACCCCAGGTCCCTAGAATACTGGATACAGACCCAAATGTATTCCAAAAATTGGGTGATTCAGATTCTGACTTAGTATTGCTTCCATAGTTTGGTTTACCCCATGGCAATATAAAAAAATCCAACTGCATTTCCACTCATAAAATGCTCATTATTGTGGGAAACATTACTAAAAACATGGCAGAAGTTTGTGCCCATCATCTTTCCTATAAATGCTCATATAAACCCCTGCCTATATATAGTACAGTTAAACTGAGACACTTTTCACTTGCCTGTATTCTTCAGTTGCCATTTGGAGCTCTACATACTTTATTATCTGCCATGCACCCACCACCTTACTGATGACCATATTGATAACTTGATCTTCACCACTCTGACATACCTTCACTTTTTTCTACATTTTCCCCCCAATACTCAAATCAAATTTGTTATTCTGCCCAAGAAGCCTTATTTATTTACATATTTGTGTTTATTCACAGATACAGTAGTTGCCACACTGTTCACTGTCAGAGCAACTAGTTAAATCTCCCCCATACAATGATGATACAGTAGCCTCACTTGATCAGGTTGTCATAGAAATCACAGAATGCTTGGCAGCATTAACCAAGACATTTTAGGAGGCATTCTCTCACTCTGACATAAGTGTAGCCATACTTTAATTATATATATATATATATATATATATATATATATATATATATATATATATAGTCTTCAAAATGGACTTTTGATCATTTGATCAGCACTGTGTCCTTTTAAAGAATGTAGTATTTTATTACAGAAGCAGTTTTATTGTTCTAAAATCCCCTGCTCCAGTTAATTGTAACATTCCTCCCTATGAAACCAGGAACCTGATTCAATTACTCCCTGCTGTTCCATTCTACTCCCATATTTACTAGAATTTACTGACCTAAAACAGAGATTCTCCTCTTTCCTTACTATTTAAGAGAATGGATTCCGGTTCCCAGAACCACATCTAGCATTCCAGTATCAGTACACCTAGGGGCAGATTTACTAAGGGTCGAATTTCCAATGCAAAAAAAATTCGAAATTCGACCAGGGAATAGTGGGGGAATAGTGAGGAATTAAAAAAATTTGAATTCGATTTTTTTTTTCAGCGCAATAGGGAAAATTCGATCGATCGAATATTCGCATCGAATTCGAATCAAATATTCAAATGATTTTTAACAATTGATCGAATTTTTCAAATTCGAACTTAGGGAATGATCCCCATTTCGGTAGGTTTAATCTGGCGAAGTAGGTGATAGAATTTAAAGTGGAAGTATTCGACCATCAAATTTTCAAATAAAATTAAATTCGAATATTCGAATCATTCGAATTCGAATATTCGATGGTTGAATTTGGTCAAATTTGCCTAATTTGCATATTTGAAATTCGAATTCGAATCTTTTTGAAAATTCGATCGAATATTCGAATCCCTCATGTGAATATATGTGAATTTAGTAAATTTGCCCCCTAAACTATACATGGTAATTTAATTTTTAATTTAGTCTTGCAGGCAGGTGCACAGAAAGATTTCTCCATTCCATTTTACTCAAACTGTTATATTATCTGTTACATGAATAAAGTATAGCTTGGACACTGATCTAAAAATAAACTTTTCATGCCAATGTGTAGTCTACAAATCCTTGCAAAAAAGGCCTGAGGACAGTGGCACTCCAAATACTGTTCCAATCCCTCCCTTTCTTGCCCCAACCCCTCTGAGTGTTCTAACTCAGTAGGATTCTGAACTAGCTTCCTCTCAGTTCAGTTTTATTTTTGGGTAAATGATCCAGTTCTTTGTGCCCAGCAAATCTTGTGTCACTTCGAGCTACACCACAGCACCAGTGATACTACAGATGGTATGGCAAAGCCACATTTTATGACCACATAATCTGTATTTCTTACTGGATATAGATTCCAGATACCCAAATAGATCCAGGGGCGCTCCACCAATGAGGCGAGTTGAGACACTCGCCTCAGATGGCAGCGCCCCTCTGGTTGCCAGGGGTGGCAAAAATGCCGCTCCTGGTAACTAAGAGCCAAATTTACATTTTTGAACTAATAAACTCCAATTATTTCTAAGCTTAATTTTTGTATTCTTTATCCCACATTTAGGGCCTCCATACTTGAAAATGATTATGCTTTAGAACACTAGCTAAGGTTTTTCACTTTCTTAGATTTTTATCTCTAAGTTATCGTCATCCAAATATTCACAGCCTTTTCAACATCCCTTTTACATTGTTTTATCTCTAACATATCTTCATCCAAATATTCATATCCATTTTCACATCTTTTTTCTTTCTCTCTCTAAGCACCCTATTGTAAAACCCTGCATACTTAGTGTCATGAGACTTTCTGTTCTCTTCCACATCATAATGGCCTTTGGCCATCTGATCTGCTGAAAAATGTTTCCCAATTCTTTACACTTTCAGAAAGGTGAAAAGAAAATGAGAAGCTGACTGGGTTAAATTCACAAAATCCAGAAAAGAATAAATAGAATGCACTGACATGAACATGGCTGTCTCCCAGTTTCCTGCCCAGCGTTACTCTGACAGGAATAATGCTCACAGGACCGCTGCTGAAAATTAATCAAGGAATGGTATACAAGATTCAAAATCTGGGCAATATATTCCTAGACAAATTGAAAATTGGGGCAGGGAATCCAGGAAATATATACAGGGAAAAGATGGCGGAAGATACCCAAGAAAATACAAAGCGGGTTAAATGGAAGTGGGAGGGCAAATGTGTGTGGGTGAGATGTACAGTAAAAAAAGCAGAAGGGCAGTGGAGAAAGAGGATACATATTTGAAAATGAACAGAATGTATGGTAGAAAGAACTGGATACTTAGAAAGTTAATGCACAGAAACAAACTGGTATACAACATTTTATCAGCATAAGTGAGAAATGTCTGAGAAACAGTGTAAATTTAAACAAGTCTCAGACGTTAATATTTCAGCCCAAAGGGAGAAATATTGTGGCATGTACATTTTACAATTAAAACCCATTACACAGAGTCCCATTAAACATAGACAATAAACAACTTCTGGAAGGTAGAAAAAAACTCCCTATCTTATACCACTGTTGGGCTTGGTGTGATAAAAGAAAGCTTGCATTTAGAGGGGAAGCCACAGGTTGGAGATATAAGTTTATGTGTGTAGAACTATGGAACAATACAGCAGAGGTAGAAGAAGATGGTAGCAGAAAAGAAGAGAAAGGCAAAATATGTAAGAAGAAGCAGGATAGAAGAATTGGGGCCAGTGTGGGATTAAGATAACACCCAGGGATGGATGGATGGTTTCAGATAGTCAGATAAATGGATGGATCAATAGATGGACTGACAGTTCAGAGTAATTACATTGTATTAATTTAGGCAGCTTATTCCATATTGGACCTACATAGGCAAATTAACTAATTTATTATACTGTTATTACACCCATATAGCTGTTTTAAAACTGATTAAAATGTGAACAACAGTTATACAAAGATCTTAAAACTTTCATTAACCCTTTTGCAAATGATGTGTAAATTGCTGCTTGTTCATACATCTTTCTTTAGACATAATAAAATGAAAACTCATATTTAAAGGGCCCCAACACACACACATACACATACACACACAAACACACACACACACACAAACACACACACAGGCATTGTTTAGAAAGGAATCAGATAAAAAAAATAAGAAACAGAAAAAGGAATTGGTATCTAAATAATAATCAGGTATAGCATTATTCACCAATAGTACAACAACAGCAGGAGATGGTCTTGTTAAATGTCAGTTTCTGATGAGGAAAAAGTCCATGCAACCCTATTTATAGCTATAATGATTCTTTACTTGATAATTGGAATTATTACCTGTCTGCCAATAATAATTCATAAATATATGATATGGATTGGAGAAGATGCAAGAAGTGTAATGGGTTTAATTAGAGACTAAGGATTTCAGATGGTGTTTAGAAAAATTCAAAGAGGGTTGAGATTTAAAGAAGGAACACAACATAACTGGAGCAGTGGAGGGTGAAGAGTAGAGTACAGTAAAGAGTAAAATATAATGAGCGATAGAAAAGCTTGTGTGGGAGGAGAGGCAAGGGGAGGGTGAGATGCCAGCATAGAAAAGAAAGGATGGGTGTAGAAAGGTAAATGAGAAATGGAGAAAAAAACACAAAAACACGGAAGAGCACAGGATGTGACTAAATTATGAGAATGGTCAGGGGAAAGGAAAGAATATAGAGTGAAAAGGAAGAGATGCAGTATGAATGGCGCTTAGGGTGCAAAGTGAAAAAGGCACCCAAAAGTAAATGAACCAACCAAACAAAAAATGACTAAGCAAAATATGAGAATGAAGTGAAGGGAGTGAAGATAGACTGATGAAAGGAAGTAGATGCACATATAAAGAATTAAAAATGTAATATTTTCAGCAGGAAGCTAGAACAATGGCTGTAAATGACACTAGAATGTAAGATAACCTGAAAAAAAGAAGGGAACCTAGAGTAATGTAGAACAGCAAGATATATACAAAATAAGAAAAACTTGAGAATACAGAGGATAGAGACCTGTATGGGTTTGTTTTTGCAGACCTACGCCCAGTCCATACCTGATTACCCCCAACCCATATATTCACATTCTTTTTCCTAATAAGGGACACCTGCCCTGCCCCCCTCATAAAGTAATGTCATTCTGTGCCCTGTTTTTTGGAGGACTAAAGTACATTTTCTTTTTTTTACTACCCTAATATACATCTACAACCAACCACCTGCAGCTATAGCGTGCCCACCAACTGTCATGATTAGGACATGAGGCATATTCTAACTGCCTTAAAGGAAAAGTAAATGTTTTTCTTTTTCTTTCTGTAAATTTGCTCTAAACAGCCCCCCAGATTAATGTACCTTAGTCCCTGCTGCAAGTCTGCTCTGGTTTCTGTGTTATCAGCAGCTTGTTTGACCTTCTTCCTGGTGCAGAGTGAAGCCCAGCCCCTTAGTTTACTGAGCTGTCCATTTGCTGCTGTTCCACAATAGAGAGGAAGAGGGAGCCAGTGTTTCATTAGTAAGCTAGTTTCCCCAAGCAAAAGGTGCTAAACACACTGCTCTCTGCTATGTCATAGTATGCAAATGATCTTCTGGACTAGTCCAAGATATAAGGTCAGCTCAGTAAGCTAAGGGGCGGGGCTTCACTCTGCACCAGGAAGAAGGTGAAACAAGCTGCTGATAACACAGAAACCAGAGCAGACTTGCAGCAGGGACTAAGGTACATTAATTTGAGGGGCTGTTTAGAGCAAATTTAGAGATAGAAAAAAAAAACGTTTACTTGTTCTTTAAGAGTATTCCACTGGTACCCAACCTGCTATAGAACTCTTATAGATAGGAGTTGTGTGCAGAAACTGAATAATTAGAATGAAAAGAAAGAAATGAGTTTTGGGACAGAAACAGCATTCTCCTCCAAAAAATACTCCAAAGCCCAATTTATTTGTCAGGATTCTGAATTTTGAGAAAAATTACATAGTTAATGATTTAAGAGAATATTTACTAATGAATCCAAAAGTAAAATATTTCAATTTAGAAAATCTAATGAGAGCTAATACAAATGGGAATGTATATTTACTGAGAGTAATAAGTGATAAAATGTTAGCACAGTGGCATAACTACCAGGGGTGCAGAGGGTGCAATTGCACCCCTTTGGGGCCCAGCGGAGCCACGATAATGGTTATGGCAGGTGGTTATCTAGGGGGAAATTTTACAGCACACATGCTATCAACACTCCAGCATGGGATTTACAGAGGTAAGGGCCCAACAGGGCGGCCCATCCTGTACCGGGGCCCACCAGGGAGTATTTACGTGACTGTGTTAGCAGTTCATGGGTGAATGAGAGGGGATACTATAATGAATATTATAGGATGAATTAATTTAAAACATTGGGTATAAATAGTACATTTAGTACCTGAGTAATAAAGTAAAATGATAAGAGGCGTCTGAATATTATAAATACTGCAAAAAGAAAATAAGTAATTGTAATACATGAGGTAGAAGGCATAGCCAGTGACAGGAGGTGACAGTATTTAATATGAGAGGATGGAATAATATACTTTGGTAAGTGAAAATGATGAATAAATTATGCATGTGTGAAAGAGGGGTATAAATAGAATAGAAAAAATGCAGATTTTCTTAAGTATACTACAGGTGATCAGGGCCGGAACTAGGGGTAGGCAGCTGCCTAGGGCTCAAAGATTGGGGGGCACTGGGCATCTACCTCTTCTGCATAACCCTAGACTGGACCTGGCACTAGACTTCCGCCGTGAACGCTTCTGCACACATGTTCACGTGGACGCCACGGTTCGCACAGCACATGTGAGAGCCGCTAATGCGTGAAAGAAGGAGATGGGGGCGAGTTGCCCCGCATGGGTGCCTAGGCCGCCCGGCAGGCTAGGTCCGCCTCTGCAGGTGATTGAAAAAAAGACAAAAATACACAGAATATAATACAATGGAACATAGGAGTATAATGCAAGAATAAAAAGGGGCATTCATATTAGTACATGAGTGAGTAAGGGTGCAGAATATTCTTTAGGAATAGGTTAGACAGCATGGGAATTATTCATCAGTGTGAACAATTAGACAAGAAATCTGTGTGTTAGACCTAGGAGGCTGAATATTAATAAAGAACATAATTGTGTGAACATGTGTAAGACTAATAAAACTGCCATTCAAACAAAATGGGGTAGGCAGAGTAGGCAGCCGCCTAGGGCGCAGTCATGGGGGGGCGCACTTTAGAAGGGAAATAATGTTTTTTAATTTCTTTAAGTTTTAACTTCGCTCCTGTCTCCAGTAGCAGTGTTCTGCTCTACTTCAGTCCCCACCTCCCTCTTATTTGCCCTTTGCCTGGCACAGATCTAGGGCAATATTTTTGCTGCTGCTCTGGCAAAGGTGGCACAGGTACAGACTTGGGGTGCAATGTCTGATGGCACAGGTACAGACTTGGGGTGCAATGTCTGATGGCACAGTTACAGACTTGGGGGGGCAATGGCTGGTACAGATTTGTGACACAGGTACAGAGTTAGGGGGCAATGCTGGTGGCACAGTTACAGACTTAGGGGGCCAGCTGGTGGCACAAGTACAGACTTAGGGGGCAATGGTTGGTGGCACAGGTACAGCCTTGGGATGCAATGGCTGGTGGCACAGGTACAGACTTGGGGGGTCATGGCTGATGGCACAGGTACAGACTTGGGGGGGAATGCTGGTGGCACAGATACAGACTTAGGGGCAATGCTGGTGGCACAGGTACAGATTTGGGGCAATATTTCGGCTTGCTGGCACAGGTACAGATTGGGAGCAATATTTTAGGTGCTGCTGGCACAGGCACAGATTGGGGACAATATTTGGGCTGCAGGCTGACACAGGTACAGATTGGGAGCAATATTTTGGGTGCTGCTGGCTGGCACACGTACAGTTTGATTCATTAATGTGTTATAAAGTTTCTTTATTTAAGAAAAAGTGAATAGGTGGGAAATGGTCATACAGAACGGGGGTGGGCGCTGATTGAACCCCTTGCCTAGGGTGCCAAACTACATTGGCCCGGCCCTGCTGGAGAGGGCTGAGCAAATGAAATTGGGTAGAATGTGGGAGAGGTCACAGGGCACAGACAAGAGAGGAGCTCGACTGAGTTATTGTGACATGGCTTACACAAGGAAGTGTACATGAGTGTATGTATGTATGTATTTAAATTATTTATATAGCGCTACTTATGTATGCAGCACTGTACAGCAGAACAGTAAATTAATACAAACAGGGGTTCATTACAATAATAGATACAAATACACAGTGTAATACTAACTACACATGGAACTAAGAACAGTTGCATTAAAGGGATCCTGTCATGGGAAAACATTTTTTTTATCAGAACACATCAGTTAATAGTACTGCACCAACAGAATTCTGAACTGAAATCTATTTCTCAAAAGAGCAAATATATTATATGTATATTATATTTCATATATTATATTATATTTCATTTTGAAATCTGACATGGGGCTAGACATATTGTCAATTTTCCTGCTGCCTCAAGTCATGTGACTTGTGCTCTGATAAACTTGAATCATTCTTTACTGCAGCCTAACAACAGAACAATGGAAAGGTAACCAGATAGCAGCTTCCTAACAGCTGCCTGGTAGATCTAAGAACAACACTCAATAGTAAAAACCCATGTCCCACTGCGTACTATTCAGTTACATTAAGAAGGAAAAACAACAGCCTGCCTGAAAGCAGTTCCCTCCTAAAGTGCTGGACAAGTCACATGACCAGGGGCAACTGGGAAATTGAAAAATGTCTAGCCCCATGTCAGATTTCAAAATTGAATATAAAAACATCTGTTTACTCTTTTGAGAAATGGATTTCAATGCAGAATTCTACTGGAGTAGCACTATTAACTGATGCGTTTTGAAAAAAACATCTTTTCACGTCAGTATCCCTTTAAAGATTATCCAGAGCTAAGGGGCAGATTTATTAAAGGTCGATTTTTGCTATGCGATTTTTTTTTAAACACTAATAAAATTTAATGTACTCACAACTTGAACGTCTGATATACGACTGAATACAAACAACCCGAAAACTCAAATTGAGTTTTCCTCCGAAAAAAACTTGAATGTCAGGAAGGCAATTTTACCAATTGAACCTTAATAAATCTTCCCAAGGAGATGAGAGCATGGAGGCCCCTGCCCAGTTGAGCTTACAATCTAAGTGCTAGTATGTTCTAATGAATAAAGCTTGTGTATAGGTTATAGATGGAAATGGTAAGCATAAGATTAGAAAGATAGGTAAGAATATGTGACATGGGTTAGAATGCCCCACTACCCTTATACATGCTATGAATTGATTGGTGCATAAAATGAAAGCTTGACAAGTTGCTAAACAATTGGCTAGGTACCAACTTATAGGGGCCGATTTACTAAATTCACGTGAAGGATTCGAAGTTCGATTGAATTTCGAACGTAGGATTTCTTCATTTGGTCGAATATGCGAATTTTGGCATATTCAATCATCTATAGGGAATGGTCGAACGATCGAATACATTCCAATAGAGTCGAATGTACGAATATTCGATCATTTTTTAAGTTTCTTATTGCAATAGAAGCCTATGGGAGCACTCCCATAGGCTTCTGAGACTAAGATCGAATTATTTATTCGTTCAGTCGAATGATTTATTCGACTGACCGAATAGATTTGTATTCGATCGTCGAATGATCGAATATCGAATAAAAGGTAGCCTAGAACTATTCGATTAACATTCGAAAATCGAATATCGAATAGAAACGAATTATTTTTGGGGAATAATAGTAAATTTGCCCCATAGTGTGCAGGCTGAGGATGAAGTCTCTATAGAAGAAAAAAATTAGGTGCACTTGATGCAGAGAAGGAAAATTGCATGGTACCACCAGCAAAATCCTTTGGCTCCCCTTAGGGATCATTAGGAAGAAGATATGTTTGGATACTTATTAAAACTGACCCATTGGGTTCTTTATGCACCTGCCCCCCCCCCCTGCATTTTACAGATAATTATTTAGGTTGCACCGTACAGTTGCACCCAGCTCTGATCATTCCCTTGTGGGTGGGTGATTTTGTGAAGTAGGAAGTAGAAACTTGCAGATATTGTTGGGGGGGGGGGGAAGGAAGCTACTACTTACCTCCTCTGCAAAGAATTCATAAAATGAGATGCCTTTTGAAGGTGTGTAAAACAGTTTAGGACAAGGCTGTCGTGTCCAACAATGGTTGCTGTTGAGCTACAACAGCTGGAGGGCCACAAGTTGGACTTCTGCCCAGTGCACAGTAATGATCACTGGGTGTGGAAGAGCTAGGAAGATAGGCATTTTGCATGGGTGAGATAGAAATGATGGGTTGCTACCCACTCCATTGTATGCCCCCTAGAACAACAGAAGGTGATTTGATGAATAATAATGTCGGAAATTTATGCCGGTATTAATCCTTGTTTATCCAGCTGTACTATGAAGAGAAAACGTTATGCAAAATCCATCGGCATAGAGAGGGAGAATGCTATACTGAAGCAAGAAGGTAGCTGCCTATACTTTCCCTAAAATGCAATCCAGAAGTAGAATGTTGTACTAAAACAATTAAGAACTGGGCTGGCGCATCACTGCGCATGCCCCCTGTGTAGAAGAGAGTATGGGTAGTAGGGGGTAATAGGCTGGATTCAATGCTGCCAATGTCCCATGTATAAGAGAGGGAATGCTTGCACTCAGCACTCACCTGTGACCATGACACTGCACAGGTACAGTAGATTATTGTACAGATAATATAGGTAAGTGACTCACACTACATGTAAAAAAAATATCTTTTTGCATGCTCCTGTACTAAAGAAAGGAGGGGGATGTAATGAGTGATAAAATACTGCCACATACCCATGGGCAAGCCCCTGTAGAGGAGGAATGTTGTACTGATGGGTAACACACCAATGAGCATGCACCTGTCAATGTTTTACTGTTGCCATGGGGTTCTAGGTTTGCACTACACACACACACACACACACACACTGCTACGGGAATGCCCCTGAAGTAGTGTATAGGGAGAATGCGGTGCTAGTGCCATGGGGTCGCTAATGGGCTGGCACACACCAATGAACATGAACAGAAAGAACGTTACTGTTGCCATGTATGTGTGGGCTAATGTGGCATAATAGGAAGGGACCTGAGCATTTTAGGCTGGGAATGTCAGTGTGCTGGCGACTAGTCTCCGTGCTACTACTCACCCTTGTGCATGCCTGTGTAGCGGTCTTTCAGCACCGTGAGCTCGTAGATCTTGCCGAATTGCTCGAACAAAGGCTTCAGGTCTTTCTCCTCCAGGTTACGAGGAATCTGCCCCACGAACAATTTGATGGCGTCCAGGTCCTTCATACTGTCTGATTGTTGAGCAGGGGGCTCGGGGCCGCTCATGGGGCAGGCTCGGGGCTGCTGCTGCTGCTGCGGGGGATGCTGCTGCTGCTGCCTCTTCGCCTCTCTCTCCGTCAGTCTGGCCATCTCCAGCCCCTCGGTAGGCTGGATCAGTCACACAGGCAGAGCTCTCAGCTGGAAACTGAGCTCCGGCAACAGCAGCACCGCGTAGCACTGCACGTTGGCGCTCCCTGTTGGCAGCTCGAAGGAACTGCTGGGTTCCCTCTAAAAGGAAGAGGGGGGGGGGATGTGAGGAGAAAAAAGGAGCTAAACATCTGGAAGCTTTCGTGCCTGACTCTAATAGGTTAACATGACTTAGGGTCGGAGTTCATAAAAATACATATCTCCCTTTTTCGGAGGGACAGTCCCTCTATTGACAGCTCAACTGGAAAGTCCCTCTTTTCTCTGCACTGAACAGCCAGAAAAAGAAACAAAGTTTATAACTTAATTGGCTTTTGACAGAGAGCCCAGAACAGCTAACAGGTGCAACTAAGAAAATATGTAGTTGTAACAGTTTAGATAAGGAGAAATATTTCCCAACTTTCATAACCTGACAAATTTTGTAAAATGAACATTGTAACTATCTACTATCAATTATCTGTCTATCCCAAGAAACTGGGCCCAGTGCTTAGAGTGTCAGTCCTTTTTGCTTTGAGCAGAAAAACATCTCTTTTAGGAAAACCATGGAAACAAAAATCCTACAAATGAAGTCAAAATACCAGTACTAGTGAGAAAACCTAGAGGCACAATCTCACATCCTCAGTATCAAAATTACAATTTTTTAATCAACCTGACTTTTTGTGCCAAGGAACACTTTTTGGGTGGTTCCTTGTATTCATCATATTTATATTTTTGCATTCTTATAAAATACATCTCATCAGAGTAATATTTGATTTTATTTTGCATCAGGTCTGGACTGGGAGTCAAAAAAGGCCCTGGGATTCCAAGTACAGAGAGGCCCAAACAGTCCCCTACCAGCTCACTAAATATGGACAGTCTATGATATCCAGCGCCGCCATTAGAAATCACGGGGCCCCATACAACAAAAATCAGGGGCCCCACCCATCCTGGTGCCCAGGCTCCACCCCTGATCCCGCCCACTCCACACAGACATCAGTGCTAAAAAGTAACTCCCCCACACACAAAAGTTATAAAAAGCTATTGATGGTCAGGGCCCCCCTTACAAGTTAAAAAAAAATTGGTCCCAAAAATTTTTTTTTTAAAAAAACATTGGTGGCAGGGCCCCCCTTACAACTTAAAAAAAATTGGGGACCCATAAAATATATATTTTTTAAATTGGTGGCAGCGGCCTATAGAGTATTAAAATAAAACAATGGTGACCAGGGGATCAAAAAAAAAAAACCCACATTGGTTTCAGTAGAATTGTACTCGTGGCTTCAGGATTTCCATTATAGTTCCTTTTGTGACATTGGGTCTTTTCACCGCTTCAGGACTTCAGTGTCGGCTCCTTTTGTGACTTTGTTTCTTTTCACCGCTTCAGGACTTCGTGTCTGTTCGGCACTTCCCCATTCAGCTGCTCAGGACATTGGAAGGAGGTGGCACGGCTTCGGCGCTCGTAAGGGGGGCTCTTTGAAAAGTGCTGCACTGCCGGGCCCCCTTCAGCCCCGGGACACTTGCCCCCCTGATGATATCTTAGAGCAGCCCCTCTGGTATTTGCCAGAACCCACATACTGTCAGGCAGGCCTGTATTTCATGGATGATTGTAAAATCATACAGACAGTCTGACACCTAATATATTTGAAAGGGCTATCCTCCATTCTTCTGAATGTGAAGCATTGCTGATTCTGCTCTGAGGCAAGGGGATAACTTTCCAAGATAATGGAATTACTGAATAGTCCTCTCCCATAGACTTAATTGTAATTGAAATAATCCGAATTTTATAATGATTTCTCTGCAATAATAAAACAGTAGATTGTACTTGACACATATCAAAATATAATTAATCTTTTCTGAAACCAACACCAGCCTATTGGGTTTATTTAAAGTTTACATGATTTTCTAGTAGACGTAAGGTATGAAGATCCAAATTACGGAAAGATCTGTTATCTGGAAAACCCCAGGCCCCAAGTATTCTGCAGAACAGGTCCCACTCCCATACCTGTATCCTTCACTCTGTGGTTATGCAGTCGAGAACAGTGTATGGCATGTCCTATGTATGTTCCTCTGGTGCGCCCTCTCAACTACATACAGTCCAACAGGTAACGTAGATAAGAGGGACAAAAGGACGGGATGCCACAGTGCAACAACATGTTTCTGGCATCACAGGCCCTTTTTCAAGTGAAAAAGGGGGAGTGTGATTCCCAAAACATGTTGTGTGGATCTCAATAAAATTGCACTGTGGCAGTAATCCTGCATCCTGTCCTTTTGTCCCCCTTATCTATGTTACCTGTAGGTTGCCACCTTTTCTGGAAAAAATACCAGCCTAGCCTTCCTCTATATTTATCTTGTTTCCCTATTAATAACATTGGGATCAACCATCATTTTTACCGGCCAGGCCGGTAAAACACCAGCCAGGTGGCAACCCTACCTGTACCTGATATTTGCTCTTAAAAGTAAAGTTAAACTAAATAAGTAGGTAGAAAGTTGTACATTATGTTTTGGGCTTCTGTACCAGCTCAAGGCAACCACAGACCTTTAGCAGTAAAGATCTGTGTCTCCAAAGAAGCCCCAGTAGCTCCCCATCTTCTTTTCTGCTGATTCACTGATTCACATGCTCTGTGCTGATGTCACTTACTGAGCTTAGGGACCCACTCACAATATACAGTACACATAGAATATAAGTGTCACAATATAAGACTGATTAGTAATTAATACAGATAATTACTACAGAGCAGCACAGAAACCAGTGCAATTAACATCAGAATGTATTGAGAAGCTGAAACTTTAGGTTGGTGCAAAAGGTTCATTATATAAAATATGACATTTTAGCCACATTCATTTTAAGGTTTAGTTCGCTTTTAAGCAGGCCCGGACTGGCAATCTGTGGGTTAGGGCAAATGCCAGATGGGCTGCTATAAGGTGCCATAGAAAGTCAGTATTTAGTGGGCTGGTGGGGACTGTTTGGGCCTCTATGTGGGCTGATTGGGCCTCTGTGTACCAGAAATGCCAGGGCCTATTTTGATTCTCAGTCCAGTCCTGCTTTTAAGGCACATGATGATGTCTGAATTCAACTAATCTGTTTAACTGACCCACAGAATGGGTGATTTGATCACAACAGAAGTGAGGCCCATACAAACACCTTTTAGCTTTTCTGTTTTGAACAAGGCTGACCATCACCCAATTTGTTTCTTCCAAACAGGATGATCTGGTGTGCAGCCACATAATAACACAAGGATCATAGAGATTTAATCAAACCTATAGGGAATAATTGCCCTGTCCACAGGCAATATTCCCCAAAACTAAACAAATCATGGTTCATCAACATCTATAAGAACTTCCAATCTCCTCCTCATTACAGTTAAAACCAAGTTGAGAGAAAATCTATATAAAATAAGGGATGAGTATGTCTTTATTAACAAAGAAGGAGCGACAAGATGAAATCAAATTACCAGTTATTGGTCAATGCGATTCTGCCTTCTGTGCTCCCTCCCTAGGCCAGTGCAAACCTACAGGGAAACATAGAGAAGCCTTGTCCAGTAAAACTAAAACAACTTCAGCAAAGATGAAACAAGAAGTAATGACAAGTGCTGAAGAACATCGAATTGCTTAGTTTTAGGCCATGCCTCTTGCAGGTGACACAATCACTTTTCCTTTGGTTCTTGCAGGCTTGGGGGGAAGTGGATGGACCACAATTCTAGTTTAGCTGTCAAGGATGAAAATAAAAAGAGAGAAAAAAACCCTTGTTCACATACATTTAAGAATCTGACCAACTAGTGCCACTGCCTAGTCTTTGGGCACACTTGTACCTCTCTGATGACTCAATGACTTATAGCAGGGATTGACAAGGCAAGCTAAATTTCCCCAGCTGATGAAAGTTGTTAGAGAATGGAGGGAGTTGTAGTACAGCAACGTAGGTGGGGTGGCCAAGTTTGCCAACCTTAATAGATCCACATCCAGAAAAATGCTATATTCCAGATGCTCACGTAACTAATTTCCATGCAAGTATGCAGAATGGTGAAATTACTTAGTATCCTTTTAAAGGGACAATGTGGCAAATTTGTGCACTCTGATTTGACTATGGTCTAAATGTTAACATTTTGCAGCACACAGAGAGTAATGCCCTATGTACCTCTGCTGACATATATGCATAATTTTCTACCCTCAGTCTGCAGTAATGTTATCATTTATGTTGTCACTCTGAATATGACACTGTTATCAGGCATCATTCACTCTCTCAGCAACAATCATTGTGCTGCAGGCACAAAAATTGAGGGAGCAGATATCCCAGATTCTCACATCCTTAAAAATAAAATCGATTTTAAATACAATTTCTCTTTATGGAACTGGCAAGTGACCTGGATTAGTTCCAATTTACCAAGGTGATTTCATCTGTACTTCTTTATTATATTGTTTTTTTTTTTTGTCGTTAGTTTAACAACTAGCAATTAACTACAACATACTAGTAGACGAAAGACGAATATGCATTGGATTAATTCTATCCAGCAAACTCTTTAATTCCAAGGGCAAATATATAGCAAACATATTCTATGCAAACTTAGAGGGCATTTGTCAAATGCTTGGGAGCTGAGTTGTAGTCCAACACAAAAAAGAACACAGCACTTATGGGAAGAAATATAATAACCAGTTTTAATGTGGAATTGACATTTTGCTCTTAGCACTTAATCTATTTTGTTCATTATTCCAACAGTCCTAAAAAGATACTTTTAAATATAAGGGCAGGTGGGTGGGAGGGGACATAGGATAAAAGATCAGTTACTTGAACCAGTGGTCTGTATCCATAGAAACCATGTCAGCTCTGTAAAAGTAAAAAGCAAAATCAATAAAACGGCGTTCCAAAGCATACATTTAACAAAAAAAGAAAAATTAAAGAAAAAAAATGACAACTTAGTACTGAAAAAATCATTTGTAAATAAAGCTGAAAAAATCATTTGTAAATAAAGCTGAAAAAACTAGTAATTAAATTCTCTTGAGGCATCTAACAGACCTCCACAATATATAGAATCCCAAATACTGACCTCTGAAGCTGATGCCTGAGAGTGTAACTGAATGATATTCCCAAGTTATGGTATTTCATTTCATTAAAACAATTGTAATTGTTGATACTAAGCTAAACATGCGCCAGAATCCCAGGATAACAGCCACTGGTGAATATGTATGACTGACTTGGGGCTGTGAAGATCACAGTAGCTCTAAGTTAATATATGAAGATCAATGAATCACTGAGTCACTTACAGACAGCAACAAAAGGCCAGCGTGACCTCTGTGCATAGATGAAATGTTCAAAATGGGCTGCCCTTGAGGCTTTTAAAAATATTGATTTGCCAAGCTCCCATCACATATATTTTATTTAACGCTGAAATGTGTTCCAAACGAGTAGTCAAGAAATAAGTCACTGGGCAGTACACCTCACATGCTTGGACATAAAGCTGAGAGCAAACTTTAAAGGGACACTGACACTTTTATACATCATCCATATTTTCAGGACCTGTATTCCTGGAAATTGTTTTTTTTTTTTTTTATCTTTACATTTTTGATTCACTGAAGACAGTGTAATTCCAAAGTGAAGGAAGCTTTTGAAGGAAAGTGTCAACCCACAAAATCCTGTGTTGAGGATGTAAAAGAGCTGATTATTAAAGCATGTAAATATCCCTTAAAGTGGACCTATCACCCAGATTTAAAAAGCTGTATAATGAAAGTACTTTATCAAATTTAGCCTGAAACCCAAATAATTTTTTTATTCAAAAATCCATACCTGTTATAAACTCGTTTAAAAGTCTCATCTGTCAATCATAGAACCAGAACTAGGGGGTAGGCAGAGTAGGCACGTGCCTAGGGCACAAAGCTTTGGAGGAGAGCAAGAGATGCACCTTCTTTGTCTCCTACACCTAGTCTGGTCCTCTCTCTCATGCTGGCTGTTCCCGGCTGAGAGGATCTGTGCACACCATGGCATTGGAAGCGAGGGACACACGGGCCTGGCCCAGCACTGGTTAATCGCTTGCCCCTCCTCTAGAACAAAGGTTTCCATTCTGCACTTCCTTGATGTCAATACACTTCTAGCATTACTCACCATCTAATTGGTTAGCCAGTGCAAAGACGTGGACATCAGATGCCCGATTCAGCTGCATAAATAAGATTCTGGCGTGACAAAAAGCTTGCCTTAATAACAATGTTTCCTTTAAAGGGGTGTTTCATCTATGACAGGGGTGTCCAAACTTTTTGCAACGAGGGCTGGATTTGGTGAGGTGAAAATGTGTGGGGGCTGACCATTCAGGGCTGAACTCCACCGATGATTTGCGCACGATCCCACGAGTTGAGCTAAAACACATGCGTCCTTGGAGTTCAGCCCTGACATTCTTTCAACCATTATTTAATTGAAATGCTGCTGTTAATCAGCTGTGTGGGGCTATGGAGGGTACAATATATTTGCCCTTATCACCTCGGGTGTTGCCCTCATTCGTAATAATTGAGGAAAAACAATAAAGAAGGCAAATTAATATATCTGAAGCCCTGGAATCTAGGTTGAGACAAATACAGATTTAATCTGGCATTTTATCTAAAACTAAAGAAAAAAATCAGGCAAAATGTTATGCAAAATGTCTCCTTTAAATAGGCTTGTTATTATATTATTACTAACTGGGCAATGGGCAGAGTCCCCCCTCCCCTCCTCCTATAATCTTTGTGACATGACGTTTCCTCTGGAACTAAGCATTTCAAGCTGGGCCTCATTCTGGACACTAGAGATGGGCGAATTTATTCGCCAGGGCCGAATTCGCGGCGAATTCCCGCGATTCGCCGCTGGCGAATAAATTCCAGACGCGCGTCGGAGATGACGCGACGAAAATGACGCAACGCGACGTAAACGACGCACGCGCGTCAAAGTTGACGCGACGCGCGTCAAAAGCGTCCCGCGACTCGTTTCGCAAATTTTTCGCCGATTCTCGAATTTCTCTAGAAATTCTCCCCTAGCGACGGACAGGGAGAAGGAAGTTCGGGGAGATTGTCGCCTGCTATTAAACGCCAGGCGACAGATAGATAAGCATTGAGACATCTTGCACACTAATGAAGCACAAAATAGACAGTTGATGATGCAATTAAAAAATCTTTATCAAAGTTTATATAGCAAGCTTTTCCTAGCCCAGAATGCTGTCCATTAACTGTAAATAACTCAAAAACACAAATAATAAATTAAAACCAACTGCAAAAGGTGAACAACTCCTTTAAAGGAGAATTCAACCCTGTAATTTATATCCTCCTTCCCCCTATGCTTAATAATTTATATCCTCCTCCCCCGACCTACCGGGTACCCTGGGCAAATGCCCCTAACTTTATACTTATCCCTCCTTGCAGGTCCTGTCCAGCAGCTATCAGCAGCCATCTTCTTTCCTTCGGTCTTCATCCTGTAGTGAGCAATGTTTCCATGTTTGATATTTAATTTTGAAATCTAACATGGGGCTAGACATATTCTCAATTTCCCGGCTGCCACGTCACATGACTTGTGCTCTGATAAACTTCAGTCACTCTTTACTACTGCATTGCAAGTTGGAGTGATATCACCCGCCGCCCCCCATCCCCCCAAGCAGCCTAACAACAGAACAATGGGAATTTTACCAGATAACAACTCCCTAACACAAGATAACAGCTGCCTGGTAGCTCTAAGAACAGCACTCAATAGTAAAAACCCATGTTCCCCAGGAAAAACAACAGCCTGCCAGAAATCAGTTCCCTCTTATAGTGCAGGAAGGGCAGCTGGGAAATTGAAAATTCCATATAAAAAAATCTGTTTGCGCTTTTGAGAAATGGTTTCCAGTGCAAAAGTCTGCTGGAGTAGCAATATTAACGGATGCGTTTTGAAAAAAAAAACAAAAAACATGTTTTCCCATGACAGTATCTGTTTAAAGTTCACTAACAGTTGTATGTTATAAAATTTTGGAAAATTTCAGTTTGATAGGAGAGTGAGCATATAATTTATGTCTGATAATAAAGGTGTATCAGCAAATTGGGTGTGCATCAGTCACAATGCTGGATCCTTTGAGATGCACATGCAGTCCAGAAACCCTTGCCCAGTGGTGTAAGAACAATACAGCAGACCCTGTGGCAGTGGGGTGCGAGGGGGACTTGCTGCCCACTGCAAAAAAGCATGTGGGGTGGAAGGAATTCACAAGATAAAGCCCAAAAAAACATTACTTATAATAGCCTAATAAATTCACACCTTTGAAATAAGCTTGTTAGTGTGCCGCATTTGTTTCTGATAGTATAGGTGCCAACCATTTAGGGGCAGAATATTAGTGGGACTATGGCAAGTGCAGTGTGCTGCTTAAATGTACCAGATGGCATGCAAAAGTAAATGAACCATTTTTCAACAATTTGATTTATGAATGCTTAAAAATGTGAGGAGATAACGTAATACAAATTGATATGTTCTCAGGTTAAATAATGGTTTCTCAGGTAGCAAGTAAAGGATTTTTTCAAATCTGCTTTCAAAAAGAGATGAAGAATTTTAGATATTTTGGACTGAGCAGTTCTCCAGCTTGATAGAATGCATGCTGTTTCAAATGTATCGCTCTAGCTTCAGTCACTTAAGATTACATAGAAATGGATGGCAAAATGTGTTTTGCTTGATTTCTATGAGACTTTTGACAGGACTGAACAGTAAGAATCCAATGAATAGTGAATTTATTACTAAATATAAATGCACTGGTGCAGTTTAGCACCTTACCTAGTAAATCAGTCACAACGTGTTTTGTAATTTTATTTACTTTTACCTAATTGAAGGTAGCAGCTAAACAACATTCAGAGTGCCACATATAGTCTAATTTTGCTGGAATGGAGAGGTCTAGCTTCAGCACTTATTTGCATGTCATAATAGTGCCTATGTGTTCTCTTCAAATCACTTAAAACTAGGGATGCACAAAATCCACTTTTTGAGATGCTGCCGAATCCCTGAATCCTTTGTGAAGGATTCAGCTGAACCAAATTGGAATTTGCATAAGCAAATTTGGGGCAGGAAAGGAAACTGAGAAAAAAAGTTTTTTTCCTTCCTTGTTTTGTGACAAAAAGTCATGTGATTTCCCGTCCCATCTTAATATGTAAATTAGGATTCCGCCATGCACAAGGATTTGGCTGAATCTGAATCCTGCAACAAATCCTGGATTCAGTGCATCCCTATTTAGAACATTTTACCCCCAAATATCCTGTGGTCCTGCCCTTCTTGTACTTCTTATTCACTCCACTATTGTCTCTCCACATACAACTCAGTCCTTCAGCCTTGGCAGACTGACTTAAAAACATATATGCTTATAAAAGTAGGTTAAGTAATTCATTGTCAATTTTACATTCAGATATATTTTAAGCTCAGTAAGTGTCCACACGTTACATTAGTTAACATACCCATTAGCTATAAAGATAAGGTTTCCCTTGACCTAGGGTGCAGGATGAATCTGGTCTCCGCTCACTCATCTGCATTTACAACCCCCTTTCCCTCAAGACAGTAAGCTACTGCTGAGTGAGATTCCTAGTGCTCCTTGTATGAGGGAAACATAAAAATTTATTTGATTCCGAAAATACATCTAAAACCTGTTGAGGTCATGTAGTAGTGATATGATTTAAAAAAAAAAAAGTAAAACAGTTGTTTGACAATAAATGGCTCCATGAGTGAAAAATGGTTTATTTTGTAAGGCTCCTGGTTACAACTATCTGCCAAGCCACTTGCCCATCCAAGTAGCTGCATGGATTCTTGAGAAATCTGCACAATAGGAAACATACAGTGTTGCAGTGTAATGGAGATGTTTTTAGACCATGGTCGCATCAAAATGTACTTACCATGCAGATCACCTGCTATACTCCAGTATAGCTTTTGGGCACCACTAGCTTAAGGGCTGAAATACACGACAACAAAACGCCCGGGCGTTAAGGCAGATGCAACAGGAAACAAGGTATGTCATACAAAAGTCAACGCTCTACATATGTGAAAAGTGGTCTGTAAAGTAGTTTTGAAATACACTGGCAGAAGAACTGTGTGGTTTCATCATACAAACACATACTCAACAGTGCAATTTGGCTGTCCTTCAGGACAATCACACAATATTTATTTAACTGGCCTTTGGAGTTAAACAAGCACATTGCAGCTTGGCAGACAATACCGTTTTGTTTTTTTACCACAAAAGAAAATATAAAGTATAAGATATCCAGCTTTTTATTTCATTGGTTCTTTTGGTCATTATACAACTTCCAATTCGGATTTTAAATAACATTAATGATTTAGAAAAACAAAGTGAGAACGTCAGTGCATGATGTAGAAAAACAAACAAAAAAAAAAGGCAAAGTGGGATTTTATGGTGTTATACAATATTATAAACACATATAGCCCACCCTTTCAACCTGAGTACCCAGACAGGGAAGAGGCAGAACACAAGTCAGCCCTAAAATCCACAGTTATGGCACCATAGTATTCTCCTTCCCACCAAAGCAGTGATAAGCTTAATTTTGAAGTTAGTCCATGCAAGCAACTTCGTGCTTTCAAGGCAGAGGGTCTCCCGATTTTATAGAAATAAGTCCTCTAAAAAGGAATAAAAGTTTAGCTTTCTGTGGACGAGGTTCATTTAAGGATGACATCTTCATTGTTGTTTGGGTTTCCAAGAAACTCTCTGTACCAATGTGTACAGCACATTGAAATTCTAAAAAGAAAAGAAAAAGGAATGCAATGTTATCGCTGGAAGTAGTAAATTAGTTTGCAAGAAATAAAAAAAAGACAAAACTACCACAATTTCCTAGTTTGTTGCACTGTAGCAGTGAGAAAATAATTGTTATTTAGGGTGGTGGCACTGTTGCTAAAGTAAAAGGATGCAAACACAATAGCTTCCTCCCACCCTATCCTACATGTGCAATAAACCACATGACTTCACTGTATGTTTTGTTTAAAATGAAAAAAAAGTTATGTGATTTTATGTTCTCTCTGTAATAGAATAACATCAACAATTCTACTTGTGTTCCAATAACCTAAATTAGTTTAGTAAGGCTTCATACCTGAACAGCAAAATAGGACAGACCAAGATAAGCAGCAATACAAAGTGCAAGCAGTAGATCAAAAATGGCAGGCTTTACTCTGCAATTAAGAAAATGATGGGAAGCAATATTAGAAAAATTGAACATATAAACAGGCAGACTTATGAAATTATAAATCTATAAAAACATCTTTATTTCTTTATAAACCGTTCATCTAGACAAATTAATTCCCATATCCAATACTTACTTAAAATATACTAACTAGTCATTCTAATTCAGTATTTTTAGACAATTTTGTTTAATTCATATGTGAGGTCAGCCACTTTCAAACGTAAAATGGAAAACATTTGTGGATAAGCATCTTTATTAAATTAATGATCCTTCTTTAAACTCTCCAGTAGCAACATTTTTATATCATGATAAATTATATGATAGAAATATATATAAAAATTAAACGTAATTTGTGAAGGTGATCTAAAATTACAGTACATTTCCAGTGCATCAAAAACTCGTATACTTGAAGCCAAACTCACCTGTATGCATTCATGGTCTGCTTCAGTTGATCATAGAATACAAACTCTGGGTCCCTGTGGACAAAGTAGAATTAAAGGAGAAGGAAAGCTACCAAATCAGTTTATTGCCAATAGATTAGCCACAATAGTGCAAGCTATAATACTATATTTATTCTGCAGAATGCTTCACCATAACCAAGTAAACAGCTCTAGAAGCTCTCTGTTTGAGATAGCAGCTGCCATATTAGCTTGGTGTGATATCACTGCCTGCCAAGTCTCTCCCTGCTCACTCATAGCTCTGCAGGGAGAGAGGAGCAAACTGAGCATGCTCGTGCCTGGAGCAAAGAAGGAAGTCTGATACAGAATGCCCATGTGTACACAATAGAAGGAAATAAATGCAGTGTTATTTTTGACAGAGGACTCAGAACAGCATTACTTTTAGGGTTTGCTGGTGTGATTATATAGTCCTTTCTGATAAAGCTTACTTCCTTTAGCCTTTCTGTCCTTAAGGAAAACACTTGGAAGCTTTACAGACTAAGTTCAGAAAAAAGAAAGGTGCATTTGCTAAAACTTGGTATATATCTCAAACTCTAGACAGTTACACATTTTCAGCTATAATGGTATGTGTGATAGAAAACACTCAATCTTATAAGCACAATAGTATCATATTTATCTGGCAGTTTGGTATATCTTGGGGTGTAAAAGAGAATATTTTTCCTAAACCAGCAATCCCCAACCAGTGGCTCGTGAGCAATATATTGCTTCCAGTGGCCTCAACAGGTGCTTATTTTTGAATTCCTGGTTTGGAGGCAAGTTTTGTTGCATAGAAAACAGGTTTACTGCCAAATGGAGCCTGGGCTTACTTTGCACCAACCAGGAACATTGTTTTATTATGGTTGTGTTGCTTCCCAACCCTTTTTACATCCAAATGTTTCTCACAGGTTAAGTTGGGGACCCCTCTTATAGCATTCAAAACAGTACACACTGTAACTCTATGGAAATGGTGAGATTTGCTGCCCATTTCAAACTGGCAAGTGATGACTGCAAAATCCATCCACAATACTATCTTCTATATTTCAAACAGATTAACCTAGTAAATAAAAACCTTAGGAAGCCACATCATTCTGCAATAGAAGTTTTTATTTTGCCTCCCCTCAAATTCCTTTTAATATAGATGTCACCTTTTTCTTTCCTGCCACTTACCGTTTGTCAGCCTTAACATGATGAAGCTTAACATCTTTCAGGTACCGGCTCATGTAATATTCCAGAGTGCTGAGTAAACTGCTGTCCTTGTCAACCAGCTGAGCAGCACGGGGCTGATTGGTCAGCCAGTGCATGACTGCATCCAGATGCTCTTTTTGTACCTGCTGCAGATGAAATTGAGGGAAAAAATCAAGTCAGTCTGTTGCCATAGACACATGGGACAATATACATAAATTTTATTGTCAAAGTGAGTGGGCCTAATAAGGGCTCACATGAAGGTGACATTTATTATGGAAGTCCGTATAACCCAAAAAAGTACACAGGTGAAGGAGATAATATTGAAATATTGGGATGTAAATCATACACATGAGCAAAATGCAACAAAGTTCAGTGGCATGATTAGCTCCAACCTGCGACTTGTGTATAGAAGTGCAAAGGATGTATGCGTGGCACCTTTATTTTAGGGAAACACTTTACACATCCACACACAGGCAAGAGATATTAAGTCAGACAGCGGATGACCTGTGAGACAACAATGGTGGCATACAGTTGTGCTCATAAGTTTACATACTCTGGCAGAATTTAGGATTGCTTAACCATTTTTCAGAGAATATGAATGATAACACAAAAACTTTTTCACTCATGGTTAGTGGTTGGCTGAAGCCATTTAACGGTGTTTACTCTTTTTAAATCATAATCACTACACAAACTACCCAAATGACCCTAATCAAAAGTTTACATACCCCAGTTCTTAATACCGTGTATTGCCACCTTTAACATCAATGACAGCTTGAAGTATTTTGTGCTAGTTGTGGATGAGGCTCTTTATCTTCTCAGACAGTAAAACTGCCCATTCTTCCTGGCAAAAAGCCTCCAGTTCCAGTAAATTCTTGGGCTGTCTTGCATGAACTGCACGTTTGAGGTCCCCCCAGAGTGTCTCAATGATATTGAGGTCAGGAGACTGAGATGGTCACTTCAGAATCTTCACTTTATTTTGTTGTAGCCAATGACAGGTCGACTTGGCTTTGCGTTTTGGATCACTATCATGTTGGAATGTCCAAGTACATCCCATGAGCAGCTTCGGGTCTGATGAGTGCGAAATTTCCTTCAGTACTTTTTGGTAACTTATTGCATTCATTTTTTCCATCAATTCTTACCAAATTTCCTGTGCCTTTGTAGCTCACATATCCCCAAAACATCAGAGATCCACCACCAAGTTTCACAGTAGGAACGGTGTACCTTTCATCATAGGCCTTGTTGACTCCTCTCCAAATGTAGCGTTTTTGGTTGAGGCCAAAAAGTTCAATTTTAGTCTCATCACTCCAAATGACTTTGTGCCAGAAGGTTTGAGGCTTGTCTCTGTGCTGTTTGGCATATTGTAAGTGGGACACTTTGTGGCATTTGTGTTGTAATGGCTTTCTACTGGCAACTTAACCATGCAGCCCATCTTTTTTCAAGTGCCTCCTTATTGTGCATCTTGAAACAGCCACACAACATTTTTTAAAAGGGTCCTGTATTTTACCTGAAGTCATTTGTCGGGTTTTCCTTGCATCCTGAACAATTTTTCTAGGAGTTGTGGCTGAAATTTTAGTTTTATTTGGTTTCAACAAAACCCCCAATTTTCCACTTCTTAATTAGTTTGAACACTGCCGATTGGCATTTTCAATTCCTTTGATATTTTCTTATATCCCTTTCCTATTTTATAGAGTTCAGCTACCTTTTTCCGCAGATCCTTTGACAATTCTTTTGCCCATTCCCCATAACTTAGAATCCAAAAAACATCAGTGCAGCACTGGATGAAAGATGCAAGGGTCTGTCAGGAGTTGACCTTTTATACACAACGAAATCGCTGCAGAGCGCTGGCTACAAATTATTCAGGAGTTCGGATCTTTTAACATCAATATCCAGCTTTATTCAGTAACAATACAGGTTACAACGGTGGGTGTATAATTCTTTTCGTGCCCTCAAGCACTTCATCAGTCACACCCACCAATTACAAACAAACCGATCACAGGTGAAGATGGTTACCTTTAATAGCCACTCTAACCCTTTTCTGTCAAGCTGCGTGCATGTTATCACGCCAGATCACCAGGTTATGTAAACTTTTGATCAGGGTCATTTGGGTTGATTGTGTAGTGATTATGATTAAAAAAAATTTTTGTTTTACCATTCATATTTCTGAAAAATGGTTAAGAAATCAAATTCTGCCAGGGTATGTAAACTTATGAGCACAACTGTACATAATCAAATGTTATTTTACTTATTTTACTGTGGCAAAACAGTGAGGCAATTAAAGGAAGAAGAATAGGCGTGCATCGAGCAAGTATCATGGCAGTGCTGTACCCTGATAGAATTAAAAACAAAGGTGATTGCAAACATTATATAGCCCAACAGCATGTGGTTAAACATTGGGCTGAAGTCAAGCAAGATGCATGCCGATTGAGCACATACAGGTATATCCAAGGGGCGGGAATATAGAAAAACAACAGCCTGCCAGAAAGCAGTTCCCTCCTAAAGTGCTGGCGCAAGTCACATGACCAGGGGGAGCTGGGAAAATTGACAAAATGGCTAGCCCCATGTCAGATTTCAAAACTGAATATAAAAAAAATCTGTTTGTTCTTTTGAAAAATGGATTTCAGTGACTAATTCTGCTGGAGCAGCACTATTAACTGATTCGTTTTGGAAAAAATGACTAGTTTTTAGATCATCTCAATGGTAGAAAGCTACTGAATTGCAGGTATGCGTTTAGTCCTCTTGGAGCCACACTATACAGTTCGTAAGTCCAAAAGGCTTCTTTTTGGAGCAATAGGCGATCCACATCACCTCCTCTTTCAATTGGCAAGCACTTGAAAGATGGAATAGCATGCAGCCAATGTTGTGTTACAGGCTGAGCCACCTGATCCTGTAGGCGTTTAAGCCAATCGTTATCTTTATCCGCAGTTACTATGGGGATATGGGAAGATTCGAAATGTAAGATCTCCTTTATTGAACAAAAAACCTGTCCCGTTTCTTCTATGACATGCAGCATAAGTTCAAAGGAGCACTTATCTAAAATAGTGCACCATTTATCACAGAACTCAGTGTTGCTGCGTCCAACGTGTAAATTATTCATGCGAAAACCCTGTGGTATTTTGCGTTCCCGGTAATATTCGTATAGTGAGACACTGTGTAGGTGCAACTTCACCTCTCTCTTCCTTAGGCGTAGCAATTCATGAAAAGACTCCCTTGGTTCCAAATCTCCAAATGTCTCTGAATGTTTCCGTAAATAAAATACGATTAAAATACTCTTTCGTAAATTTCAGGGGCAACTGTGTAAAGTTCTGGATGAAGCAGGGATGCATGGCTGGATAACCGATGAATTGAGGAAGTTGTTATACGTCAAAGATCCGGTAAGACCTTTATTATATACTTTACCCAGAGTGCACAAAAATTTGGTACACCCACCTGGAAGGCCCATTATATCTGCAAGGGAGTTATTAAACAGAACAAGTAGCCAAATATGTTGATTCAATGCTACAACCTTTAGTGCGAGCAACAAGCACATACTTGCAGGACACTAATGAGTGTCATCAGCAGTATAGATTATACTCAGGACAATTTTTTCTTTGTGACTATGGATGTGAATAGTCTGTATACTATAATACCCCATGTCACCAGTGATTTATATAGCGGCCCTCATAGGAAAATTACTTTAAATGTGAGACACAATACTACCTGCAGATATCTGGGACAGCCATGGGGTCCAATGCCTACTTATGCGAATGCCTTTATCTACGCCTATGAAACACGATATATTTTGAGCAACCCCATTTTTCATAGATTTGGTGGATATTACAGGCACTATATTGACGATGACGTTCTTTTTATGGTTTGGGTCAGAAGATGAGTTGGTAAAACTTTGTGGAGAACTTAACTCCATTAACAGTACTGTCCGTTTCTCCTTGCACTATAACATGGAAAGCATTAATTTCCTCGACTTTACAGTAAACATAATGGCCAAGTACACACAAAATTTTTCAAAAAACCACGGACAAGAACACCATATTACATTTTCAGAGCAGTCACCCTAGACATCGTTTGAGGTCTCTCCCAAAATCGCAGATGTTGCGAGCAGTACGAATCACCAGTGAGGTGACAGAGGCAACGAGCAATCATGGATATGGCAAAAGGTTTCTTGCAAAGAGGGTATCCTTAAACTTTGATTAATGAGGTGCAGACATGGGCTTTATCTTTAGATAGAATCTCGGTGCTACAGAGTTGCGCATAGGACAATAATGGTGGCAAATTATTCTGTATAACCATTTAAGGCCCCGCACACACCTCTAATCAAACAATCTGTTTTACAGAAATGGCCGATCGTCGAGACGGATCCAGATTTTGAAGAAATTAGTAGGTGATGGCTTTACCTTTGGTTACAAACGCAACAGGAATTTAAAAGAATTACTTACACAGACGGACCCAGTTAGTAAGTACACTTGGGACCCCAGAACTCTGATGGCTAAACCAGGAGTTTTTAAGTGTGGTAACTGTACTATGTGCACAACACTTATAACGGGCAGTCAATTTTTTTCATCCACATACAGGCAAAGCATACAAAGTCAAGCACAGACTAACATGTATATCCAGAAACGTGGTATATATTATTAAGTGCCCGTGTTGGCTTATATACTGTGGAATAACGTGCAGACAACTCAAGGAACGTATCAGTATGCACCAGGCCTCGATTAGCACAGCCTTGGAACCAAAACCTAGTGGGGACACAAAAAAACAGGATATATCTAAGCAGCCTGTAGCACAACACTGGCTGCATACTAAACATTCCATTACATCAATCAAGTGCATGCCAACTGACTATATTATAATACCTCCAAGAGGAGGTATTATAATATAAAAAAAAGAAGCCTTTTGGAATTACATGCTGGATAGTGTGGCTCCAAGAGGGCTAAACACTCCCCTGTAATTCAGTAGTTTTCTACCACTGAGGTGATATAAAACTAGTCATTTGTGAGTTTTCAGTAGAACCACAATTAAGGGCCCTTTGGAGACGGATGATTATATAATTAGCTTTTATGGGGGCACTTCTTTCATTTTTTTTTATCTTTTCAGTATTTAAATTATTTATGCATAAATTAACTCCACATGCATTGTTTTTTCAAAAAAATTTTTTATATGCTGTGGCACTTTAAACTAAAAGCATAAGATGCACTGTTCACTTCCTGTATGGGTCTATGAGAGGCTGGGCTATATATACTGTGAATTGTTTGGCACGTTTTTACCTTGAGAAAGGTCCCAATGACCAAAACGTCATGTCGGTTACACGTGTAATAAATTTTTTAACCACAAGAAAATTCTTGGTGTTGCTGGTCTTTTTCTGTACACACACATACACACACATATACACACTGTTGCTGCTCAGTAGCAACAATTTAAATAACAGTATTACGGTATTGATTTTTTGGACTACTCACCATCTGCTGCTTAAAAATCTGCAGGTCAGAGGGAGCTGCCTGTGAAAAGAAGTTGGGAACACCATGTATGTCAGCCGAACCAGAAAGGCAACAAAATAAAGGAAAATGTTAAGGATGCCAAGGAATGCATTTACCTTTTCAGTCAGGTTATAAATAACCCTAGTAAGTGCCTCAGCAATGATGCGAGTGTTACGGGCAAGAACCTGTGCATCAACTTTCCACCTGCACAGAGGGCAATCATTTCAGTTTCAGATCCATATACAATTAACACAGTGTTCATAGGAGTGATATAAATAATCAATTATTTTCAGCAGATTGGAAGGAAAGAAAGGGATGTGGTGTGCCACTCACCACAGTGCATTAAAGTGACGTACAACAGAAAATGGTATTGTACTTGTAAACCTTTATAGATATATATTCCCTTGATTAAGGTTGTAACATCTTTATATAAAGGAGATTTCTACTTAAACCATGTCTGCTAATATATATAATGCACACTGTACATATAAAGCAAAAATATGTTGTCTTCTCAGAACTCTCCAAGATGTATGCACTTTTGCAAATGTAATATGGTATACAATTTTGGCTTCTAGTCTCCAAAATAGCCCCATGTCTCATTGGGAGAATATATAATAAATTAACGATGATTTGCATGACCTGACTGCCAGGCATTTTAAACAAATCCTAAAATATTACATTTATAGAACAAAGTAAAGATAAACAAAGGTCCAGGCCCAGATGGGATTCACCCCAGGGTACTTAACGAACTTAGCTCTGTGATTGCCAAACCTCTATACTTAATTTTTCAGGATTCTTTGAGGTCTGGCATGGTGCCGAGAGACTGGCGAATTGCTAATGTGGTGCCGCTATTCAAAAAGGGATCCCATTCTCAGCCTGAAAACTATAGGCCAGTTAGTCTGACGTCGGTGGTAGGAAAGCTTTTTGAAGGATTAATTAAGGATAGGATACTGGACTTCATAGCAAATAACAATACTATGAGTTTGTGCCAGCATGGTTTTATGCGTAATAGATCTTGCCAGACTAACTTAATTTCTTTTTATGAGAAGGTAAGCAGGGACCTCGATTCTGGGATGGCAGTGGATGTGATTTACTTAGACTTTGCTAAAGCATTCGATACAGTGTCACACAGAAGGTTACTGGTTAAATTAAGGAATGTTGGCCTTGAACATAGCATTTGCACCTGGATAGAGAACTGGCTAAAAGACTACAAAGAGTGGTGGTAAATGGAACATTTTCTAATTGGACCAGTGTTGTTAGTGGGGTACCGCAGGGCTCTATACTGGGTCCCTTGCTTTTCACCTTGTTTATTAATGACCTGGATGTGGGCATTGAAAGTATGGTTTCTATTTTTGCAGATGATACTAAATTGTGCAGAGCTATAGGTTCCTTGCAGGATGCTGCCACTTTGCAGAGTGATTTGTCTAAGTTGGGAAACTGGGCAGCAAACTGGAAAATGAGGTTTAATGTTGATAAATGCAAGGTTATGCACTTTGGCAAAAATAATATAAATGCAAGTTATACACTAAATGGCAGTGTGTTGGGAGTTTCCTTAAGTGAGAAGGATCTTGGGGTTTTTATAGATAACAAGTTGTCTAATTCTGGGCATTGTCATTCTGTCGCTACTAAAGCAAATAAAGTTCTGTCTTGCATAAAAAAGGGCATAAACTCAAGGGATGAAAACATAATTATACCTCTTTATAGATCCCTAGTAAGGCCTCATCTGGAGTATGCAGTGCAGTTTTGGACTCCAGTCCTTAGGAGGGATGTACATGAGCTGGAGAGAGTGCAGAGACGTGCAACTAAACTGGTTAGGGGGATGGAAGACTTAAATTATGAGGGGAGACTGTCCAGGTTGGGGTTGTTTTCTCTGGAAAAAAGGCGCTTGCGAGGGGACATGATTACACTTTACAAATATATTCGAGGACATTATAGACAAATATCAGGGGACCTTTTTACCCATAAAGAGGATCACCGCACCAGAGGCCACCCCTTCAGACTAGAAGAAAAGGACTTTCATTTGAAGCAGCGTAGGTGGTTCTTCACAGTCAGGACGGTGAGGTTGTGGAATGCACTGCCGGGTGATGTTGTGATGGCTCATTCTGTTGATGCTTTTAAGAGGGGTTTGGATGATTTTTTGGACAGACATAATATCAAAGGCTATTTTGATACTAAAATCTACAGTTAGTATAGCTATGGGCATACAGGTATATGGTTTGTGTTTGAAAGAGTGGAGATGTGTGTGTGTGTATGTATGCTGGGTTTTTAATTTGGAGGGGTTGAACTTGATGGACTCGGTCTTTTTTCAACCCAATTTAACTATGTAACTATGTAAAGAACTTCCAACAAACTCAAAGATCTAGGTGTTTGGTGACTAAATGAAAAGCCAAAAAGGATTGGCAATACTGGCTTACCTAAGATCGAAGATACTATTACGGTGACCACTTCGATGGTTTTCTAGATGAGAAATGGTGAAAGCTGGCAGACGGCGGATAGCAAACCGTTCATGTTCCCAAGCCAGTGTGTCCTCTGCCAGGTTAATCTTCTTGTGAACCATGGAAAACTTCACCTCTGGAAACTGGCTTGAAATTACCTATCAGTCAGACAAGAGAAAAAATTACTATATACTTGCATAAATATTTGCCTATTTTCTATGAGCAGATTTCCCCTTTATGATCTAAAAGTCTGCCAACCACTCCCACGCCCCTAAATATTTAACTCCAACAGTATGGTATAAGATAAAGGATCACTGGTGCTTTTCACATAATTACCATCTCTAGTTCCCTGAGAAACGCATGTTGCAAGGTTCCTTCCCTTGGTGGTTTAGAGACATGAAGGTGCAAGGTGTCCTCATTTCCCAAGGTGTCAAGACAGAGTACAAAAGCCACATTGTCCTGAAGGAGGCTAGAATCTAGTGAATAAAAAAGTTAATTGGAAAACATTATTCATTTGCATGATGCTTTCTTTTCACTAGTTTAACATAATGTTTTCTGTTTTAACTGGTCCCTTCTATCCTTCCAATAATAATCTGTCTGATTTCATATATATATATATATATATATATCTCTTTCCACAGTACCAGCACTCAGACATGTGTAGCCAGCGGTGCACGATCAATTTAGGCATACATACTTCTTCGATGGATCAGCACACACTGTGTAATGAAGTGAAGCAATAGTGTTTATTTCAAATGAAACACATTCTGTGTCCGACGTTTCGGTCCCACCTGGGGACCGAGGAGATAGAGATTCAAAAAGACAAGCACTCTCTTTGTTGAAGTGAATGAAGTGTTGCTTTATTCAATAACACAGCATATATCCATTCACTTCAACAAAGAGAGTGCTGATCCTTTTGAATCTTTGCATAATAGAACCATGATAGTGCACCTCGACTTCATTGAAAATTGAGTGCGGACACCAGCAGATATATCCAGTTTGGAACTTTCTCAAGACATATGTCTTGAGAAAGGTCCAGACTGGACTGAAACGTTGACAAATAAACTTCACCTTGGTTGATTCTACTATGAAGTCCTGGAGTGCGTCATTCTTTGGAAAAGGATTATCTACACTTCATATGACAGCACCCAGGCATTTTCATTCTTACCTTTAATCTATTGTGCAATGCTTTTTACTGCACTAGAATGTCTATGCTCTCTTTCTGCCATGTTAATATTCTCAGCATTTAACTTCACTGGGTCTTACCTGTGTGATCCAAATGGTCTTCTAACCACCTCTTTGTGCCCTGGTAGTTGAACTTCCCTCCACCTGATGTAAAAAATAGCAAATTGTACCTGCACACAAGAGAAACTGGGATTACACTTCATTCCATAAAACGTAGAGACAAAAAATATCAAATGATGTATTGGGTCCACATAATTTTACAGTGGGCAATAGGACCCTCCCTGATACTATATGATTTCCTATGGTATAATTTCCTACATGTTTAAGTGATTTAATTTGCAGTGAAATGATGTCAATGATTATTACTGCAGAACACTGCCCATTCAGACTTGTACCAACAATTAAGAGAGGAGAAATTTTCTCTCTGTGACTTACACAAGGTTGTGCAACAGAGCAGGGTTCAAGTTTGTATTGAATGTAGTATAATGCATAGTTGATGGAACAAGCCAACTGAAAGTGTTAATCACTTGCAACAGAAATAACTATAAAAAAAGAGGCCACACAAAATCTCTGCTCCCTGCATATTACATCAGAAGGGTAATATTTATATTTGTGCACTATTACCCAATAACTAGGGTAATTATTCCAATTATGCACAGTCTACGTTTTCTATAGGTTTTAAAAACCAGTGCACATGGAGCACATGCAGACCACCTTCTTTAAACTGCAAGAACATTAAGCATAAGTTGCAAGTCAAAACCCTGTAACCAATTAGTAACTAGTATTAATAGAATTTTATCTCCAAATTCTACATCTTAAAGGGCACCTGTTGGGTAAAAATGTGCCTGCAGTCCGGTTGGGGATAACAGTATTTTTTTTTTTTTTTTTTTTTTTTTT
>CM044431.1:122718996-122737951 GCA_024363595.1 Xenopus borealis
TTTTTTTTTTTTTTGTTTTTTTTTAACGGTGGCAACCCAACTCTTCAGAATTCCCCTCTCCGCATTGTACCTCTCTATTTGCAGCTTTGTGCCAGTCGGTTATTTTTATAGACAGTTAGCAAAAGGAGTACATTGTGTAAGCAAAAGGAGTACACTCCAATGTATCTGACCTAACTGCAAAAACACATTGAAAGGGAATAGTGAAGATTAACTTTATTATTTTGAATTGATTATATTTAGAAAGTTCCTTGTTTCCATGAGATCAGACTAATAATAGATTTTCATGCTAGTACAAAGTTAGATTTAGGTCTACTAAACCAGGGCAACCAATAAAACAGTTGCTTTCAAAGAGCAGACCAGTAAATGCTACTTGTTAACTGTTTGCTGTTGCTTGCTTGAAATCATAGCCCCTTTTAGTTCTTTACAAACATAGGTTGAGTGGCTGTAACTTTCTTGAATATGGAGGACTGCTCTCTATGCTAATCAAAGTTTATGGGAAAACATTATTAAAATTGTACCAAATCCTTTCCATTTAAAGGGATACTGTCATGGGAAAACATTTTTTTTAAAATGCATCAAATAGTGCTGCTCCAGTAGACTTCTGCATTGAAATCCATTTCTCAAAAGAACAAATAGATTTTTTTATATTCAGTTTTGGAATCTGACGTGGGGCTAGACATTTTGTCAATTTCCCAGCTGCCCCTGGTCATGTGACTTGTGCCAGCACTTTAGGGGGAAACTGCTTTCTGGCAGGCTATTATTTTTCATTCTCGAAGTAACTGAATAGAAAGCAGTGGGACATGGGTTTTTACTTTTGAGTGCTGTTCTTAGATCTACTAGGCAGCTGTTAACATGTTAAGGAGCTGTTATCTCGTTACCTTTCCATTGTTCTGTTGTTGGGCTGTTGGGTGGGGGAAAGGGAGGGGGTGATATCACTCCAACTTGCAGTACAGCAGTAAAGAGTGTTTGAAGTTTATCAGAACACAAGTCACATGACTTGGGGCAGCTGGGAAATTGACAAAATGTCTAGCCCTATGTCAGATTTCAAAATGAAATGTCTCTTTTGAGACATGGATTTCAATGCAGAATTCTGCTGGAACAGCACTATTAACTGATGCATTTTGAAAAAGAAAAATTTTCCCATGACAGCATCCCTTTAACAATTCACAACCTACCTGCACAACAGTCTGTAGTCTGAGACCCTGATATCCAATGTCCTCTTTACAAGAACTAGGTTCAAATAAGAGATGCAGTACTGGGATTAGATCATAATCAAATAAAGTGATATTGCAAACTACTTGGTGCTGAAAAAAAACAAAATTTCCCCATTGATTAAAATAGTATCTGAAATATCTTTATTATTCTTTACAAGGTTCCTGAAATTTTGGCCTATAGATGTTACCAGTAGCATGGATTTCCTGTCTTCTACAATTAAATTGCTATTTAGCCAAGTATGTAAAAAAAAAAGTGTAAACAGTAAATGCTACCTGCTTTGTCTTTTATTACATAACCCCTTGTCTTAACTAAAGCTAGCCATATAGAGAGCTGCTCACTAAGCAAAGTCCCAATGAAGCAGATCTTTGCAACAATCTGATTATTTACCCTCCATGATAACAATTTGTGAATTGTGTAGACCTATAAGGAAAGGACTTTATAAGGGCCCTTACACACGGGCGTTTTTACCTGCGCTCCCCTGCGTTCCGTTTTGCTGCGTTCAGCCGCAGGGGAGCGCAGGTATAGACACACTCAATTATTTTCAATGGGTCTGTACTCACACGAACGCATGTAGACGCCAAACGCAGGAAAAATGCAGCATGTTGCGTCTGAATCTGCGTTCGTCGCTTACACGCGTCTCGTGGGTACAACCTCATTGAACAAAACGAGGTGCGTCTAGACCTGCGCTCCCCTGCGGCTGAGCGCAGCCAAACGCAACGCAGGGGAGCGCAGGTCCAAAACGCCCATGTGTACCGGCCCTAAGCCAAATGCAATTAGATTTTCAGTCCTGCCCATCCTCCCTGCAGGGTTTTGGCCTCATTAATGGGCCAAATAAGCTGGTGGAGTCGCAGCCAGTGTTTAATATAAAATAAAAATGACTTGTAGATATGATGCAAAATGTTCTAGATTGTTAATTAGGCACAAGGTACAGAGTACAGGCTATTGCCCAAACTGCAAGTGCTCTGTGTATAAAGCCTAAGGGGTCCAATTTTTGTTCCCCATTGTCATCTAGCACTTGCGGTAGGATCCACACTGGTAATTGACACTGGTTAGTGAAAAATTGACACAAAGGTAATTGAGGTCGGTGCCCTTTCACTTTTTGTTAAAACAATAGAAACATGTGGCATATTGTATGAAGGTGCTAAAATTCCATGAAAAATGTATGCTGCACCTTCTCAGCAAAACAGCCTGAGTGACGCCTATTTGGTCACTAAATGTTTTACTTTTTAGGGCAGGTTGTCTCATAGTATATGTAGCCTGAAAGCTTCTTTGTACAGAGTGAGACTTAGTACTTCTGAGCTTTACCACTATAAGTTGTAAAGCTGCAAAGTTGTAAGGTTCTAACTGTAAGTCCCTTTGCCAGATTTCCCATTATAGTCTTGTCTCATTTTTCTCTCACTGCAAATAGCTACATATTAGTTTCTTGGAATAGTGCTTACCATTTGAGCCATAGCTTTTAAACATTTCATACAAAAGGGTTTCCATGTCTTTTCTCCGATTGTTCCATCCAAAAATATGCTACTTTTGGAATCTCTTAAAGGGGTTGTCCACCTTTGAGTTAACTTTTAATATGATGTAGTGAGTGATATTCTGAGCCAATTTGCAATTGGTGAACATGTTTTATTGTGTTTATATTTTTTAATTATTTAGCTTTTTATTCAGCAGCATTCCAATTTGCAGTTTCTGCAATCTGGTTGCTAGGGTACAAAAGACCCTATCAACTATGCACTGATTTAAATAAGAGAGTGGAATATGAATAGCAGAGGCCTGCATAGAAAGATGAATATTAAAAATTAACAAGAACAATGCATTTGTTGCCTTACAGAACATTTGTTTTCTAGATGGGGTCAGTGACCCCCATTTGAAAGCTGAAAAGGGCAAATAATAAATAAAAAAAAACTATACAAAATAAATAAGACCAGTTGCAAAATTGATTAGAACTGACCTTCTATAATATACTAAAAGCTAACTAAAAGGTGAATCACCCATTTAATAAACTAGGAGTTTGCAGTTGTTTTGCATCTCTGCCTTTAAAGCCTCCCATGTACTGCAATCTTGTTTCTTTCCTAATGCATTATCTCCCTTCCCCAGTCCATTTTAACCCCTTACTCACCTGGCAACAGATGGCCACTGTACAAGGAAAGGTGGTAATAAAGTGAATGAAACAATGACAGCTCTCACACAAGTGACAGCTCTGGGGAGAGTGACAGGAAATATTTTTCACCGCAAGGCTGCAGGATGGACTCCACCCTGGAGGCATGGGTGGGGGTATTGATACTAACCACTGTCATTAACTGCCATACATCAAGCAACTGCTTATATCAGTATACAGTGACTATATTTCATGGGCTATACTACACTAACAGTATGTAAGACAATGGTAGCAATCATTCCAAAAGCACAGATAGGGAGAAACAGCAGATGCTAGAGAATGGCAATACATGCAGTACATGAAGTTAAGTGTTATAAAATTATATTCAAAACAATGTGATATGTAACATTTCAGCTTTCAGTATACATCTTACTAATTAAGGGCTAAGTCACATAGGTGATTATGCAGCATTTTACCCAGCAAAACTTGTGACTGATATCTGCATATCACTTGCCATGATTACAGGAGAATTGTTCCAAACAGCTATTAGACTGACCCTTTCTACTATAGTTAGAGGCTACATACGTGTGGTAAACCCCTTCAACATCATTGCAGATATCATGGATAGCCTTGAGATGACTGACTACACTGCAAAGTATTGTGGTGTAGTCAAACAATGGGGTGTTCAATGCACAGTGGTGCTATTAGCTTTTCTTGCATTGTTTCCCAGTGAGTGTCTCTGCTGACAGTTGTCCATATGACAGGACAACTACAGACTTTCAAGCAATGCTTGAATGTAAATGAAAAATAAGAACCTTACAATATTTGCACACATTACATGCCTTACGAGACACTTAGTAAATCAGCATTACTGGCTAAAGGACAACTCTAGACTTGGCCACAATTAGTGATTGTCAGCACTCTTAAAGGGTGGATATGGTCAACAGAGAGCGCCTGTGAAGATATAGTGTAAGGACCCACCATAAAAACTTGCTAGCACAAATCATTAGGCAAATATGGAGAGAATTGATGTCAAATCACAATTTTACTTCCTACTAGCATCATCCTTCCCAGTGCCAGGACTAAATGCTCTTGAAGCCAAGGCAGATCAGGTAATTGGCTCCTGCATTGCTAGACAGTAAGCTTTTTTTTTTTTCATTTCTATGAATTGAAACAGAGAACATTTGTTTTTCAATTATTTGAACAACTATCTTACGTATCAACCCCTTCACTGATTCCTCTTCTGTGATTTTTTTCTGTCTTGTTCCTTTATTCTTATTGCAATTCCCATATTTTCTACTTCTTCTACTCTCTTCTTACATTGACTTTTTAACCTACCCCTTTTACACTTGTCATGTTTTGTTTCTTTACATTTCTATTACCAATTCCTCATTCTCTCCTCATGGACTAATGTCTCCTTTTTGACATTGTCCAGTCCCTTGTATCTCTTTTCCCATGTGCCAGTCTATCCCCTTTATCCTTCTCCTGCTTTCTCCATGTGCTAATATCTCCCACTTCCCTCATGTACCTTTGTACCATGATTTTTCCATTCCCCCACTCCCCCATGTGCCAGCCCTTTCTTCCTATCCCTATGCTTCAGTTTTTCCACTGTGCAGCCATATCTGCTTACATTGTGTCCGCCATTGACATACAAAATGTATTACTTCAAGCCTAGCTTTTACATCAACTCTCATGTCCTCAGAACTTGTCTTTGGACAATCTCCTACAAACCCTCATCTGTGATAAGGCCTATATCAGGAAAACCAAGATGGTAAAATAGGAACCACATTTTATTTGGAAATCCTTTGTACTGTGTCTATTTCTTATTGTTCAAAATGAAAGCTGTTACTGTATCTTACTGGGCTGTGTGTATAAAAAGTACTCCCCACATTTACACCCCCAGCGAGAAGCCAAACATGTGGGTAACCTATTCCATCTTGTGTCCAATATATAAAACAGGAAAATATGTTTGTTTTGCAATGCCAGTGATTCCAATATGAACTTGATTCTTATTGCTAATGTTTTTATCAGCAGTTTATATGAGAACCACAAATGGCAAATAGCTGCCAGTCTCTCCAATTAATACAGAATACAGATATGCCTGAAAATAATTACTGCACAGTGTTACTTGTTCCTTTACTTTCCGACTGCAATCTGTCAATTTTCCCCAATTTGCATCAGTAAATTAAGGGTGGGCAGGGAAATCACGTGACTTTTCATCACAAACAAAGAATTTTTTCCATTGCTGACTCTTATTTACATATGCAAATTAGGATTCAGATTCGGTTCAGTATTCGGCCAAATCTATTACCAAGGTTTCGGGTATTCGGCCTAATCCCAAATAGTGGATTTGGTGCATCCCTAGTTGTTATTAATGCTGCAAGCAGGAAGTGATGTCATTGCAGCTCAAAATCTGGCAAAATAACATGCACCATATTCGAATGCTCCCACAATTATACTGCAGTTTGGATTGTGGGTAAAAAAAAAATGACTATTTGCATCCAAAGAAGCATTTTGCACATTGCACTGTTTCATTACCGGACTTCTATTTTCTAACCACTAGAGGGCATTAATCCATCTAGCAGTGTTCAGTCTGTTCGAATGACATTAGACCAGCGGTCCCCAACCTTTTTTTAACCGTGAGCCACATTCAAATGTGCAAAGAGTTGGAGAGCAACACATGCATGAAAAAGTTCCTTGGGGTGCCAAATAATGGTCATGATTGGTTATTTGTGGACTGTGTGGACTGGCAACACACTAAATGCTCTACTTGGCACTATATTTATTTTTATGCAATAAAAAATAGCTTTCAAGCTTGGAATTTAAAAATAAACACCTGCTTTGAGGACTTTAAGAGCAACATCCAAGGGTTTGGAGAGCAACATGTTGCTCACGAGCTACTGGTTGGGGATCACTGCGTCGGTTAGACAGACAAAAAATAATTAATTAAAAGTGTTGTAATGAAGTTCTCAAAAAGTATTACACATTAAAATATTTTCATTAAATCATTTTTTTAATCAATTTTACTAGGCACAGCTGTTTTCTTTGCAAGATGGGGTGGCACATTAAACCAAAAGCCTCCATCAGGATGACGACCCTGTGCGGGTTGAAACGCGTAGATGTAAGCGTGGAATAAAGAAAATTATTTTTACGTGACCACTGATGGAATCTGCTGTGAGTGCTGTCACTTTCTAAGTATATATATGTATATATCAGGGTAAGGAGGGGTGTATGTGTGTATGGATGCTGGGTTTCATTTAGAGGGGTTGAACTTGATGGACTTTGTCTTTTTTCAACCAGATTTAAATACAGTATGTAACTGCTGCAATTATTGACACAGGAGAACCCTAGAGTTACCACCTCTTGACCAGCTGGTAGCTCCAGGGTTCCCTGAGTGCTTTAAGTGTATGTACAGTTGAGGTTATTTTGGCAAATCAAATGTAACTGTGGTAGACACAGCACAACTGCACCAAGTACATCGCCTCCATATAACCGAAAGTTGTAAAAACATGTTTATTTTGCTTGAAATTGCATGTTGTACACTGCACTTGTGTATGTAAATGAGTCCTTCTGTCTCATGTACTATGTGCTAGCCACTGATTCAAATGTTCAGTCAGGGTATTCTGCCACATTGTATAACAGAGACCTTTGAAATTCATAGTACTTCTACTAGTAGACTCATGGCTAGGTTCTGAACATAACTGGCACATCAGTCATGTGAGAGGTGATTTTTATGGCCCCCATAAATTTGTATGAAATAATATTGTACGACATTTCCCAATTCAAACTGGGTACCCAGGCCCCATTGGTTACGTGACTCAAGGTCCCACCACCCAGCCATCTAAGGACCCACCATCCAGAGAGCAGTGGTGGCTGGTGGCAGCTGGTTTCCAGGCAGGGGGGAAGGCACAACAGGATTTTTCCTGGAGTCCAACCCTGTTCCAATTTTTTTTTCAGTGGTCCAGCTGCTTGAACTAGTCTGACAAGTATTCTCTTAACATGATGGGAAACCAGATACCCAATTTTTTTGTACCTATGTGTCAGATTGTGCTACAATCTAGGTTTAGTACACGATGTAATGTAAAATCCCATGGGAAAATTGCCCAAAATGTTCATATGTCCTTCTAGAAACAGCTGCCATACATACTTGCTTTAATTTAAAAAAAAAAGCAAAGCTGGCTTGAGGGAGTTTATTTTGTTGTTAGTTGTACAAAGTAGTATGTAGTACCCATATAGTTACACTTGGTGGTAGCAGAGAACTATGCTATTTATCATTCACTGGTTACTTATATTTTAGAAGGATGTTTGCCAGGTGTGGAATTCAAATGCATTCTACACATGGAGGTAGGCCTCTGAGGTTCATAGAGAAAATAGTCCTGTAATGTCTAGCAAGCAGTGTGATTCTGAATATAAATGAAAAAGAGAATATTATATATCATGATATCACTTCACTCAGGACATGGATATGCAATGTTGAATGTAGCACATTGTATATTATATAGTGAATAAAGTACCCCCTCTTGTAAAATATAAGGATATTATAAGTTACCGAGGAGTTTCATGACCATTTTTTTATACAGGTCATGGAACTCCGAGGTAACTTCTAATATCCTCATATTTTGCAACCGGGGGTACTTTATTTATTATAATACACAAGTTTCAGGGAGTCATGTGACAGAAATTACATCAGAACTCACCGTTTATAACTGATGACATCAGAACTCACCATTTATAAGGATATAATTTACAAGATATTTACAGCTTTTGTGTATTATAATGAAATAATAATTCCCTATTTCTAATTATATTGTTTTGGTTAAGAGCTTTCAATCTAAAATATAAACAGAGTGTATACTTAAATATACTTTGCATGATTTTAATTGTTCTATTTTGTCGACATTGTTCTTTTTGTACTTCCCAAAGACATGATGTCATTCTATGGGCCATGTTACACGTGGGAGATTAAAGGTAAGATATCATTACCTTTTGTTATACTAACCTGAGCTTGTTAAATCAAATGAACCCCACCGCTTAATAATGTCAAATGCAAGTTTTCTTACAGTATTGCCAAGTGATAAAAGTAAAAATGTGAACTCATAATATGCAGATTTGTCATTATAATGCTTAGGTCTTTATTATAAATTACAAAATATTTCATAGTTCGTGTAACCAACTTTCAAACCAAGATTGTCTGTCCTGGCCCCTCCATTTATGTGGATCGCTGGTATACTTGGGATGGGGTTTGGGGGGCGATGATACCCGTGGATTTGTGTAAAAAATATTACACCACCAAGGATGTTTTGTTATGTCATGGCTTTAGGGCCCCATTTTTCAATTTTTCAATTTAGCTTAGCAGGATGCATTAGAATATGAATAAGCCCTTTTACTTCCATTCCACTCTCAGTCTCTTCAGATAATTAACATAATAAAAACTGAGAATTCTGCCATTGGTAAACATGTTCCAATGTCTACTACACAAGTATACTAATATGTGTCTACATCTTTTAATGCACAGTGGGACAGTCATACTAGGTTACTGATCAAGTGCAAATTTGCTCATTTTTATAAATCAGCACCAGTATGCTTACGTATATATCATTCAGTTGTTTTCACAGTTTCATCAAGAGCATCACAAGAATATACAATGAAGCCTCAATTCTATATAGCCTTCTCATTCTTCTACATTCTTCTCAATTTTCCCAACAATATATAATGCATTTCCCTGGTTTTATGTTCGTCCATATTTTACATCATTTATTTCAGGTCCCTGAAAACCATATAATGGTGTTTCTACTGTACTTTTAAAAAGACCTAAGGCATACACAATATAATTGCATTGTTTCCCTACAATAATTGCCTGCCTGTGAGTGTACAGCATCCAGACACTTATCATGTAGGCCCCATATGTTTTAGCTGATGCCATAGGCAGACATAATGAATGCCATTGCCACCCTTTGTTTAAATACCCTAAACAACACAGGCACCTGTGCATCCATACACAATGAAGGAGCAGGTAGAATTTTAATCCCTGAAAAACAATAAGAGTCATTTACCTACCGATGTGCAAAGTTCAATTCTGGAGTTCAATTCTGGTACAGGGCCAAATATTATTTACCAATAATGCAGCATTTTCACCACAATTCCAACAAAATAGGAGCTGTAATGTAACAATTAGGGATGCGCCAAATGCACTATTTTGGCCAAACTCCCAAATCCTTTGTGAAAGATTCTGTCAAATACCAAACTGATGATTCGGCCTAATCCTGGCCAAATACTAAACCAAATTCTGAATTCGGTGCATCCCAAGTAACAACGCACCTGACAAAATTGTGGCCAATGAGTGTGTGCTTCTATGTGAATCCAATGCAGTTGTGCTACAAACCTTTAGTGTTAGGATGATGGCATTTCTGGTTGTTGTCAAAATTACATCTGTGCCCAGGCCCGGACTGGCCATTTGTGGGTTAGGGCAAATGCCAGAGGGGCTGCTATAAGGTCCCATAGAAAGTCAGTGTTTAGTGGGCTGGTGGGGGCTGTTTGGGCCTCTTTGTGGGCTGATTGGGCCTCTGTGTACCTGAAATGCCAGGGCCTATTTTAATTCTCAGTCCAGCCCTGTCTGTGCCTGATTGTAGGCACAATTTTGCTGCTTCAGTTGACACAGGCTGATGTGGGAACCCATGAGCTGTTACCAGCTTCAAGGATGGTGGCAATTCACATGAGGAGGTGAGGGAGCTTAATTATACAGAAGTACCTTTGAAGTATGGCATGTTTTGGCATTTGCAACTGCTCCTTAAGTTGTGTGCCTAAGGTCATAATGTATGTGGTTATAGGGACATGTATATGTGCATAGGGTGAATACGTTTAAATGATGATGCAAAAGTAAGACCCAAAGATGCCAATGAAAGGTTGAAAGAGCATGTCCAATGTTTTAGGTAATTGAGAAGAATGCTGAGCAGAGTCAAAAAAGGAAGAGGAGTTGACAGGTCTCCAAATAAAGCTTTTTTACACCCTGACCCTAAAAAAGATATTTCATATCAGTGCAAAATGTAAAGTTTTAAAGGAATGGCTTATAGGCAGATAAACTACTCAAAGTGATTTATTCGTTAGCACAACATGTTTCTGGGCTCGAAACATGTTGTGCTAACGAATAAATCACTTTGAGCAGTTTACCTGCCTATAAGCCATTCCTTTAAAACTTTACATTTTGCACTGAATCGGTACCCAAGGCGGAGGTACTACTAAGGATTCGGCTTCATAATCCTCAGCTTTGGCGTTTCAACGTTGTAGTCAAACCCCACTTGCAAATATTTCATATCAGATAGATGTACTGTAGCTTGAAGCTACATATTAAATACATTTCACATCTGCCCTGCAATCAGTAACCAGGTCATGTATTTGAAAACAAAACCTTTTTCTAATTACAACCTATTTAGAAAAGCAAGACCAACCACTGTGAAAAACACATCTGTAGTGTTGTGCCTGTGAGGTCACCAGCAGTATTCTGCTCAATCTTGCAGTCTGCCTTCACATCAGCATTAGAAAGAATTAAGATAATTTTTTTCCTTCCAGTTGAATAGCATAATTCTGGGAAGATCATTAGCTCCTAGAGAAAACAAATACACAAGGAGAAGTCAAAGGTGCTAATGGAAACGGTCTCTTTCAAAGAGCTAAATGCGCCTGGTTCTGTAAAACAGTTCCCCCCAATAGTCTCACCTAACTGAATTATACTTCTTGTTGTTCCACCTTAGGAATTATATGCCGTTTTGAAAATTACTGTAGAGTTCTAAATACCTAACAGAATCAAAAGAGTCAATTATCATGTACTATCACATGGCCGCATTTTCACAACACCAAAGCTTAGTATGTTATCTGTGTTATTGAAGAAAGTCCAAAGCAAAACCTCTCACAATTCCCTGATAGAATTACATAAATCTCCCAGTAGTGCTTCTCATTGACTGTGCCACATTATAAATAAGCCATTAGCTAATGTTTTATTTGAATCTTTCATTTCCTTTAAGGCTGGGAAAAAAACATTATTTAAAGACTGCATCAGGTGGTGGATGTGGTTGATGGCTGACAGTTCAGCACAGGCTGGCTTTATCATCTATTCTAGACAGAAAACTGAATGTCCTGATCAGCTCAAGTTTCTCATGGACACAAAAGGTTCACTCAAACATGCAAACTATTTACTTTTTTTATTGAAAATATGCATATGTTCCTCCTTCTACTGAACAATTTTCATACTTACTCTTTGACAAATGTTTTCTGATAAACTTAGATACATTTAAAATTCACAAAAAATATACCAAAATGTAACACTTTTCACTCAATTAATAACTGTCAGGGGGGGGGACTGTGGCTCCCACAGGGGAGGTAGTCAGGACCAAGAAAGAAGCCCTTCAGAGAGTCCAATACACAGTACAAAGGGATGATCCAAAGAGTAATCAAAAGTCCAGGCAATAGTTCAGATAGGCAGGCAGCAAAGGTTCAATAACTGGAAACAGGCAGGGGTCAATATCAAGTTCAAACAGAGAATTAACAGCACCCAGGAACACCAAACAAGATGACCTATAATTGGGCATTGAACCGGCGTCCTGGGTGTTCTTTTAATTAGAATTTGGCACCAAAATGGGCGCAGGTGACGTGATATGACGCTCAGTGCGTCCGACACAGTGACTTCCCCAGCGCCGCTACCAACGTGGCGGCCATGGTCGCCGCCATTTTGGGAGCAATGCCATAGTGACCGGACACGCCACCTGGAGCTCATGGAAACGCTTCGGGCGGCGTTCGTGACTGTAACACACACAATAGCCAAATTCTACTGGATTAACACCTCCAAACTGCATTAAGTAACCATATCAACCACATAGTAGTTTCAGTTCAAAAGTGGAGATTCACAGAACAGAAAAGTTAACAACAAAATAGCAAAATTTAATTTGTCTCAAAATAACCCTGGCTATATCATACTAAAAAATGTAGCTCATGGTGGACTTCCTCTTTTTGAAATTAAATGATCTTATCAAACTCTTTTAGGTAAGAGCTCAGCACAGTTGCATGACATTAAGAAGAGGAAATAATTTACCATGGTATGACTGGGGTTACATAGAAAGGATCCTGGTAATGCTGGAAGGCTCCACCTTAAGGCAAAAACTATTGAGGCATAAAACTGGTATTAAAACTGCAATCCTGCAGGTACTGCTGAAATATCACTCCCAAAATTCTCAGAGTAGTATTTTAATAAGGACTCATGCAGCTTAGTTACTGGAGAAATAGGAGGTAGTTACAGGAGATTTTCTAAAAACAGAATTATTTGCTTAAATGGCAGATGACTTTCCTGTAATTTGGAACTTTTAAATATAACAGGTTTCTGGATAAGGTATCCTGTACTTGTTCTTACCAATGGCTTTTAAATCTGAAGTTGGGGCTGCTTCTCCTTCTTACCCTAGAAACAGCTATAAGTTGGGAAACTGAGAGGAAATATAATCAAACGGGAGGATGGGGAAGACTGGACACTTTTTAGAATGCAATTCTAAGCAACTTTTCAGTTGACCTTCATTATTTATTTTTTATAGTTTTTTTTTGGCTCTTTCCAGCTTTCAAATGGAGTTCACTGACCCCATCTAAAAATCAAATGTTCTGTAAAACTACGCATTTATTATTACCACTACTTTTGATTACTTATCCTTTTTTTCAGGTCCTCTCCTATTCATATTCAAATCAATGCATGGTTGCTACGGTAACTTGGGCCATAGCAAGCACATTGGAAAGCTGTTGAATAAAATGCTAAATCACTCAAACAACAAATAATAAAAATGAAAAACAACTACATATTATCTCAGAATATCACTCTCTCCGTCACAACTAAAGTTAACTCAAAGGTGAACAAGTGCTTTAAATGTTTATTTATAAAATGGTTAACAATGGAGCAATATATTATTATAGTAGTGTGTAGGGTTGCCACCTGGCCGGTATTTTTGATGGTTGATACCAATGTTATTAATAGGAAAAAAAGATAAATATATAAGAAGGCCGGTATTTTTTTCAAGAAAAGGTGGCAACCCTAGTAGTGTGCGATTTATCACTATAAATAACAAAGTACTTGATGCTTAGCAACAGATCCAGGAGTATCAGTACAGTGTACCAGTAATTTACCCTAAACCTTGTCCTTATTGGCCTTCAGACTTTGACATCTAATTGCTCCTGGTATAACTGACCATAGGATGTGTGTGTGAATATGAATGTGACTTTTTCTGTAAGCCCCAGTGCAGAAAGGACTGCTGTGAGTGATGTATAATCTCTGTAAAGTACTGTGGAGTATGTTGATGTTCTTTAAATAGTAGTAATAATTATAGAATATTAAATATTAAAAGCATGGGACAAACAAGTATTGTCACAGATTTTAGAAAATACTATAAATAAGGTCATAAGATGGACTAAAAATGCATTCATTGCCGCAGCCTTTACTGTTGCAACCCCATGTCCACCATTATAGTTTTGGGTCCTTTGCTGATGCACTGGTGGACAAATAGTAAAGTGCACCTGAATGCACTGAAGGCTGAACAGAAGGCAATCTCTTTGTCCTATAATCCTATAGCCTAAGGGGCAGATTTACTAAGGGTCGAAGTGAAAATTTTAATAAAATTAAAATTCGAATTTCAAAGTAATTTTGGGCTACTTTGATTATTGAATAGCCCAAGATTCAATTTGAAAATTCGAATTTACTTGCCCTTTAAAAAACCTTCAAATTTGACTATTCGCCAGCTTAAAACTGCCGATTTGCCATTTTAGCCTATAGAACTCATAGAACCTGTCCTGAAAATTTTTCTAAGTTCCAAGAATTCTAAGGGTTTTTGTGAAGAATGAAATTGAACGATTCAAATAATTTTTTATTCGATCGAAAATGGACCTATTCGATCAAAATGGGTCCATTTTCGATAGAAAAATTGCTTTATAAATACTTCGAAGGTCGAATTATGAAGTTTTTACACTTCGAAAATTGGGCCCTTAGTAAATTTGCCCTGAGTCTCAGTGCATCATATAGAGGAGTTAACATCTGGAAATTAAATGGATTAAATAATTTTACCATAGCTTGACAATGCACAAAAGCATTATTGGTATATATTTGCTTATTATGGTGTATGTGCTGGTTAGGATAGAAATATGCTTGGTATGCAGTACCTCATTGCCATTGTACAGTTCTTTGGAATGTAAATAGTTTACATCCGTTACTATCAGAGGCAAGTGTTTGTCAGAGCCACAGTATTTTAATGCTTCCTATATAAATATTAGTCATGACTTTGGCATGATCTTAAGTAATTCACTTTCTAGATTTGCCATTGTTTCCCTCACTAGTACAAGAATAGTGTCTAGGAGGCAAAAGACAACTTTACCGCACTACAGCTAATTTTTATTAAATAATGTACAATATAAAATATAATTTTCCAGGTGTTTTTTATGTTTACAAGCATTGCATGCAGTGCTTATAATAAGAAATAGAGTGTGATAATGGCATGTGAAGTTCATTAATAATGCATGTTTAGAACCACACAGGAAAAAAGAGGCATTGTGGTTTTCACTGCAAAACCACAAGTGAACAACCATATGGTCTGTCAGTAGAAGAGCAGCTGTCAGATAAAACTTGTCACTTAACCCACTGCTCTTCACTATGTGACCACAACTGCTGCTGAGCTGTAAATGCTAGGGGCGGTAACCATAGGTCCCAGAGTGATATGGTGATGATTATTATAGCCATAAAAATATCCTTTAAATTAGTGAAATAATGAGGGAGGTCAACTACCATGAAATCACAATTCACATACAAAACTTCATTATCATTTTATATGTGCAGGTATAAGAACTGTTATCCAGAATGCTTGTGACTTGGGGTTTTCAGATCTTTCTGTAATTTGGATCTTCATACATCAAAGGAGAGTTCAACCTGTATGTTAAAAAAAACCTCCCCTGTGTAAAGCACTGTTATACTCAGGGCTGGAACTAGGGGTAGCTAGACTAGCACGTGCCTAGGGTGCAAACTGGGGGGGTGCCAGACACGTGCCTTCTCTGCTTCTCCTACCCCCTAGTCCAGGGGTCCCCAACCTTTTTTAACTGTGAGCCACATTCAAATGTAAAGAGTTGGGGAGCAACACAAGCATGAAAAAATCTCTTGGGGTGTCAAAGAGGTGGTGTCATTGATTATTTGGTAGCCCCTATGTGGACTGAGCCTACAGGAGACTTGGCACTATACTTCATTTTTATGCAATTAAAACTTGCTTCCAAGCCTGGAATTTAAAAATAAACACCTGCTTTGAGGATATGGAGAGCAACATCCAAGGGGCTGGAGAGCAACATGTTGCTTACGAGCTACTGGTTGGGGATCACTGCCCTAGTCCGTTCTCACATCTGTAGCTGGTGTGTATCTTATTTTTGCACATGTGTGCCTTTGGTTTTTTGAGCATGCGAATGTTCTGTGGCATGTGTGCCTAGGGCTCCTGGACAGGTTGAACCAGTGCTAGTTATACTGTGCTCATCCTCTGCTACAAAAACATAACAAATTTGCGACGAGATGTCTCTTCTACCTCTGCAGCAGCCTGCAGCTTTTCTCCCAAACCCTGGTGAACCTACCATACCTTTTACTGCTTGGATCCTTATGTTTGAAAATTTAATTATTGCTGCTGACCAAGGGGAGATTTCTGCTGCTAGAAAGCATGCTTTATTTATTCTCTGTGAGGGACTGTGTATAGTCTATATATTACCATACCTAATGAGTCTTATGAGCTCTTACTACTATAAAGACCTCACATTGCATTAGAGAGAGACTGCTCCTAGAGCAGGATTTAACCCGTGCAAAGGCTATTACATTTGCTAACTAAATTGAAACAGCAGTGGCAGAGGCTAGAACTGCTGGGAATGTACTGACTGTGAATCTAGCACTGGGGTCTAATAATGCACAGTCAAAGGCAAAATACAGTGCTAAGCAAAGGGTTTCACCTATACTTCAAAACCATGCAGCAAATACAAATAAAAAATACTGCTTCCACTGTGGTTCAACACAACACACTGCAAATTATGCTACATGTCCTGCAAAAGCTGTACAGTGCTGCAAATGCAAAAAAAGTAGGACATTTTGTTAAGATCTGCCGTAGTTCTGCCAACGATGTTCATGAAGTCACTGCTTCAAATGTTAAGGTATTAAGTGTGAATAAAGCTGATACATTTATCCCAGACAAGTTTATATGCACTGTCAATAACAATACTACTTCTGCTGACAAGGGACACTCCATTATCCTGATGCTTTATACAGGTTCAGCTGTTTCTACACTACCAAATGATATTTTCTTAAAATACTTTGCAAAAGATCTGCTTGTTGCACCTGCCCTGAGACTGGTCAGTTACTTAAAGGATTCAATCCCTGTGCTTGGTTACTTGCCAATGACTGTACAATTTGAATAAAATGCTGCAAAATGTGACTTTTATATTGTGAATAAGGGTACGACTATACATGGAAGGGATCTCTTTGCTGCATTAAACCTACAATTAGTTGATGGTCTCATTACTACAGCACCAGTGCCTAAAATTTCACCACTTCAGCCAGTACCATTCGATGATTTGGCATGGGAAAACTTGCTATTGATATTGTGGGACCTTTTGCAGATGTTCCTATAGGCTGCAGATTTGCTATAATAGACTACTACAGTAAATAGCCAGAAATTGCATTTGTTTCTCATACAACATCAGCTTCAGTACTAACATTGTCTGTCTACAGTCTTCAGCCAGATAATTCAAAAGAGTTAATATCAGACAATGGTCTGATAAAAGTTTGTTTCATCTATGTTTGAACTCTTTCTGAGAGAGAGGAATATTGTGCATAGGAAACCTTCATTGTATTGCCCACAAGCAAATGGATAAATCATGTGATTTTAGCTGAAGTCTGAAAAAAAACACTACAGACAGCAAACCTTACTGGGAAATCTTGGAAAGTATTTACAACAGAGTTCCTACATAACTAAAGAACAACATCCCATGCAACAACCCAAGTATCTCCAGCTGAATTATTACATGATAGATGCGTACTCGGTTACATGTTGCAGACATCAAACTTTAACAAAATACTGTGCCTAAAAAATTATCTACTGCTGACATTGTCAAACATCTACAAGCCAAATGCAAGGCTTATACTGACAGAAAACATGGTATAAGAGAAGTACACTTTCAGCCTGGATCTTTAGTCAGAATGAATTAACCAGGACTACTGAAACAAGGACAATCTAAATTTACTACACCACTTGAAGTGAGATACCAGCAAGGACCATACACACACAAACTGTCTGATGGATGAATATGGAATGCAAGTCATCTTGCTCCTGCTAGGGGGAATATGTGGTGTTTGTGCAAGGTGCCTGTAGGTGTCACTGTGAACAAGAGTTATACTGGGCATACACTGTACTTTCTATACAGCTTAAAAGAGTTAGAGTTCAAGTTACTGTTGAAGTGTAATGGCTGCATGAACCTGTTAATAAAGCATTGTTATACTCTGCTCATCCTCAGCTACCAAAACATAAGTTTTTTTAAATGTTAATTTTAAAACTGTATTAAAACTGTTTTTGCATATTAAAATAAAATTATATACTTTCCAGTATCCATTAATTAAACGTTTTCACTGGTTTTACAGATATTTCTAAATCTAACTGCAATTAAAAGTAGTATGTATTATCCCCTTTTTGTTCTCTGCACTCATTCCTGGTTCTTACTTCGGAATAATTTAAAAGAAGCCATCATGGTCTGTAGATCAGCTGTCTTCTTCCTTATTAAATCAGGAGGGCCCATTTGGGGCATTTTGCACACTGTAGTACATGGCAGGTGAAATATCTATAATTACCCCCACGTGCCATAAGCCATATACTTTTTCATCTGGCTGCACTCTTACTCTTTAATGTGGCACCTAAAGCCTGACTTTTTAAAAATGTAATAACAAAAAATAGGGTCCACTATGATGTGATTTAAAAAGGGTCCACTAGCGAAAACATAATTTTTACTAATGAAAATATAATTCCATGTTTATTCAAAATGTTTTAGTGGTTTAAATGTTTTGTGTAAATGTAACATTTATTAAAAGCAGTATCTCTCTGGCTATCTACAGTACTGCTCTGATTTCATGAGGTTTGTCTGTTCTGACTGTGTCTGTGTGGATTTACACTGGGTACTTTGTTTCCTTTCAAAGTGAAGAATCATGAAAATGAGGATCTGTAGGAGAATTAGATTGTAAGCTCCACTAGCACAGATAATGATGTGTATACTTGTTTGGCACAGAGAGTGAAATGGATACATATTTTCTGTACAGAACTGCTTAATAGGTTGATGTATATCAAGGACAATAATAAAAATCAGCCAAACCTAAATTCCAAGGTTGGAAGGTTGGGAATAACCAGCCATACTACTATGTATAGCCATATATACAGTTGTGCTCATAAGTTTACATACCCTAGCAGAATTTATGGCTGAAGCCATTTATTGTCAAACAACTGTTTACTCTTTTTAAATCATAATCCCTACAGAAACTACCCAAATGACTCTGATCAAAAGTTTACATACTCCGGTGATTTGGCCTGATAACATGCACACAACTTGACACAAAAGAGTTAGAATGGCTATTAA
>CM044431.1:122769115-122804751 GCA_024363595.1 Xenopus borealis
TAAGAAGAGGCCCCTTCCTTTTTCTGAACCTGTGAGCAACACTCAAATATAAAATGTATTTGGGAGTCACACAAGTTCCTGGGGGCAGCCAAATAATTGCTGTAATCATCTTAATCTTAGCTCCACTCTAAGCTTCCAGCAGATCCATTTGCTAGTAACTTGTATTGTTTGTGTCTTTCAAGAATTTCCTCTTAAGCAGGAATGTAAAAATGAACTCTATTTTGAGTCCCTATGAAGCAACATGAAGAGTATGGCAAGCAACATGTTTATCCTCAGACACTGGTTGCGGAACACTGCTCTAGTGAGACCAGAAAAGCTCATTGTTGTCAATGACAACTGCTAATGCCTTATTATAAAAAAAAAAACATAGAGATGCAAAGTTCCCTGGTGATTTCTTGGGCCATCTCTTAAATGTTAACGGCATTGATTAACATTAAAGACTAAACATTCTTCCTATATGTGTCTGTAAGTTACACTTCCATTTAGATTGCAAGCGCTACAGGGCATGGACCTCTATCCTCTTGTCTCTTTTAGCTCTGGGGAGTATTGATGGGCGAATCTACCCAGTTTCGCCTTGTGAAAAAAATTTGCGAAATGAGTCGCGGCACGTTTTTGATGCGCGTCGCGCAGTTTTCAACGCGCATCATTTTCGTCACATTGTGTCAAAAACTACGCGTGACTCGGTTTTTGCGAATCACGGGAATTCGCCCCTGGCGAATAAATTCGCCCATCACTACTGGGGAGTCTTTAATGCAACCATACTTTGTATTTATTAGTGTGCCTGTTAATATAATAATCCCCTGTTTGTTGTTATTGTACAGTGCTCAGAACTTAAAGGGATACTGTCATGGGAAAATCTGTTTCTTTCAATACGCATCAGTTAATAGTGCTGAATCTGTTTCTCAAAAGAACAAATTTTTTTGTATTTAATTTTGAAATCTGACATGGGCAATGTCAGTTTCCCAGCTGCCCTCAGTCATGTGACTTGCGCCTCCAGCAGCCTAACAGAACAATGGGAAAGTAACCAGATAGTAGCTCCCTGGTACATATAAGAACAGCACTCAATAGAACAAGCCAGGCCCCACTGCAACACATTCAGTTATATCGAGTAGTAGAAACAACAGCCTACCAGAAAGCAATTCCATCCTAAAGTAGTTGGCTCTTTCTGGAAGCACATGGCCAGGCAAAATGACCTGAGATGGCTGCCTACACACAAATTTTACAACTGAAAAAACGCACTTGTTGGTTCAGGAATGACATTGTATATTGTAGAGTTAATTATTTGCAGTGTAAACAGTTTAATTTAGAAATAAAAATTATGACAGAATCTCTTTGAGTAGTGCCACATCAATAAAACCATGCATACATTCTATGTCCATTTCAGTATATTGAACTTCTGCGCAGAAGCCTAAACATCAGTAGAACTAACTTGTGAGGGAAATTGTCACCTCATGCTGCCATCGCTTTGTGACTCATACGATTTTATTTACTTTCATACTGGCCGCTGTTTTTTTTATGGAATATTGCACCTATTTTCCTACAGCTGAAAAGCAGTTCTAAACCTGTTATGATAATGTACATTAGTAACTCCATTCTGCTGTCATTTGTTAGCTTTCGCTCTTGTGACATTGCTGTGGCAGTAACTCTTGCCATACAAAATGTTGCAGTACAAATGAAGAATCACCCGTCATGTTCATTTGTAAACTTAAATATTCACTGGTGTATGTGAATGTGTGTGTATTGTATCAATTTGTTTAAAATGTAAAAACTATGTTTCCTATGTTTTGATATTATAAAGTTTTAATGAAGATATGGGCTGTGTATAAAGAAACAACTCCTTGTTTCAGTGGAGCCTGTGCACTGAATGAAATTAAAATTATGGAGGCCTACTCTGCAGAATGAACCCGGATAGATACATTTTTTTCACTGTTATACCATTACATATTATATTGATATGAATATATGAATATGAATGTCCAAACATTGGTTTCCAGAGCAACCCAATCATGACACTAAAGCTGGCCATAGACGTAAAGATTTTTGGTTATCGTTATCGATTGTCTCAAAACGATCGTTTAAATTTCCGATGTGTCCATCAACTAAAAAGACCATTTCAGGTGATATTGCAGCAAAACTGAAGGGTCGCTGCCTGCTTGGCCCTGCAAACATAGGTAGATTGTATGGGGACCCGATAAAGATTTTTTAACCTGGCCGATCAATTTTCAGACCAATGTCAGACAAAAAATCGTAAAATGTAAGATCGTTCTAATCCCACTAACCGCACGATAATTTCACAGATTGGTCGGACTTCCCTAAAATCGGTCGTTCGGCAGAGAAAGATCTTTGCGTCTATGGGGAGCTTTACACAGATCATACAAGTGAAGCTTTTCATTCCATGGATTTCTGTTGATGTTGGGTGTGACTCTAAAGCATTTGAGCCACCTTCATCTAATCATTCTTATCTGGATCTGTGGGATTGCACCTTGAGTATAAGCCAGTAAATAAGAGAGCCACCCAACCTTATCAGAGCACTTTGTGACCTATATGACAGCACTATACAGATATTTTCCACTTGTGACATCAGTCTCTGCTGCTTTCATATTAAGACCCATAAAGAAATGACATCATTTTCATTTTTTTGATAGTTTGTCTGGGTACTGTCCAGGCAAACTACCAATTGTAACAGCTAACTGTATCAATTGTAAAAGCTGGCTTTACTTGTGTTCAGTAGAGTTGACATTGAAGGGGACAGCATATGTCAATAAATCAAGTGATTATTTTATAATCAGTTGTGAACCATTGGCCACAATTGTTTAAGGTGCATCACCCATGACCATAGCAATCATGCTGAAATCATGAGATAACCTACACTCTACATATCCTTTAAAAATGTACCAACTGATCTGCCAAATCTTATCTGTTTAGGAAGTTGGCAATATATCCTCCGTTACCAAGCTTATCCTAGGAAACATGGTGAAAAATGAAACTAAACTTAACGTAAAACTGTCAAAAAGCAAAAAATCATTGTTTCTGTTGTATTGAAATGAAAAGTGCAACTTGTTATATCTTACAGCGTCCTTACCATTTATCATCATGTCATTGGTGAACTCTCCATACAAACGGGGATTTTATTGCAATGATGAATCAATCAGCTACCCATATCGTGAGGACACCATTACTAATGGGCTGATGGCTGGAGTCACGATTTCCTGTACCATAATCATTGTACGTACTAAGATGACTATATACTGTAGCTCATATATTACTTAAGTGGAATGGGTTCTACCTGAGAATTGGAGGGGGTGTAAAGAAAATTGCCTGCAGTTCTTTTATAGTTAAGATATTTCACAGCTATCTCACTCCCCATTTTACATATTTTATAAGGTTACACACACAATATATATATATATATATATATGTATATATATATATATGTATATATATATGTGTATATATATATATATATATATATATGTTACTAGCAATTTTGAATATTTTTATTGATATATACACCTGCCAAGTAGTACTATCATGTTAAATAACAGGTTCCAATTGTGGTTTATAGGGGCTATACTGTATATCACACTCTGTTACCTAGAAGGAGAAGGAAAGACTGGAGACACTTGGGGGTGCCAAACGTTAGGCACCCCCAATGATTATAGCGACTTACCAAAAACCCAGGGCCTCCTGTCAGAAGAAATCTGCACCGGCCCGGGTTATAGGGGTGAGCACTACGGAGACAGCTACTTCCATCTTCTCGCAGCTGTGCATGCGAACTTTAACTTTAAAGTAGGCCTTTTCATTCAAATGCGCATGCCTCAGTCCGGGAAATGCGCATCTGCGCGAAGATGGAAGTAGTTGTCACCGTGGTTCTCACTCCTATAACCCGGGGCTGGTGCAGATTTCTCCTGATAGGAGAAGGATAGCATCGCTATAATCACTTGGGGATGCCTAATGTTTGGCACCCCCAAGTGTCTCCAGCCTTTCCTTCTCCTTTAAACATTATGTAAACACCCCAGCATTGATTGTCACTTCTCTGGGAGATAATTTCAGGTACAGAATTCTTATGTGTCTCAAATGCTACTTTTGTCAATAATATAAATAATATAGGGGGAAGTTAATAGTGAGCCTGGGCCATTTCTTGTAAGCTAATGTCCTGTTCCTTTTCATGCTCCCCCATAGATATCATCTGGTGAGATGTTCCTTGTATTTTCCAAGAGATTGTACTCCCGCTCTGAGTGTAACAGTTATATTGCTGCGCTGTACAAAGTTGTGGGGACATACCTTTTTGGGGCTGCTATCAGCCAGTCATTAACAGATCTCGCAAAGTACATGATTGGGCGCCCCAGACCAAACTTCCTCGCTGTCTGCAACCCTGACTGGTCCACTGTCAATTGCTCGGGATATGTAACAGATTTTACCTGTCGTGGCAATTACGCCAATGTCACGGATTCCAGGTAAGTTAGGTGTCTGCTTATTCGTGTGCTATACCATTCCAGTATTTAGAATATCTTATCATAACTTTGTCTTTAAAGGATCAGTAACATAAACCAAAGGGTTTGTGCATGCATTGACATATAATAAACTATTACCCTGCGCTGTGCACATTGAACAATTTGACTTTCATAAATGGAAAGGGACACCTGTAAAGTATAGGGAAGTGGGGAAAGCTGCAAGGCAAATTTTGCATACTTCCTCCATGCATGGAAAATGTGAGATCAGTCTTAAATATACAGAAAATTTTACTTTAGTGGTCCGAGTTAGTTTAATACAATTTGGCTATTGCAAATGGAAAATAGACACAGGCCTGTTCCATACTAGGCCCAAGCTAAAACGCCTGAGGCAATATGGCTGTATGAAATTATTTGTGCAGAATAACTTGATAAAGTCTTTTTCTTCTTCTTATATATAATTGCTGTATTTGCAGGCTCTCCTTTTATTCAGGACACTCATCCTTTGGAATGTACTGCATGTTATTCCTATCGGTAAGAATTCATACTTTGTTTATTGCTTGTCTTTATTAACTTTCACTGTTGTTTTCTGTAGTCCCCCCCTTGTAATGTTCATAGCCCATCTGCCCAATCCCATACTCGTTTTATATATTTCATCTAATTTTTAGAATCCACCTCTTCTGTGTTGATCCCTACCCACCTCTGTACCATCTACCTGTATCTTAGCATCTATTCACCAATGCAATGTAGTAACTGTGTTCTGTTTTGCTTCCTCTCAGCTGTATGTTCAGGCTCGATTGTGTGGAAAGTGGGCCCGACTCCTGCGCCCTACCATACAGTTTTTCTTGTTGTCATTTGCTCTTTATGTGGGATACACACGTGTCTCTGATTACAAGCACCACTGGAGTGATGTTCTTGTGGGACTCTTGCAGGGAGCACTTGTGGCTGCATTCACCGTAAGTCAGCTATTTATTAACATTTGTGGTTTATACCTTGCTTCTTCTGCAAATATGACAAATTGCCTAGAATTGCTTTTCAACTTCTAAGGCTAAGATTTTCTTGCATGGTGCATAAGTCTTTTTGTGGCCTCATCAACAGATAAGTGGGTCTTTGTCCAATTTGGACACCTGGGTATTGGATCAGCTAGGTATTTTTGGGCCAGTGATCAGATTACAATATTTGAAATGCAGGCAAACTGGGACAAGACTATATGAACAGTCCAGTGCAGTCCTCACCCAGTATAATTAGGAGACCTACCTAGATAGGCAAAACAACCAGATGGGTATCTCAACAATCAAACCAGTTGTCAGCCAGACCACTATTTTGGTCCCACACACAGGCCAAAAAGCTGATATCTTAATGTTGGCATGTGTATGGACAGAGTAACTAATGTTGTCTAAAATTATTTAAGTTGTCTTGACTCCCATTGCTATCTAGAATTCCTATTTTTAGTGACATAAGGCCTTCTACTTTGGCAAGGTTACCATATGAGACAATCTATGCCCACTTTGGCTGCCCATGTGCATGGCCAAATAAGGTCCAGGAGCCATCAATTGTATCCTAATATGGGCATATGCATATCATCAGAAAATACTGCATCAATACACCAGTGCAAGTCCTTGTCTGACATTTTCTAAACTGCTCAATAGATACCCAGATATTGGTCAGACAGACTGACACTTGAACTAATAAACTACCAGCTTGGTCTGTAGGGATTATGCTGGCAGGTATTGCCAACTTTAGAAGTAGTTTAATTCACAGGGCAAAGAATTTGAAATTACTTTGTAGGGTTAGATGAACTGAAAGAGGTCCCTGTATTGATTCATAAGCAGTAACCCAATCCAAATCCACATATATTTATACAACTGCTTCTCATGTAATTACTTGTTATGTAGACACATTATAACTTTGTCTTAATTCAGTTGTTTTCTTGCCAGGTGCATTACGTCTCTGATTTCTTCAAGATCAGACCTCCACTTCAATGTACCAAGGACCCTCTTGAGAGCAAGCCAAGTCTGCAGCTTAGTGAATCGGACCAGAATAATTTTGGATTCCTAGGAGGATCCTGAGACCCTTTTCCAGCTCCATCTATCGCCAAACTGCACCATCCATCCTTTTTGGGGCAAGATAAGGCTCGTGGTCTCTGCTTGGGCAGCTCATGGACTGACTGAACATGTTTCTACTGGTAGAAAGATGTTCATATTTTTCAGATCTTGCAGTTTAATTTTTATTTTACAGCACGTATTACCAAAGTAATTTTTTAAAACTCTGCTCCTTTTGTCTTGTCGGTGAGTGTCCCTGCATATTGACTGTTTGTAAATAGTGTGACTGAAAGTCTTCACATACTGTGTATATGTTCAGATTTTTGTACCAGCTCTGAGTGACTGTTTCAGGCTGTGGGTGGGTTTTATATGCAAGAATGTTCTTGACTGGATCACACTAGCCAGGATCATAATGCCAGCCTGTGGTTGGCATTGTTTAGGCCCTTTTGGTAGGAGGAGAGGCCATTACTTGCACCTTGAGTTGTAAGAATCATTTGTCCTACCTGTCCTAATTTTACATGAGAAATTCCCTTTTACCACTTTAATTGATTATCCATTTACCTTTGTCTGTGTCCTGCTTCCTAACCACTGCTCACCACCTCTTGGTTTTCAGGGGGTTAAAAGGAGGTCCTTTTGGAACTACCACATGTGCCTTAATGGGAGTGGGAGTGTATAGGATGAGCACCTCCCAAAGATACCTTGTATATAGTGATTTAAAAGGTTTTACTGTGTGTGTAAATAACACTCTTGAGTCTGTGTGCTATTAACTTCTCCTGTGTTGTCTGGCATTCACACAGGGTAACCTCTTTTGTGTTACCAGCTTTTGCCACAGGTAAGGACCTGTCTTCTGATATGTCTTCAATCCAAAATAATGATGAAGTTCAGTGATAGTCATGAATCAAGTTCAGTAGGCTTCACGTCTTTGACCCCACACATGACCTGTTCACATTGAAAATATTTGCAGCCTCCTTTTTAATGGTTTCTTTCTTTTCTGCACCTTTGTCTTGTGGCCATTAATTGAAGTGGGCCTAGAAATAAGCAGGTCGCCAACTCCATTATTATTATTATATTAGTGACACTAAGATTCTTAATATGTTCTCTGCCAACGCACAGACCTTAGAAGATCTTGTCTAAATTCATCTTCTGTAATTAATGCTTTTTTATTGTATAATATAAGAATAAACTGCAGTGGCAGTGGGGGGGAATACAGTACCCACTTCCATGACTCTTAACTAAATGGCTGGATGTATTTACTGAGTTTATGTGTACATTTGTGAAGTAGAACATGAGGAGTTACTTTTAACCTTGCAGTTCTTGACAAACTCATTCCAGTTTCGGTTTCTTAGCCTTCTAAATATTTAAAGCACCTAAAATTGGGTCCTGCATCCCTAAATACTATTTTGTATCAGGCAGTGTCAGTGGTATTTAAAGGAAAGTTTTGACTGAAAGTTCCAATCCAAGGGGGGTGCCAAATGTTAGTGCCCCCCCACCCCCAAGGACTGTAATGACTTAACTGATACCCTGGGCTGGTGCTCCAGTTAACAGATAACTGCACCAGCCCGGGGCACTAGGATAGTGAGCTATCCTTTTCCTTTACATGGGTTCGTAGCAGAGTTTGTGTCGAACGCTGGATCTTAAAGAAAGAAGACAAATGCCCTTCTCTTAAAGCATATGGAAAGCCTACATTTTCCTACCATTTAAATAAGTTGGGCATATTTACCCCACCCAAGCCACATCATTTGTACTGCATATACCCCCTCCATTTGCCAGCACCATCACATTTTCCTTACAAATAGCAGCTTCCACCCGGCGGCTGGTTTCCCTCTGACATATCATCAGTACAACTGACATCTGCAAACAAGACATGTATGTTGTAAAGTTCATGCAATGCAGAATGCAGATTTACACAGACACAACATACTTTGATAAAAAGTTCTGCTGGGGTTGAGCACTGTAAAGATTAAGCTGAGCTCAGGAGGGGTGGTTAGGAGAAGAAAATAGGATCAGACAACTAGAGTTTCTATGAGAACCAGCAATGCTTCATTGACTGTTAGACTGGAGGGTGGGTCATCTGAGCTGAGAAGAACTGAGCATTGCTCATTAGCCACAAGTAAATTGCTGAGGGAGAGGGCAGAGTGAGTTAGAGGAAGAGAAGGAATTCTAAGTGATTAAGGGGATGCTACAGCCTTACTGTTAACCTTTTAACAGCCAGAGCGGCAGGTATTTAAAGATTTCAAAGAGGCTGTTCACTGATTAAATTATCAGGTATTTGTTGCCATTAAAAGTAGTGTTTGTTGATCCCTTCCTGTATCCTGAGACTCTAGAAACTATGAAACAGAAGTTGGTTCTTCTCCAGATTTGTTTATCATCTGGTTTCTGATCAATCTATCGGGGTTCAGATCCAAAAATACTTATTTTTGTATATTTGAAGGTTACTTAGAAATATGTAAAAAAAAACAGGTTTTGGGCACACGACCCCTTAAATTTAAGTAAAACCATTAATGATCCTTTTGTATTCTTCAGGGTAGTGAAGTGGGGAGGTGTTCCTTTCTGAGTAATAGAAATGCTGCCCACCCTGAATCTCTTGTTCTTGTTGAAGCTCATACCAGGCTTTTTTCTTAAACCATCAACTGGGGCTTTTACAAAGCAGGGCTTCCTCCACATTCAACCCAATGCCCTCATGTATTAATTAGGTTTTCAAATGTAAGGGTCAAACCACCCTAGTATTCATGTGAAAGAACAAAAGTAGTTCTTTCAGTTCTTCGTTTGCAATTGTTGGCTATGTGTACTGTAATTCCTAAAACAGGTGTGTAGTTTCAGTTCCATGCCAAAAACATAGCACCCTCAGGCCTTGCTCATAGAACAAATTTTTGCAGCATGTAAGTTAAGTGCAGTTGGGGAAAAAAATGGTTAAAAACACAGTAGTACATTTTCTAAATTTCACTATATGTTAAAAACGCGTCTTTTGTCTATTTACTGATTTCTATCCGTTTAATTGCCTGCTCCAACATAACCCAGCTCATATGGTGTTTAAGGAGTTGAATCACATTTATACAGGCTTAGATATAACTCTTTAACACCAAAGACTGTGTCCTGAGAGGAAGCTGCATACACTATCACCTGTAGCCCAAACCAGGTACAACATAAATTATTTATTTAGTACTAAGAATCTATACATAATGACTTAAATCCCCTAGCCCACCAAGATGAACTCCCTTTCAACAGCAGCTGCCTTTGTTAGGGATAAAAAGCTGGTCATTATACAGAGGACTAGTAATTCAACTAAGGTATTCTTTTCCTTTAAATGTCTTGGGCAGGTCAGGGGCAAAAGTATAAATATAGGCGTTGTAGGCAGGCCATGGGCAAAGGATACACCAAGGTCTTGTGGATTTTGGACTGCCCCACACAACACTCATTTGATGCATTTTTTATAAGTTACCTAAGTTGTTTTTCTGTGATTTTGATAATCATAGATCTGCCCCTATGTTTACCCTATTAAACCATACATTTTTGGAAATGTGTGTATTTTTAGTACCAAACTGAAATTCTTTCCAATGTCTGACATTTTTGCAAAATCACCTCAAAGCTTCCACTTTGCATCATCTCCCACATGTTGTCCATTACAAAAATAAAGAAACTACCCAGTGGGACTGAACCTTAAAAGGAATTTCAACCCCAAATGAGTAAAAATCAAAGTTTAGCCAAAGCCAAAGTAAGAAAATGTAATTCTAATCAACTTTCCTACATGCATAGTTTTTAAATGAAAATGTAATTGGTACTTCTCTGACTCTTGACATTTGATACAATGTTACAGAAGCCATCTGAACTGACCTGTCTTGGCTGCATGTAGCTGACTTTCAATACATTGTTTAAAAAGTCTGAACCAGCATTGCATAAAAGGGGTTTCAATTGCAACTATCATTCCAATTCAACAGACAAGTTTTATTCAATTGGAAAGTTGCTCAGAATTACATTTTCTTTTTTTGAGTTTTCATCCCCTTTAACATTTCTTTAGAGAAGTGGGTTAAATGATCCTGTTTGCCTGGGGCTTCTGATATGTTCTCACAGAGGGTGGGACAGATAGACATCCTGTAAAGAGAACAGATGAACCTGCACCCCCTCCCCTCTAATGTGCCTCCCTTCCACATTGTGGAGACGGGAAAAGAGCTTTGCCGGAGAGGATGTTACTCAGGCTGAAAGCATCCACACACTGGCAGAGTGCCGGGGGAACAGGGAAATGAAGGGAAAGTAGGAGAGCGAGAAGAGGACTTGGAAATGAAGAACTGAAAGGGAAAGGATGTATAGGGAAAAGTGGTTGAAGGAATGGTAATAAGAGGAGGGAATGGATATGGGCTGCAGGGAGAGGAAGCTTGGTATGCTGGGAGGAGGAGAAACAAAACAGAAGGGAGAAGGGAAGAGCTGGGGCTGTCCCAAGAAAAGGGGGAGAGATGATCTGCCTGGAGTGTGAGGTAGAGATGGAAATATGTGATGGAGATGGAGAATGAGGAAGAGAATGTTGTGAAACCAAAAATCTAAATTGCTAGGAGTGACTGGAAAACAGGGCTCTGAACTGACAGACTGAACACCTTGGTATGATTAATTATCGGGTTTGAAAATTGCATGTGATCTAAATGTTGCATGTTTGGTGGTTAGCTGTGCAGGCTGGGAGTGCGGCATATAAGGTGAAATTAAGTAAAATTTGCAAACCGGCCACTGTGTTATAAAATACAATTTTTCTTAAATTTTTCATTTTTTTCTTGTCAGTTAAAGCTAAGCTGGGGAGTGAGTACGTGTTAAAAAGGCTGTATATAAGGTAGGAATTGTACTATAAGTATTAGTGGATTTGTCGGTGCACCTTAATGGGTGTCTCGGGACAGGCTTTCTATGGAGCAGGGTCCTATATTACTTATAGAAATACATTTTAATGATATCTGCCAGGGAACCCCGATTATTTCATTGGTCACTTAGATCACCTGGGTTCAATTCAGGCCAGTGAGTAACCAGTTACCAGGGGTGGAAAAAAACGTATTTCTGGTAACTTTGAGTCAATTGAAATTTGTCTTTTGTACAGGAATCACAATGGATGAGGGGTGCAATATCAGGGCTAGGCCCTGTCCCATTTACAAGAAAATTACCTGAACATGCATGAGCATATGTCCACAACCATTATGCAGAAAAACTCATGATCCAACAACATATGACCCACTCCCAACGGCCCTCTTCCCCCTTTACAACCCACACTGTCACGTCATTCCTCATTCCATCTCATGTCTGCTTGCCTTTACATGTGCAGTACACTCATTATGGGACAGGAGCATTTTGCTGCTGTACAATCACAGGAGTAAAGCCAGTGGCAGATAAAATGGGCAGGATGAGGGCTTGGTGCTGCAGCTTTGACAAATTATTATTCTCAAAATAATATGTAAAAAACAATAATAGCACACAAGGTTCTTGGAGGGGGGTGGGTCTGGGTTTGTGGGGCCCTAGGGCCCTCTGGTCCTTTTCTCAGTGTCCCACTGGCCCAGTCGACCGTGTTTACTGTATAAGGAGACAATACAACAAACTCTCTGATGCTTTATCCAATAGTGTTATACAAGGAATTAACCTAATCTACGTTGATGATTGGTCATTGTGCCAAATGTACCGATGTCAGTGGGCATATTCCTTGTGTTTTTTCCCTGCATGAAAAAAAATATTTCTCTGGTGAAACAAAATGCAAAAATTATAGCACAGATTAGCAAAAAATGTTGGCTCTCGTGAAAAGTCATTGTTATTGAAATTAGTAGGTATGAAGCTGATCCAGGTACTGGTCCAATTATCCTCCTGGACACCTCAGGAAGGTATTCTCCCCCCACCCCCTGAGGCCCATTCCCTTCCTCTAGACCAGTGCTGTCCAACTTCTGTGTTACCGATGGACAAATTTTTTTCTGGCCTACATAGTGGAGGGCCAATAATGGAAGCCAGTGCTGACCACTCCCTGTTTTTTAAACCATGCCCACTTTGAACCACACCCATGTTACCACAAGACCATATCTAAATTAATTGTTTGTGGCAGCACACCAAAAAAAGAAATGGTTGTCATACCCTTAAATCCATATGCCTCCTCTTCCCCTGTGGGCACAGCAGGGCACACACAGGCAGAGGAGGGCACACAGGCAGAGTAGGGCACAGACAGAGTAGGGCACACACAGGCAGAGTAGGGCACACAGGCAGAATAGAACAGGGGACAGGGAAACCTCTAAGGACTCTAACATGTACAACATACATTGACACAGTGCTGGTGCCCCATTAGCATTTTGTATAAAGTGTAAACAGGTGAACAATGTGGGCAGTTTCAGTCTGGGTCTCAGGTGTGAACATACAGGGCTTTAGGGTTATGCAGGGGCTCATAGGTGTGAGCAATACAGTACAATACAGGGTATTAGTGTGAATTTGAGGTTTAAACAATGTAGGGCCAGTTAATCTCTGTAGTTATAACATTTAAATCTTAGAAATGGTAAGCAAGGTAGGGGGGCCACAGAAGGGGGGTCGCGGGCCCCCAGTTGGACAGCCCTGCTCTAGATCATCTAGCAGTTAGGCACGTTTTACATTGGCAAACAGATTACATTTGGTAGACACATCTTTTTGACTACTATGAGGTTTATTCACAATACGTATAGTTAGAAATTTCCCAAATTATTTCCCTAATAGTACAGGTATAGGATCTATCATGCAGAAAGCTCCAAAATATGGCGGTGCCTTTTTCAGAATAAGCAACTGCTATAATTTAATTGCTATGAAATTAATTATGTAACAATCAGAAATCCATGTTAAGCATTCTTACTAATAGTTCCCATACTTATAGTTTTTCCTCAAGAAAATCTGAAAAACATATTTGCTTACAACCATTTTGATTCTTAGGGGCAGATTTACTAAATCCACATGTATTCACATGAAGGATTCGAATATTCGATCGAATTTTAAAAAAGATTTGATTTCGAATAGGCAAATTCGACCATCGAATATTCAAATTCGAATGATTTGAATATTCAAATTAAATTTTATTTGAATATTCGAAAATTCCATTGGTCGAATACTTCCCCTTTAAATTTAAATTCGACCCCCTAGTTCGCCAGATTAAACCTACCGAAATGGGGATCATTCCCTAAGATCAAATAGGAAAAATTCGATCGATCGTTTGAAAATCGTTTGAAAATTTGATTCGAATTCGATCGAATTTTCCTATTCAGTCATTCGATTGTTTGAATTGCGCTAAAGAAAATTCTAAATTTTTTGAATTCCCCACTATTACCCCACTATTCCCTGGTCGAATTTCGAATTTTTTTGCCATTCGAAATTCGACCCTTAGTGTACTGCTGAAACTAAGACTAAGCAATCGGCCAGATTCAACGTCTATTGCTATTGTTTCCTTTATATGATGGAAAATGCAGAGAAAAGAAAAAGATGGTTAGCTCACTAAGACATGATCTTATTCCTACTCTATGATAAATTTCCCCCTAAGTGTCTTTTCCCCACGGGAGGGCCAAAGCTCTTTACAGCAAGCATTGTAAGCACACTAAGTAAGTTTCTTTGCCCTGTGTATGTAGTGGCAGTCTAATGGTCACTCACAGCAAAAATGGGCATTTTGGCAGTATTGATGGTTTCCATGCAGGTAGCATTAGGCTAAATGGACAATGTATACTTCTAACGTTTGAGATACTGATGCTCTAATCAGGGATTAAGGTTGCCCAGCCATGGTCAGCCTGGTCTACCAGGATTATGAGTAAAATCACAGTTGGCCCTGGTCCTTATAGGTCCCTGTGCTAGTCCCGTTGCCCACCTGCCCACAGTGCTGCTTTAAGGGGGACAGGCTGAAGTGATCAATAGTGGTGAAGTCTGGTAGGTGACTGTTCCTTCTAATTTCTTCTCAGCTATGTATGCAAAAAAATATTTTGTGTGAACATTTTAAACTTGTGTGTACATTTTTAAAAACGGTGTGCTCAGGTCAGAATTTCACACAAAGTTCTTTGTGCGCACCACAATTTGTTGTGTGTACTGGTTAGTGAGGGGCCTTAGAGGTAAAATTAAAATTCTCTGGCTTACATAGAAGTTAGGCAAACTATAACCCTCCTGCTCCTATTGGACACTAGTAGTTGAACACCATCCGATAGTCCCAGGATGCCCATCCCTGCCCAAAAAACCATAGGGATTAACTGCTCATTGGGGTCAAAGGCAAATACCAGAGGTTTTCTGAGTGGAAGAGCATTCTTTGTTCTTTTTCTATGTGCCTATTGTACAAAGGGATCAGGCTTGAACACAGTTCCCACACACATCATTCTGCTTTGTGCTATGTCAACAAGGAATTTATATTTTGGCTCTAGTCAAGCTGAAGCTAGGCTTGGGTATGGAATCTCTGTGGGCAGGCACACAATAGGAACAAATATTAGGTGCTAACTGAACCAATGCAGTTACCCATAGCAACCAATCAGATCTTTCATTGCAATCAAAATTAATTATTGATTGGTGGCAGTAAGTAAAGTAAATCTATCACACTGTATTATATTTATTAACAGCACTGCTGCCATGCCTTGATATATATATATATATATATATATATATAGAAGTCTATCAAAGGTAATGAAAACAACCCTCCCTGTTGGGAAACGTGGATGATTCATGCTTGGTTTGTGGATAATGACCTACAGGTCACTTTTTGCAATCCGTCCCTCCCCCTCCAAACTCTATGTAGCTTTAACTAAATATCCAGGTTACTGATTTATAAGCAGACTTAGTAACTGTGTTTGGGCAAGGTTGTTAGGTGCTCGAGGCAAGTCTTTGGCCTTGTACCCTTGGGCCCCAATTAACTTGTGAAAATGCATAGTTTTCATTTGTATAAATATAAGCAACTGCATTTATAACCATAGGGCTGCTGGGAAAAGCAAGCTGGGACTAAAGGTTTATTAAAATTTAACAGCTTCTCACCTCAAACTGTGCCCTAGGCGATTGCCGCTTGCCTAGTGATTAGAACAACCCTAATTAGTTTTAATGAACTTGCCCATGATGGCATCCCTTTTTAAGGAAGTTTATTGAAGTAAATGTATAAAGAACAATTTAGCTAAAGTGCCAGTTGGCACACACAACTCAGATCCAGCTAGATGGACTGCAATCTGTTAGTCCTGTTAGGCAGATAGTCACATTTAGATGGTTGCAGGGCTTGCAAGATTTCATGCATACTATGCAGTTTGCTATAAACAGATTGTGAGTAAAGCTTTACTTGTAATATAGTAAGACTTGAAATAAGGTTCTCCAGTAAAATTGTTACTCAACACAACAGGGAAGTGGCCCAGGTGCACCACCTTGAGCCATCAGCATGGGGAGTGGACAAACCGAAAAATACAATGGAGCAGGCACTCAAATGAAGGCAAGTAGACTGTTTGTAACACGAAACACGTGAGGCGGTGGATGCAATAAGCGTTTTTACTTTGCTTCAACAGCTTGGTGGAAGATTGCCTTAATTTGAGTACCTGCTCCATAGTATTTTTTTAACCAGGTTTGGTGGCATGAAATGTTGTGCATCTTATAGTTTGGTGGCATGAAATGTTGTGCATATTATAGTTTATTTTAAATTAATTGCATGCTTTCTTTTTTGCCATGTGCAAAAGTGCATAATCATTTGTCCCCAATGGGGCCTGCCAGTGTGTATTCCCCCATTAGAGCAAGTTATATGACCAGTGAGAAGGTGGAAGGGGTGCTGCAAACTGATCAGGAGCTGAGGAAGATTATTGATTAGGTGCGGGATAATGACATGTATGGGGTGGTATTACATTAACATAATATGAAACTTTCACGTGTGGGTGGAGACAAGGGCAAATTACAGAACTTCAATTCAAGAAGGAATTACCTGGGGATAGTTTATTGTGTGATAAACTGCAGTACAGTGGGATGGCCTTTAAATGTAGGTGTTAAATGTATTCTGTAAATGAAGGTGAGGCTTGGAACTATACAGGTGGTAGATAAATACAGCTAGAGGTAGCAGCAAAGTGATTTATATCTGAGTAGGGAAGAGCAGAATTGATTGCTACAGGCCGAATGCGGTTTTTCAATAGCTGGAGTGGTGAAAACTGACAGTAACTGCTAAGGGTGAAATAATAAGGGAGAAATAATATGAACCCAAAAATACACCTTGCTTGGAAGTTTGGCTTATAGCAACTTTATCTAGTGTTGCAAAGAATTTTCCTTACTGGCATATTTTGTTTAACATGAGATTAGGTTTCCTGGGGGCCTTTAACTCAAAGACAAGTGGTCTGGTGAGAAATGCTATTTGCTGTCCTAGGTATAATGAGTGAGTGATACATCAGTATCTCCCTTTCTGTTCTTTCTGAGGTTGGACTTTAAACTAAACACGAGGAACATGTCATTCCAAGACAAGCCATTATAAAAAAGTGCCAAAATGCATGTTTAGCTTTTGACCAGCACATATGAAGCAGGGTTATATCTTAGATTTCCTCTGCAAAAAAAGTAAAAGAATATATTTTCCCCATATTTAATAATTGGTTAGTGGCTTTTCAAAATTGAACCATATAGGTCACACTCCATCAGGGGTATAACTATGGGTGTCCAGGCCCTACACAATATATTTTTTAATGAGGCCTGTGTGGGACATTTTTCAGCTTATTTTGAATCTCAGTCCAGACATGGACTTTAAGTGTGGGGTTGCCACTTTGTCTGCAAAACGTATTTGCCTACTGGTTTCTCTTATAATTATTTCTCTATTTAATACCATTATTATTGTGTATTATCTATACAATTTGATTATTGTTAATACCAGCAGCAACAGGTGGCAGCCCTATTTATGTCTCGGCTTGGTACACATATAACTGAACTTCCAGGTGTATTCTCCTGCTCAGCACACAGCCTTTAAAAACACACATGTTGTAAGCATGCTTGAAATAGTACTGGGAATGCCATTCAGCATTTACATTGAATGGCCTTTAGAAAATGAAATCTAGTCTTTTGTTTCCATACAATGTAACTCATTGTAATGGAGCAAAGAGCGACTTAGTTACTTCCCTTCAGTTATGCAATTTATATTGCAGGGTGGAGTCTTTTTTTTCTTAGTAATCATCTGCCTTGTAGCCAAGCTCTCTTTTTAATATAACATATGAGAGCATACTGCTCATTCTTGTTCTAGCATATTCAGGCCTGTAATCCGGTGCTGCCCAAGACACCAGACCTCTTTTCGCCGATATCAGCAGAAGTGAAGTCATAACGCACTGTGCTGCTTGTGACATCACTTTATCTCCTGACCCACGCCATCCACTTCTGATACCAGAAGAATATACAAACTCCATGCAGGTAGTGCCCATTACTATTACAGGTGTTTTGGCAGCTGAAGCTGGCAGAATAGAAGTTAGGAAGTTTAATGGAAGTCTGGAAATATTATCAACAGCCGGAGTGGGTGGCGTCTATATTGCAAGCAGTACTTGGAAACCTGCCTTAATTAAATAAGCTGTATACTCATTTCTATAAATATAGCTATATGATTCAGCACTGCCCTCTGCTGTTGATAGCTGGACTCATATTACTAGAATGAAATCAACAGAAATCGTTTTTCAGTATACAGGTATGAGACCTCTTATCCATAATGCTTGGGACCTGGTGTTTAATTAAACCCACCTGGATTCTTTGGCTTCCAATAAGGATGAATTATATCTTAGTTTGGTTCAAGTACAAGGTGGTATGTTCTCATGAAAAGGAAAACAGAAATCATTTTTAAAAATTAGAATTATTTGATTAAAATTAAGTCTATGTGAGATGGCCTTCCTGTAAGTTGGAGCTTTCTGGATAACGTGTTTCCAGATAACAGATCCCAAACCTGTAAAAGCAATCTAAGATATACAAACCTGAATAGGTAGAGAGTACAAGAACATTTATATTATGGTTTCTTGACAACAATAATTAAAATGAATCCTTGAGTGGTCAGAATTGTTACAAGCATTTTGTGAATATATTAGAGAAGCTTTTACATAACTTTGCTGACAAAATTGTACCATCTAGTTATAATTTCCTCTCCGTGGACTAATTGGGATACTCTGTGCTTATAGAGCAAAATATACTGGGATAATAAAATAAAAAAATAAAGGTAGAAAAGTTCTAGTAACTCAGCGACCAATCTGCAATTAGCATTTGCTGGTGACCTGTTTGAAAGCAAATATTATTGGTTACTGTAGGTTACAAGATCTATGCAAACATCGCAACTTTACATTTTTCGCCTGTCCTAGTAACCAATAAGAAGCAATAAAAGGCTACAGTTTGGTTGCTATGGTTTATTAGACCTGGTAACAAACATACTTTCTATATTACCCTTACCTTTGGAATTACTAACATATGTTTGACTTGGTTCAGCAATTTGTCAAATAGCTTTTTATTGTCTAGTGTAATCATTGCTTACTGTACAAGGGCCCCCAATAACACATATTGGCAGTGAGGACGGAGTAATTTGAGGACACATAAATGCAACAATTACTATATTGATTAGGTAGAGAAGATTACATTTTTTATTTTGTAATGCTAATAAAACTCTGTTTGCTTCAGGAACATTTAATCATATGCTGATACAAATCAATATGCCGGCATTAATTTATTACTGCCTAGTCCAATTGCATGGCTGTTTAAATGCTGATTGTGCTTTAAATGTTATACCATTGCAAGATTCCTAAAGGACATATTAAAATAAATTCATCTTCTCTCTGGGTATTACCTAGACACAAAAATCTGCCCCTAAAAATAGACTCAGGTCTCTGCACTCCAAATTAATATAGTGCTGCTTGTGTTCTGCAGCAATGTATTTATGAGGGGTGGGGGGTGCATAAGCATCATTCAGATACACAAGTTAGAGAGCTGTGGTGGATATCTTATAGGCCACAACAGGGCCCTGTACAGATACAGAAAATTGGAAACCAATACCTGGAACTGAGCAGCAAAACAGGGTTATTCCAACTTTATTGCATGGTGCTCATGACACCATACATACGCTCAACACATGCACCATGCAATAAAAAAAGTTGGGATCATCCCGTTTTGCTGCACCATTCCAGATATTGGTTTCCAATTTGTCACTAGTTTATATTGCTTGCATGTGGCTAGGCCAGTATCAGTATCTACACCCCTGCATTTCTTATACTGCAATCTATGACAAAGAAGGTTTGAGAGCATCTTCGCGCCACTTCCGGGTTGTTACACCGCTCATACATCTTCAGCTTTATTTGGCTCTCTTACTGATCTGACCTGTGACCCAGACTACTCTCTTGTCACCTTATTTAGTACTGTTGTGCCTGGGGTTTCTTCTGGGTTTAGGTTACCTTACTTAGCAGGATTTTAAACAATTTAATCCTTCTGTGCACTAAAATGTGCAAATAAATTATTCAAGTTGCATGTGGTGGTGATTTTCTGAAATTTTTACTGAAAAAGATGTTAAATCACAGCCAACATTATGGAATGCCTTTGTTTTATGCTATTTTGGGTTTCATGAATTGACACACCACAAAGAAGTTGCAAGGCACTACCTTTAAGACACTGGCCATAGACGCACAGATAATATTGTACAAAACTAATTCTCGTACGATATTCGGTGCATGTATAGTGGGAAACAAGCCGACCAATATCAGCAGAAGACTTGGATATCAGTCAGCTTGTCGATCGGGCTGGACCAAAAATTTTGAGGCACCCGAACATCAGCCATTGTTAGTGCTAAATTGTCAGATAAGGTAGAATTCTATTGTTTCTATTTGTAGTCAGCTCTACACATGTGTATTGAAACGAACAGTTGTTCTTGGGAAGATCTTTTCCAAGATTGTAATTGTACCATCTATGGCCACATTTATCCTCAAAACCTAAGGAAGATGATTCACTAACACTGATATTTCTCATCGGTCGGGAACCTGCTGGGCTTACATTCAGGTCTATTTTCCCCTGATTAAGTTGTTGGTTCAGCAGAGAAACTATGGGAGCTGAACTATTTCAAATATTAGCTTTAGCAGATCTACAGCAAACCATTTTTCAAGCTGAGCTATTGTTTGCTAGGCAAGCCAGTGCTCTTTGCCTTTCAAAAGGATATTTTAGTATCAGTATGAAGTATTTAAAATAGAATTGTAGATAAACAACAATTTTCCACCTACTGTTGATACGAAGATTATTTTTTATTCTCTGTGCTGCATGATCCTACCACATATAGGATACATAGTATATATGTATATAGTATGGAGGCTATATAAAATATACTTATAGAATTATAACACTAGTTGCAACTACCAGTGTCTTTTCCTTCTGAACAGGTCTTCATATAAAAATGATCATATTTTCTTTGTGGTTCAAATATTTTTTTTTTTAACAATAAACTGCCTTTTGTAAATTATAACCACTTTCTATGACATGGGAAACTAATTCTACCTTACAAATGAATGTTCTGCTACCAATGCTGTGAAAAAAATGAAATTGTTTAGTTTAGAATCAGGCAGTGAGTTGGCTGGTTGAACGAAATGATTGGTAAAGGTCAAGAACAGAAAAAAGTTCCCCAGGGCCAGGTGTTCACACTATGAAATTTTATGAAAGCCTAATGAAAAAAAACACCCTTCCTACGTGTAAATGCCATTGTCCTCAAGAACAAAGACATGCTTGGAGAACTTCACATCCATTAAGAGCAATCAAGAATATCCTCTACAGGCACTAACTTGTTATGTCTGGGGAATGTTCTTTCACACGCACTAGTGAATTGCACATGCATTTAGGGAAACACACATAAACAGACCACCAGTAGCAACAACAGAGATGGGAAAATATCACTTCAGGGGGGAGGTGAGAATATTAGTCCATGTTATGTTAAACAAATACATCAAGATCTTTTTTACATTTCTGTTACATTTCAGCAAGTCAGGAACAGCTGGACTTTAGGAACTTTATATTTGAATTAAGGCTCAGGCTCATAGTACAAATTAACTTACATTTAAACAGCTTTGCACATTTAGGCTGGGGACAGACAGGGAGATTCGGGGAGATTCAGTCGCCTGGCGTTTAATAGCAGGCGACAATCTCCCCGAACTTCCTTCTCCCTGTCCGTCGCTAGTTGAAATGTAAAAGCGCCGGCTCTGTGCACACGCGGTGTGGCGATTTCCGGAATCACCCGAAGTTACTTCGTGTCCCTAGCCTAAGTGCAATCAGTACTTAGTCATATGTTACATGACAAAACAAGGTGGCTATTTAAAGGGCAAATCACAAAAAAAAATCACATTATAAAAAATGTCACTTTCTTAAACGAACAGTAAAACATAAAATATTAAACTAATATTATCAGGTAATATCACATTCTGCCGTTTTTAACCTACTATTTACAAGATTTTTCAAATTACAATAAAAATGTCAAATAAAATAAAAATGTCTCCACTTAAAACCTGGTGTAGAAATCAATGGGAGGTGATAGTTCACAAAAGACGATTTAAGTTCTTTCCATTGGAAAAAGTCTGAATCCTAAAATCCAGCATCTCAGACCTGAAGATATCCTGATTTGCGCTGGGTTTTGTGTAAAAGTCCAAAGATTTTGTGTAGTATGATTCAAAATTTTATACTATTGTCACATTTTTTCAAGTTTTTTCCAATATATTCATAAATAATGAGAAATAACCCGTCCAGATTTGGTAGGCGTATATTTCAGAAAAAAATTACAGAAATTTGGATTTTGACAAATAACCCCCTTGATGTTACCTATAGGTCATGTTGGGAATTTTTGTTGATAGGGCAACTTTTGTAAGTAATTGTTACTTAAAGTTCCTAAACCTGAATGTATGACCAACCTGTCTATTACAGTTTATAATGCAACGCACTACTGCTGCACAAAATGGCACCCCCTCATAGAGGAACATTGGGGCATCAGATAAGTCAGGGCTGTCCAACTGGCGGCCCGCGGCCCCCCTTGTTGTGACACTCCTCATGAAAGTCTGCCTGTTGTGTCTGCTTACCATGTGTAAACTTGAAAAGGTATCACTACAGAGATTAACTGGCCTCTGCATTGTTTACACCTCAAATTCAGACAGTAATCCCCTGTATTATTCACACGTGTAATCCCCCTGCATTGTTCACACTTGTAACACCTCTATTGTTCACACTAGTGATGGGTGAATTTATTTGCTTGAGTCAAATTGGTGACAAATTCCTGTGATACACCGCAGAAATGCAGGCAAAATTTCGCCCTGGTGAAAATTCGCTGGCTTCTCTTTTTGGACGCACGTCCAAAATGAGACGCGATGGCATTTTGCGAAATTCCCGAAAACATTTGCCAAATTAAACGCTGCCGATTCGCCCATCACTAGTTCACAACCCTAAAGCCCTGTACTGTTAACACCCAGACTGAAACTGCCCACATTGTTCACCTGTTCACACCTTATTCACAATGCTACTGAGGCACCAGCAATATGTCACTGTATGTAGTACATCTTGATCCTAATAGGTTTCGCTGTCTTCTGCTCTGTTCTGCCTTCCCTATGCTCCCTATATGTGTGATATTCTGCCTGCCCTCTGCTGCCTGTGTGTGCCATACTCTGCCTGCCCATGTTACATGTGTGTGCCATACTCTGCCTGCCCCATGCTCCCTGGTTTACTATACTATGCCTACCCTATGCACCCTGGGTGTTCCAAACTCTGCCTGCCCCATGCTCCCTGCTGTGCCATACTATGCCAACCCTATGCCCATTGGGTGTGCCAAACTCTGTCTAAACTATGCTCCCTTGGTGTGCCAAACTTTGCCTGCCCAATTTTCCTTGGGTGTGCCATATTCTGCCAGTGTGTGCCACACCCTGCCTTCCATGTGCCCCCTGTGTGTGCCATATTCTGCCCATGTTTGACCTGCTCTGCCTGTGTGTGCCATACTCTGCCTGTGTGCCCTGCTCTGCCTGTGGAACATAGGCCTGGTATTTGTTCTGGGGGTTCCATAGAAGTTGGTACCATAGAAGTTGGACAGCACTGAGATAGCTAATGAAAAAGCATTGGACAAATACTCTTAAAGCGAATTATAGCTAGCATGCAAAGACAATGCTATGATAGATATAAAAAGGTTGAATTCCTAGTGTCAGTATATCTTTAAATCAAGAATTATAATCAATACGAAACATTTTTCTGTAGGGATTTATAGGAAAAGCAGGTTCCTATAAGGTTAAATCCCCACCCCTCTAGTTACTGGGCAGAAGCCTATGTATCCCTTTTGTGTTAACATCAGTGTTATTGGTCAGAGGTGTAATGACCACTTCCTAGCACATGGCAATATAGTGTTGCACAGGGAGTGGCCACTTCCTCTTTGGCCTCTGAATGGTGATCCAGCAGGGTGTGCCCAGGGGGGACCTGGGTACATAAAGGCCAGGTGCTGTGAAGAAATGAGTCGGGTACCAGGCAACCCCGTGAATGAGGTATAGTTAGTCTAGGGGAGTTTGGTGATAGACTCTCTAGGAAGAGTGATACAGAAAGGTGTAGCAGCATGAGTAGTTGTAGCTCCAACGAGGATTGCTAGAAGGAAGTAGCTTTCCACAGGTTTTGAAATACCTTAGTGCAGGGACCTCAGAGAAGAGGGACTGTGAGGGTAAAGGCTACTGTCCTGGAACTCCCTGGAGGAAAGGGAAGACTGTCAAGGCTTCGGGAGGGTATAACTACTCTGAAGTGCTGTACATGTGTCTGTGTGACATCTGTGCTCATACTATATGCTCAACTCCTGCGTGAGTAAACCTGAGGATAGTTGTCTCTAACATAATAAACTGTTTTTCCTTGTTTGCACCAAAGAACCTCCTGGCGCCCATTTTTCTGTGTGATGTACAGTTTGCCTGGTATAAAAGGGAAAGTTTCCACTTTGTGAACGCTCTGCCCTGCTGTGTAGGTCGAAGTGTAACCATAACCATGCTTATTAACGCTAGCTGGACACGTTACTAATTGTGGACAAGATTGCCCAAATTAGCTTTACATTTCCTTAATTTAAAAAAAATCATATTTATGTGTTTTAACAGCTGGAATAATTTCATATTTATATAAAAAAAGAAAATACAAAAAATAAGCACTGATTTCATAGGTTAGTCTTTCTATCCACATCAAGGCACATCTCTATGCTCTAACCAATTGGTACATATCACATTCAACTTTCAGCCACACTAGCCCTGCCCTGCTCCTAAATGTAATCACCTTTCCAACAGAGGTCAGCCCTTTGCCCAATTAATGGCCTTTGCCCCGTTCCTGTCTGGTTTCTGAAACAAGGAAAGCAACCCAACCCTTGATAGCCAAATCAATCACATTTTACCAGAGAACGGTGTGTTCAATTTTACCTGTGTCTGCTAACAGGAGCCATCATGTGATAGCATTGCATTTAAATTTATATATATTTGTTATTTTTCAAGTCTAATGTTTGAATCTGCAAGCAGCACACTCATGCTGTTGAATGATTCTCTTTGGCTGATTCTAGAATCTAGCATTTGTTGTACAAAGATAATACAGGTATGGGACCTGTAATCCAGAATGCTCAGGACCTTAGGCTTTTCTGATAATGGATCTTTCCATAACATGGATCTTCATACTGTAGGTCTAATAGAAAAACCTGCAAACATTAAATAAACCCAATAGGCTGGTTTCGCTTCCAATAAGGATTCATTATATTTTATTTCGGATCAATTACAAGGTTCTGTTTTATTATTACAGAGAAAAAGGAAATCATAGATTATTTGGATAACATGGAGTCAATAGTTGACAGCACTTCCATAATTTGTAGCTGTCTGGATAACTGGTTTCCGGATAACAGATCCCATACCTGTATTAGGTTGAGGAGGCACACTAATAAACCATGTACAGTAAATCTCAAAATCCATCTGAATAAAAGGACAAAAATGGGAATGCAATATTTATATAATGAGATTTTTTGCTATACCATAAGGTCATAGAGTATTTCATCTTACAAGCCCAATCAAGGCAAATCTCTTTGTTATGTTCTAATAATTATGAACATAATTAATTAGTCTATTTCAGAAGCAACTTCTTCTAGGAGCATGTGACCACAATCTTACATTGGATGGAGACCCATCTGCTGAGGACTGCATCAATGCCTAATAGGTATCTGGCCAACAGTTTTCAGCCAGGTATCAGTCGGGCAGACTGTCCCAAGGGTCCCTTTACATGGTCAACATTTTCTCAAGGATTTGCCATCTATTTGGGGATACATAATGTCATCAGAAATTTTAAAACAGATTCTAAAGTAGAATATACAAAAGAACGTAAGTGAAAAGATAGTGTTAAGAAAGAGGCACTGTTAGTAAAACACTTTTTTTGAACAAAAACATGCTGTTTCCCAGATTAGATAGAAAAACCTTGAGAAAATCAAAGTACCAACAGGTAGTGACACTAAACTGGTACTTCTCAAAAGGGAGGCATTCTTAATGAAAATTTTATCTTGATTTTTTTATTGTAAATATAGGTTTTTAAGATGACACTTATACAGGCCGGGGTTTCCCTTTGCAGTGCCCCTAGGCTGCATGGTCCCAGCGCCTGCAGACCACTTTGTTCGCACCTAGCCCCCAAACTGCAAGCTCTTGTGCACATGCGTTGGTGCACTGGGGACCTATAATTGGCCTTCCTGGATTTATAATGGGGGTGGGGCCGTGATGGTAACAGTTTTTTTGTGGATGACATGGAAATTGTACTTTTGATTTGGACTTTGTGTGCCAAGCCTCCTTTTGGGCGATGATGGGTGAAAAGGGTGGGACTTTTTATGCCTTAAATGTTGTAGGACTAATGCTAATGCTAATCAGTTCCACACCTGCAGTGAATATGGTGTTTGTGTGATTCTCTCAAAAATCTTACTCACATTATGCTGATGAGTGTCAACCGTCTAGGGAGATCTGCACCCCCAGTACAGGAAGGTCATAGCAAAGGATAGAGATGCCGTAAATCCACATACTGGACTGATTGCAACATGACCCAGAAATTTGTTGTAAGAAATTTTTTGTTGTAGAATGATAATATATCTCAAAATTCATAAAAGATGACAAAACCCTTTTTGTGGAAAAAACAATAATTAGGCAACAACTAGAGTCCCTTCTTAAGGTTATGTGCCGATATGTGTGCAAAACTATGAACAAGACAGAATTGCTACTGTGTCCAAATTATAGTTTGAGTTCTAATGTATGGCGTGATGACTCAGCCTGTGATTTGCCAGATGCGTAGTCATAATTTTCACTGTAACTGAGTCTGTTATTGACAAGAGATTTATATTTCCAAACTCTTTGGGTCTTTTTCTTGTAGCATAACATTCATAACAAACAGAAAGAAATAAAGAGTTGATTCTGTAGACAAAAAATAGCACCCTTTCATTTTTAGCACTTTTCGTTGTTATTTGACTATGCTAAAATGTTTGAAGTTTATAGATAAGGGTTCCTTGCACCTCAACATAGAAACTCATCATGACAAAAGTGCCATATCCAGAAGTGTTACAAAACATTCCAAAGAGTATAATGCAAATAAGGGTGAATTTACTAAAAACACACCCTGCAAATCAAAATGAAATGAATAAATATATAAATAAATAATATCAACAAGCAGGTATCTAAGTCATAGATATAGCAATGAGATGAATACATTTATAACTTAAAACTGAATATACTACTTACATGAAAAAAACCCAAAGAAAAATAACTCTACAATAAATGACACAAGCAACATATCATCATTGACTTGTAAAGTAGCACACTTGTAAGGAGGTGAAATCATTTTATTTCAAAATGTAAATAGTCCAGCCAGTATGGTTGGCTTGGAGGAGGGATTCCCCTTCAGGAGCCTAAATAAGGAAGTGCAAGAGTAATATGATTTCATATGGGCCTAACATCATCAGCAGGAAAGAGAGAACTGGTGGGTCCATGTTCCTTGCTAGGCCTAGATAGAGAGGTAGGAGATTGTTACCAGCTCAATCTAGGAGTAAGAGGTAGATAGGGAAGCCAGGAAGGACAGCCTGAGTTAGAGTCCTCTGCGCAGTGGCATAACTAGGAATGACTGGGCCCCACAGCAAAATATTTTTCAGCCCCCCAAAATGTCTAGAGATTGACCTGTTTTACCAATATTTATTGATATTGTATATGAATTAGGGCCTCATGGGGCCCCTATACTTCCTGGGCCCCCCTGCAGCTGCAGGGTCTGCTTCCTCTGTAGTTATGCCACTGCTTTGCGGGTCAATTTTTTGGAACTTGTACCCAACCCATACCCGCAACTTGCAATCCCCATTCTTACCTGCTTGGACCCGATGCCCGACCCGCAAGTACCTTATCTACAACCCAATCTGCGACCTGCTGACCATCAAGAATGGGGAACTGTTGTCATTGTAAACCAGAAGTGACATCATCGGAAGTAGGCTTGATCAGAAAAAAGATTAAAAATCACTAATCAGAAGACCCGATGGGAATGTTCCTGTCACAGGTACCCACTTTACACATTGCAACCACCTTCTTGAATACATGCTTCCTGCATTTGAATGTAGGATTTCCACCTTTGATCATGGACATGCTGGACAGGTGGTGGAGCAGGTGAGAGGGGTGGAGGTGGTGACATTGGGAACAGGGTGAACAGCTGATCATGTACAGGCAGGGCTGCCATCAAAAATCTATTTTGTGTATACAACCATGGCTCCTTGATTCTCTAGCACTGGAAAACATAAAAACATCATTAAATTACAAATCAATGTATCAATCTCAATTACTGCATGCATACTATAATACTCATACATTGTTTATTTTGTATATTTAGAATGGTGTCTCCATTAATGCATACCCCACATATTTGCACTACTCTAGCCTAGTATAATAAGAGGCAGTTTTAACAGAGGTTTGGATGAGTCATGTTTTTATGTACAGCCAAGCAACATGGGAGATTTACATCTAGGGTTGCCACCTGGCCGGTATTTTACCGGCCTGGCCGGTATTTTTGCTGGTTGATCCCAATGTTATGAATAGGAAAAAAAGCTAAATATATAGGAAGGCCGGTATTTTTTTCCTAAAAAGGTGGCAACCCTATTTACATCAAGTGATGTAATCTCTTTTGAAGATACTTTGTAACACTTTTGAGATTAGAAAATTAGTAATTGTAACAGGAGGAATAATTTCAAACTTTCATAATCTGCCAAATGAACATGGTAATTAGGGTGTGTTGTCACAAAAATGGGCGTGGTCATAACATAGCCACCCTACTTGAGAAAAATGTTTTTGTTCTTTTTTTACTTCCAAAATGTTGGGAGGTATGCGCGGCCTGCTCATAAAGCCTACCCTGGCAAAGGTCACGGTCTGATTATTACTTATATAGTAAGTTTCAGTAACGGTAGTTTTGACTGCAGATTCGACACAGTTAGCCGATGTGAACAAAGATGTGAAAAAAGAATACTTATGCGTCTGAACCAGATTGGGAGACAGAGAGCATGAGTATATACGTATGCGCCACCAGGTGGCAGCAAAGCAATGCGTTCCCCCGATTAGAGTGTACGGATTTACTTCACTTCCGGTGACGCTGCCAAGACGTTCTTGTTTTGGTTGCGTTAGCTCCGCCTTACATTGCGCATGCGGATGCTCGTAATCAAGTTGGTCATGGCACTGGCTGGCACTTGCTGGTCACGCCTGCCCCGAGTTTTTCCACTGCATTGGTTTGCTTACCCTAGCGTTGTGTTTTAGAAATGCACACTCATACTGACGCCTTGTTAGTACTTATTGAATTAAAGGTTATTTTCTAGTAGCTATTGAATTGGCAGTGCGGTTCATTTGTTTTGAACGGAAACTATATCCCTTTCCACTATTTTGACATGAGCTCGTAAAATGAATTACAAGAGCATAAACAATTTCTAAACTTCCTGAAAGAAATATGTTTTTAAATCATTTTTACACAGGTATACCTGTTTTCACAGATTATAGGGTAACCATGATTACTACGGTTGCCACCTTTTCTTGAAAAAAATACCAGCCTTCCTATATATTTAACTTTTTTTCCTATTAATAACATTGGGATCAACCATCAAAAATACTGGCCAGGCCAGTAAAATACTGGCCAGATGTAGGGTTGCCACCTGACCGGTATTTTACCAGCCTGGCCGGTATTTTTGATGGTTGATCCCAATGTTATTAATAGAGAAAAAAGATAAATATATAGGAAGGCCGGTATTTTTTTCAAGAAAAGGTGGAAACCCTAACCATGATAGTCTTTCAGCAGTAGCATAACTACAGGGTGCTGGTATCTTCACATAACTCCCAACATTTTGGAAGTAAAAAGAGGGACAAAATAATTTGGTGTGCATAGCTGTCAAAAGAGGGATTGTCCCTCTGAAAAAGGGACATTTGGGAGGTATGTCTTCAGAGTGGTGTGCAGCTGCTCCTACCAGTCATCTAAGCCTGCTTGCTAGCATAAACTTTTTAAGTAGTGCTTCGGGGACAAGTTACAACCATCCTTAAGGCCCCCATACAAGAGCAGAAATAAGCTACCAACAGATAAGTCTGCAGCTTATTGCCCAGTGTATGGGGTCCTCCGACAGGCTTCACCTGAAAGTCTGACAGACGTTGATCGGCCAGGCTTTAAAATGATGTTGGTTCGAGGACTGTTTCAGTTTGGGCATGTGGTTCTCAATCCCATTGCCCATTTTCACTTTGTTGTGATGCAGTTGTTGGGCCCTAGGGTAGGGCCCACGATCGGATCAGCCCGATATCACCCACCTGAAGGTACAACCCCTTCCTCATCTAAATTGATTGTGAACTGATGGGTTCTGAGATTTGAAATCCATTTTCTTTCCATAATGTTTGGTGCACAAATGTTCTGGCAAGCAGAGGCTTTTAGCATTGCCAAAGCAATTAAGAAAGTTTAATGGGTTGGTTTAGGGGAGGTGTTATATGGGTAGCAGGAATGAGTCATTGTAAATTATCAGGGATATTAGTCTGTAATAAATCCTGTTTCTCACAGTTTCATACTAATGGACTCTGCTGTTTATATTGTATTTATTTATTACAAAGTGAAATAATAATTCAAAGTAAACTGATGCTCCACAAAAACATCTTGTTTAGTACTTTTATATAACTCTATAGTACTTTTATATAATTTACCACATACAGGTGGCCTGTGAAATAAAAAAAAAAAAAAAAAAAAAAAAAAAAAAACAACACTGGACAATGTAAAATAGATAAAGTGTAACCAAACCGTAAAGCTCCAGTTATTTCTGTAGCCCATCTTATTTTGTTACCTAAGGCACAAAAATCAGGGTTTTCCACAAAAGGATTTCCTTTATTTTTGCATGATGGATGCTGAACATGTGCATTCTCTAGATCAGGGATCCCCAACCTTTTGAGGCCGGGAGAAACATTCAGAAGAAAAAGTAGTTGGGGAGCAACACTAGCATGGAAAATGTTCTTGGGGTGCCAAATAAGTGCTGTGATTGGCCCCTTTTGAAAGCCCCTATGTGGATTGGCAAACTGTATTGAGGCTCTATTTAACAGTACATGTGGTTCTTATACAACCAAAACTTTCCTCCAAGCCTGAAATTCAAGAATAAGCTCCTGCTTTGATTTGAGGTCACTGGTCAGCAACATCCAAGGGGTTGGAGAGCAACGTGTTGCTCCAGAACTACTGGTTGGGGATCACTGCTCTAGATTTACAGCTAAACTTCCAGAGAAAACCAAGTCTCATTATATAGCATTCTATCCACTGTAAGCAGCTTACCACCCCTCCTCCAAATATTTCCATCTGAACTAAATTATTCCCTTTACTCATGGGAAGACCACCCCAGATGATGATCCTATATATAGTTCCTACAAATTGCTGCTTTTTTGTCAAGTAAAATTCAACCAAATGACTTATGTTAATTAGGCCTAGCAGGACTTACTAGCGCAAGTGTATACTGTAACAAACTGCTATTGTGTTGAAAATTTGTTTTATTTTTCATTTAGTTTATGGTAACATAAATCAGTGTTTGTGTCCTGCAATAAGCGTGATGGCCAAAAATACTTGTGTGAACAAAATATAAGGAGATAACACCTATAGGGATCCATCTTCCCCAGTTAATTACTCCAAAGGGAGCAAATGTAGGTACTGGTTAGTAATTGTGTAACCACAATTACATTTGAAACACACAGTACTAGTGAATATTAAACTGACAAACCTAGCAAATAACAGGTGTGGGCAGCTCCAAGCAAGCAGGGAGCTTCTAGCAGGAACCCACGGGTGGAAATTGTAAATCTCCACACTACCCATATTTAGATTAGGTACCCCTAAACTGTACATTTACATCTGTGTATGAAAGAAGTATCTGGTATTACCATTTTCCCCTCGCTGTTTCAGTAAACACTACATGATGTAAAGGACCAGTGAGATCAAGCTATAAATATTATTCATTTGAGCGGTAAGGTGAATATATTTATGCTAAACTGTTTGAAGCAGAAGTCTGGTTTTATTGAAGTGTGTTTGGTATCAGCTCTGAGGAATTTGTCTAAACAACCCCCCCCCCCAGTTGTTTGCAACAGAGCCTTAAATTGGATCTTCTCATTTGCCAAGGTTGGCAACAAGCAGATCTTTATCTCATGTAGCCAAAAAGGCAAGTGCCAAGTTAGGCTCATCTGACCATTTGTCCCCTGGGCCAGTTATCAGTTTATTATGGGGCCTATCCAGACCCACTGGCAGAGTACTACACGAACAAACCTGTGAGGACAGTCCAATAGATATTTTTGCCAATTTCCAGACAGATATGTCAGGCAAGCCATCAGTTTGGCCCCATACAATTGCCAGTAAGCTACTGATTCAATCTGTAGGTACACATTTGGCAGCTTATACAGGCTTGTGGATGGCCAATTTTAGCCTAATGGAACATACAGTGTATGGGTGGGAAACACATTGCCTGTGGCAAATGCTGAATAGTTCAAATGGGAATGGTCAATGTGGATGTTCTTGTTTAAAGCAGAATGGTTAGCAATGCTGCCTTAATGTACTCCCTTTTCCTCCCACAATCCAAAAACATAAGGACCATGGCTGAGTTGGTGTCAGTTTCAATTACTGCTGGCGGAGAAGCATTTTCTGGAGATTTGTCACCCGTAGTCCTTTTTTATTTCCCCATCAGCAATAATTGAAATTGACAGCATTAAAACCTACACATTGCTTTGTTCTTCTGAAGTTGCCTAGCGAGACAATTTGTTGCCCCTCATTACGCATTTATATTTATGGTGACAAATCTTCCCATTGGCCATCATCTTAAAGGCAGTTTAATTGACTTCTGATAAAACTGACCATATTGTGTGTGTAAATTTGATAGAGACCTTAGATTGTAATCTCCGTTGGCACAGAAACTGATGTGAATAAAGAACAATCGCTGTTGGAATCGTATAAATAAAAGATAAAATTAATATTAAAACAAATAGGAAGCAGCTGAAGGTAGGAAATTATATTTTGAGTGCAGTTCTTCTTGAACAGATTATCACAGTCAAAATGATGGATGTGCCACAGGCAGAGCCGGGCCAGGCAGTATTGCTGCTCAAGGCACCACTACCTGGCTGGGTTCCCCACCAGCTTGCCCTCTGCATATTCAAACTGTAGTCATCATTACAGCTGTTAACTTCAACCCCTACTGCTTTTGCTCTCCTGCTTCTTGATTTCACAGAATCCTGATTTCATTTGGTTTACTGTGTCCCAACTTTGCTTTTTACTCCAGCTCCCCCTCTACTGTACCCTAGGCACAGGCCTAACCTGCATGCCCCTAGTTCCACCAAATTCATTACCTGCCACAAAAGCCCTTGATAAATAGTACATGGATTTAAAATAAATCATGTCCTTTCTAAAAAATTTGCAACATTTTTAAAGTAAATACATTTGAGGCATAGTTATGTCTAGGCAATAGCACAAGTCCCCAAGGGAATATTAAGCTTTTAATTTGACTTAAACTGGCACAATAATGATAAACAAATACAAAATATGCAATTAAGTTAATAAGTAAATATGTTTTTAGCAGCCTGGGAGGCCTCCTTTGGGAACAGAACAGTTTGTAAACAGGGACACCACCTGAATATATAATATAATAGTTCACATGGGGAAGGCGCATAGATTTATTGCAAGCATGAGCTTTATTATTTGGTATTGATGCACATGCCTAGAGATTGGATAATGCAATATCATATCTATACCTCAGATGAGCTTATTTGCTAGTAAGGAAAGGACACGTGGTCTTTGCTTACATAATTTAATAAAAAAAATGTTTTAGGGGCATCTCATTTGGTCGACAGCAACTGTATTTCACCTGTCAAAGGGGGTTGTGTGATAGCCTACAAGGAAAAACCTGTGTGACCTTCCATAACAAAGTTAGTGGTATTCTGAATTGTATTTGTTTTCAGGCTTATTCACTAAGCTGCCACAATGATGTTACTGCAGATATGTCTTTCACCTAACTGCTAAAGCACACACAATTGTTCCCTAGAGTGAGAGTTCCAGCACCTCTGCACATCCCATTGTGCCTGCATATTGTACCTTGGGAACAACAGTCCACTTGCTTCATACAGTAAGGGGCAGATTTACTAAATTCACTTGAATGATTTGAAATTCGATCGAATTTTCAAAAAGAATCGAATTAGAATTTTGCGAAAAATTTTTGAAGGCCACTTCGAACATCGAATTTTGAAATGGGAAGCTCCCATAGGGTTTATTTAAAGGGAAACTGTCATGGGAAAACATGTTTTTTTATAAATGCATCAGTTAATAGTGCTGATCCAGCAGACTTCTGCACTGAAATCCATTTTCTAAAAAGAGCAAACAGATTTTTTTATATTTAGTTTTGAAATCTGACATGGGACTAGCCATTTTGTCAATTTCCCAGCTGCCCCGGGCATGTGACTTGTTCCAGCACTTTAGGAGGGAACTGCTTTCTGGCAGGCTGTTGTTTATCCTTCTTAATGTAACTGAATAGTACGTAGTGGGACATGGGTTTTTACTATTGAGTGCTGTTCTTAGATCTACCAGGCAGCTGTTATCTTGTTTTAGGGAGCTGTTATCTGGTTACCTTCTCATTGTTCTGTTGTTAGGCTGCTGGGTGGGGGAAAGGGAGGGGGTGATATCACTCCAACTTGCAGTACAGCAGTAAAGAGTGTTTGAAGTTTATCAAAGCACAAGTCACATGACTTGGGGCAGCTGGGAAATTGACAAAATGTCTAGCCCCATGTCAGATTTCAAAATGAAATATAAAAAAATCTGTTTGCTCTTTTGAGAAATGGATTTCAATGCAGAATTCTTCTGGAGCAGCACTTTGAAAAAAATGTTTTCCCATGACAGGATCCCTTTAAGTTTTTAAGATCGAATAAAAAAATTTGATCGAATAGTTAATTGTTCGATCAAATTTTTTTTGTTTCATATATTGAATTGCGGTAAAAACTTTTAAATTCGAAATTCGAATTTGAAGGTTTTAAAGGAATTGTTCAGTATAAAAATAAAAACTGGGTAAATATAGACTGTGCAAAATAAAAAATGTTTCTAATATAGTTAGTTAGCCAAAAATGTAATGTATAAAGTCTGGAGTGACTGGATGTCTAACATAATGGAACACTACCTGCTATTCTGCTCACTTGTTTTCCACTAACTGGTTACCCTGGTGACCAGGCAGTAACCAGTTAGTGACTTGAGGGGAGGCCACACGGGTCATAACTGTTGCTTTTGAATCTGAGCTGAATGCTGAGGATCAACTGCAAACTCACTGAACAGTTATGTCCCATGTGGCCCCCCTTCAAGTCGCTGACTAACTCAAATTTAAAGAGCTGAAAAGCAGGAAGTTGGATTCTGGTTATTATATTAGACATCCAGTCACTCCAGCCTTTATTCATTACATTTTTGGCTAACCAACTATATTAGAAACATTTTTTATTTTGTACAGCCTATCTATATATCCAGTTTTTATTTTTGCACTGAACTGTTCCTTTAAAATCAACCAAAATCTACAATTCGATTGGTAAATTCACCCCTGAAATCTGCCCCTTAGTGCCCAGCAAAATGTTTTACAGCCCCCAGCAAAATTATTTATGGCCTCCATCCCCCAAAATGTAAGCAAGATGACCTGTTTTATGCACATAAGTTGGGTTTGTTTTAAACACACTTTTAAACTATCACCAGT
>CM044431.1:122806765-122819199 GCA_024363595.1 Xenopus borealis
GACACTTGGGAGGTATGATTTTTGGGCAAACAAAAATACAGGCACAAATTCCGATTTACCTTCAAAACCAGAGTTTTACACTAAGGCTCCTTAGCAAATAAGCAAACTGCAACATCTACACAAAACAATATGTAGTATAGAATCAAAACTGTTAATAGTCTACACAGATATAGAAACATTTGGAGGCCCATTTATCGAAGGTCGAATTTTGAATTCATGTGATTTTCTTTTTTTAATTCGAATAAACTCACAATTCAACTGGGAGGTTAATGAAGAAAAGATGGGAATGGCTAATATTCAATGGAATGGTTCCAACACAAAATTCGAATTGTATTCAGTTCTCAAAAACAAAACCTCAAAGGTCTGGAAGAATATTAACATTTCCAAATGACTCAATGGACCTCTGCCATTGCCTTAAACATAAACTCGGCAAGATTTAGGTGGCAAATATTTGACTTTCCATGGTCGAGATGTGATAAATCTCACATTCAGATTTATTCCGATATCAGATCTGTCCATTCGAATCGAGATTAAAATTTGAATTTACTATTCCACCCTTAATAAATCTGCCCCTTACTGTACTATACTAACCAAGGGTGAAGTGGGCTTATAGAATGAACAATAATAAACGAGGGAAAGTTGTGCTCACCACTAATTTTTAAAACCATTAAGCGGTGGATAAATAAACCTTTTAATTTTTGACAACTTTTGCCATGAATAGTCCATAAATTATATCTTTATAAACGGTGCTTAGTGATGTCATCAGTCATAATCAGAGCTTAGAAATATAATTTCTGACACATGACTCACTGTTGAAACTTGTAAGGCCTTTGGCTTTGGCTTTTTTATGGTCATGGAACTCCTCAATGACTTATAATTAGGGATGCACCGAATCCAGGATTCGGTTCGGGATTCAGCCAGGCTTTGGCCTTTTTCAGCAGGATTCAGATTTGTCCGAATCCTTCTGCCTGGCTGAACCGGAATCCTAATTAGCTCCACAGAGGGAAATCACGTGAATTTTTGGCACAAAACAAGGAAGTAAAAATGGTTTCCCCTTCCCACCCATAATTTGCATATGCAAATTAGGGGTTGGATTCGGTTCGGTATTCGGCCGAATCATTTGGGAAGGATTCAGGGGTTCGACCGAATCCAAAATAGTGGATTCGGTGTATCCCTACTTATAATATCCTGATATTTTACAATAGGGGGTACTTTGTTCACTACATATATGTATATATATATATATATATATATATATATATATTTATATACACACACACACTTGTATGTATAGCCATAAAAATAACAGACAATTATAATTGCATACAATTTATTTTTTTTACCATATTTATTGATATATCTGGAGATATAAAAGCATGCACAGTAATATAATAACATGCAAAGCTATAGTAACACTCATATGATATATAGGCTTAGAGACAGAAATAAAGACATGCAGAATGATTTAATTACAGAGAAAACTAAATAACCCCATTCCTGCATAGAAATGCACAATGGAGCATTATGAACAGCATGCATTCGGGATAAAATATGTAACTGGAAGCACAGGAAGGGTTAAACGTCCAGGCATCCTTAGGTCCTTAGGATGTAATTAGAAGGACCTTGTTATTATGAGGAGGAGGAGGAGGGCAGAGGCCAAGAAAAAGGAAACAAAAGAGGAGAGAGAAAGGAAGGAAGGGGGTAGAAGAGAGGGGAGGGGATGAGGGAGAAGGTGGCTAGCAGAGGAGGGAGGCACTCCATTGTATTAATCTTGTTTTCCTTCTGCAGGGCTGATCCCCCACCCATGAGTATTCAAGGCAAACAAGAAATGAGCTTGAGAAGGGGGGCTTAGGAATTGGATGGTGGGAGTGTGAAGGATTAGGGGTTAAGCAATAAAAAGAGCAGCCCCTCCTCTCCCTGCTCTGTTAGCTGTCCCTTGAGGGATAAAGGGGGAGATATCAGGTCTGGATGCTGGAGATGTGGCATAATCATCACAGTGCTTGGGTACCACATCGAAGCGCACCCCTCCCATCTCCCTCGCCTTCCTTAACACCGATTGGTTCATAGCTCCCTTACAAAATACCCTTGGACAAATGATGGAAAGTGTCCATCCCCCAGCCACCAGTCAAGAAATCTCCTTAACTAGAAAAAAGATTGATAGCTTATGATTGACAGACAGACTGATAAATATTGTACAGGCGACCATAAATAGATAGGATGGATAGATAGATAGATACTAGATAGGTGTAGATAGATAGATAGATAGATAGATAGATAGATAGATAGATAGATAGATAGATGATAGATAGATAGATAGATAGATAGATAGATAGATAGATAGAGACACTCAAAAAGAAATTATGATGTTTAGACAGACAATGTAACATAGAGCGAGAGAGAGAGAGAGAGATGCTCAATATAGGCAGACAGATGATAGATAAAAAAGTTTGTCATTTTGACTGTATATAGGGAAAACACTACTGAACAGAAATGTACATAATCACTGGTAAGAGTTAAAATGGAATGATTTTTACCAGCATTGGGGGTGATAGAGTTAATGATAGGACCCATTCTTTGAGGGAAAAAAAATGTTGAAGACTTCCAACTACAGTTGTTGTGCACTTAGATAATAAACACGAGCCTGTATCCATGGTATATAAAATGCAGATCTATACCAGCAGGTTGTGGAATGTTTTATGTATAATAGCAATGAGGCACATTCAGGCTAATTATAATAAGTACATTGTGCCTCTGCTATTTTGTCCTTTATACTAACTAATTCTTATTGTCCCTCCTGGGTCCATCGTCGCCTTTTCCACTACAAGTAGCATTCGCCCCGGATCAGAACAGGAGGCTGAGGAGTTAATAGAAGCAGCCACCCAGCAGGCACCGGGGCTGCAGGGGTTAAGAGACTGAACAGCGCTGAGGATCCATTTGATTGACAACACTTCTGAGTGCAGCCAATTGTAGCGCAGCATCCGAGCCCCACGTGGGGCGAGGCAGATTGCGATTGGCTGGGCGGAGCTGTAGCTGCTTGCAGGAGTCCGAACCCACGTGGAGGTGGCGGCAGCTGATTGAGCCGGAGGGAGGGGCTGCACCGAGCACCGGGAGACTGGGCCCGACTGGAGATCGGCTCCTCCTACCCTCGGGGTCCGGTAAGAGACTGGGGGGGAGGGGGGCGCTGTGCAGCGGATGCTATAAGCAGGGTGTCGGAAAGGCCTTGAGGAGACACGGAGAGATGAGATGAAGGAGGGGAGCAGGACATGGGGCAGGGATATTGCACTGGGGAGGCCTGCTGGGTGGGATAGGGAGAACAGCAGGCACTTGAGAGATCAGGCGAAAGGTGAGCAGTGGAAATGGGTCCATAAGCCATTAGCAACACTGAGGCTGGTGTAAAGGCCCTGGGTGGGTGAGTTGTTTACATGGGGGATTGCTGGAAGGAAAACTGAGAATGAAAGAGCCAACATTAAGTGCAGGTGGTGGGACGGGGAGTGACTAGTAGAATGGAGTATTACATGGTGGGCCTTAGGGGAGCTACTTTGTCAGGTTATATGGGTGCTCAGACTGAGTGAAGTGTATCTGGCATAGATGCTTCTTGCTGAGTATTAAATGTAGGAGTAGAAATTGAGGGGGCAGGTGTGTTCATTTTGGACAAAGTGATGTGGGAGGGAAGGCTAAGCTGAGTGGTGTGCTTGGTTAGCTGTGTTTCCTGGGGACAGCACATTTTGTGTTGCACTTGTTTAGATGTAGTGATGTGGTGCAGTTGGACTGGGATTCTGGGGTGTGTTTGATTAGACGAGGTGGTGTGGGGGGAATGGTAGGGGTGCTTGATTAGATGTGACGTTGTGGGAAGCATGAGTGTGTTCTTGGTTGGGTGATAATCACATTTTGGTTGGGCTTTGTTACAGGCAGCACAGGTTGTGTGTGGGTGTGGGGGGGGGGTCTGATTCAACAGTGTCTTTAGATGGGGTCTTCTGTGTTCCCTGTGTTTTACTGGCTGTGAGCTCAATTACATTATTTTGTACATCTCTTGTTAAAAAAAAAAAGTGTTCTCATTGTATGTAACATGGTGGGTGGCTGTAAGTAAATCAGTATAATAGTCCCTGCACCATGCATCATTGTTTGATGTGGAAATGTAGATTGTGTGTCCTGGAGTCCAAAGCTGTTTAGATCCACAAACATGCAAGAAGGGATAGGGATTTGAAACGTGTGGTTATTTTGGCATTTGTTGGGAACCACAGTTCCCAGCATTTCACTATAACTTGAAGCTACTGGCAAGCATTGATAATGGTTTTTTTAATTTGCAGAACAGCTGAAAGGTCTTGACTTTAACATGGTTACCTTAGAAGGGAGAACTGTTTTTTTTGTTCCCGGAATCCTTTTGTTGTTTTCCATTTTGGGTCAAGTTTGTGATGTACGTGATTTAATTGGCCTATCAAAGGAGGAATCCGATTTGGTGTTTGCTTTTATAGGTCAGATTTTTTTTTTATGCCAAAAGTGTGAGATTGTATGACTTGTGCTCCAGATTTACGGGGGTTCTGGTTTTATAAGAGGGGTCAGGTCATGACGTTCTTGTGTATGATTGAGTGCCTTACAGGGAGAAGAGTGAGTCTAAGCACTGACCTTTATAGCAAGGTTGTCCAGTCTGCTGCTCTCTGGCTGTTGTTGAACTACAATTCCTAGAATCTCACAGTAGCTGTAAGTCTTCAGGTCACCACTACTATAGGTGGTAACATGGGAAAGTGCTGGGTTTAGTGCATAAACACAATTGTTTGCAGTGAAGTTCTCTGCACTGACCAGTGGGTGCCCATTTTGTGTGGTATGCCATAGCCCTTCAGTATAGTCAGCGCTCACCTCATAAATACACACTGTTGTGCTGTCAGGTGCTGAACTGGAAGACCCACTCCTGTCACCGGGTCGTTACAATATGCAGAACAAAACCAGCAGCACACTGTATTCAATTGCAAAGGTGCATAAAAAAAAGTCATTTATTGTGCCCACATCATACAAAGTGGCAATGTTTCCGGCTAAGCCGGCCCTTTATCAAGGCTTGAATAAATTACTTTTTTATGCACCTTTGCAATTGAATACAGTGTGCTGCTGGTTTTCTTCTGCATAGCCCTTGAGTATGTGCAGTTCAAAAAGAGCAGGATCAGGCCAATGTACAATATATAATAAACTTTTTTTTTTTTGATTGTTTGATTTGTGTGTGCATTTGTTAAAGAAATATTAAAAAGGCAGACACTCAAAGTCTTTCCATGGGATGTTTTAAAACTGGGAATTGAGTTGGACCTTGCCTTCTGAAAAAGGAAAAACAAATGAAGACTTAGCCTGACTGATTCTTTCTTGCCATAAATACTGTATCGGACCCATCTATAATCATGTCATTCCCCCTCTTACCAGATTGTTCTATTTTCATTGCCTTCTTAAATCCCTATCTTGGCATCTCCACAAATTCCAAATCACTTACAGTGTCCTCCCTGCCTTCCAGGCATAATAAGCTCCCCCTTCAGAGGCACACACACCTCTTTGTGTTTATATGCAATCTTCTGCTTCCTCTTATCTCCACTTTTTTTTCTTTAACCATTAATTCCGCCCTCTAGCTTTCTCATGCACTGCCTTCACCCATATCCTGCTTAACATTCTGTTTATGTATGTTCTTGCATCATTTAAAGGAGACATTCACTATAAATAGCATGTGGGCAGTTACTTTCTGTGGCACACAAGGAATTTTGATACTACCCGCACTACCATCCATGAACTGCTTTTTTTGCCCATGACAAATTGCAGTCGGCACCATTTGCAATTGGTCTTTAGTTGTATTATTTTATTTATGGCTTTTATGTCTGATATTTTAATTGTGCGGTTGCTAATATCTTGATTATCAACCTGACCTGTATGTTTTGTGAGAATGAAAGAAAGAGGGTCTGTATAGAAATTGTATTAAAAAAAAGGTTACCAGGGTCAGTGATCCTAGAAATCCAATGGAATTGTATGTTTTGCTTTGAAAAGTGGCAAAAAAGAAAACCAACTGATAACTAAAATCTGCCCCGGCTGTGCCTCCCCTTACGTTGTTTGACATGAGACACCCATGTTCTGTTTTGTATTTGTATTTGAGTTCTCTTTTGCATGTTTAATCCTGGTTTTGTTTCAGGGATGTGTGTGAAGTTGCAGGTTAAATGATTAAGCGATTGTGGTTAATACAAACATACATCTCCTCTCTTTTCCAGGACCGTTTGTACAAAGCGAGACAGTCACACTACCTCCATTAAAGATGTTCCCCCAAAACAGACCTCCGGTGAGTGTGTCCTGTGACTATAAGATAATATACTGCCCTTTTTTTATATCTGTGAAATATTTTGGACTCACTTTCCATAGGAAGTAATTGTTTCCTAAACATTTGTCCCGAAGATTCACACGTTTGTGTATGGCAATATGTCCCCCTTATCTGTATGCATGCCTACACACACATGCACTCTAGGAGTTTTATATAAATTTTTTGTATAAACAATGTATATACTCCATGACTTGTTTATAAATGAGTGCTGTTAAAAGGGGGTTTGCTTTTCTGTAAACAGGTAACCCATTGAGAGCAGATTTGACTTTTTAACAAGCAGCACTGTGCAGCTGCTATGGGGTTAAACTCTGCCCTAAGCAGCTGTCTCCTTGAGACCTCAGTAAGCAGTGATCTAAAGGCTGCACTCTTGGACCCACTGTGACCCATATATTTTATGGAAGGACAGGCTATTTTTTTTTTTTTAATCTATGGAATGCAGTGGGGCTGTGTCCTCCCACAGGTGAACTTTGGTTCAGTATTTAAAGCCCAAGGAAATAGCAACTGGGGTGAACATTTTCTAACATTTATGGACTGTTTGAGAGCTTATGTCTGGAGCAGTGGGATTAGTTATAGGAGCTGATGATCAGATCTCAGCAGTTTGTGTGCCAAATCAAAGCATTATGGGCTCTGGCTATATCTAATGATGCAATTGCTAAATGCCCTAGAATGGTATTAGAAGTTATGCACTTCATTGACTGTATAAAAAATGCCCGAGGCGCCACTTCCTTTGAAATATAAACCATAAGGTTTTATTTTGAGGGAAGTGCTAGTTTCACAGCATTTCGATAGTATCAGTAACTGTTCAGAAGTCCGTCATATGCGATTTGTTTCTGTGCTGTTAGGTACTTTACATAATACTTGGCTGCTTTACTTTTGTCAGGGTGCAATTAGGGCATCAGGCCACTTTCATCATGAAAGCAAAGATATGGTGTCCATAGTGTGTTATCACCTGTTTAGGGCCTAGTTGTTAATAGTAATAGTTTGTTTATCTCAGCAGAAATGACATTCATAAATCCACAATCTTCGGTAGCCTTTCATTGTTTCTTATGGCTTTCTAAAGGGTTAATTTCTCTTGTTTATAGAGTAATATGTTTTCTTTTTTTTGTAATCCATACATTTGAGTAAATTGAGAAAAAAATGATGTCCCTAAGAAACTTAGAATTTAGTTCCTGGTGATACAACTTTTTATGGATGACCAACAACAGCGTGGTTGTGTTGGATGACTGCATTGCAATGTGGCATTCATGGAATGGCACTAAGCAGCTGCAAATACACTCCACGCTTTCTTATTAGACACATGCAGACCCATTCAATCTCACACTATTTGGGTGTTTATTGGGTACAGACTTTTTGTTCCCATTCTCATTTGTGCACATACCTGTAACACATCCAGAATCCACTCCTGTTGCATTTAGGCACATACCTAGAAACCACTGGCATGAGTTGCCATCATTCAGTTCTGTCCATGCTCATGGAAGTATATGATGGGTGTAGTACTGAGTGTAATGTACTGTAATGTACTATAAAAACTGTCCTATTTACTGTAAGTGGATGCAAGTAAACATATTATCATTTTTTTGGTGAAGTAGGTTCTCTCACCCTATGTGAAACTCACAAAAAGAAAAAACAACCATTGTTGCAAAATGGATATTGTTCCAGTGAATTAAACAATAAAAGGAACCTGTCTAAATATATATAGGGGAATGTAATATGACGGTAACGCAAACACTATTCGCAGTTCTAAAATTTAAGATTTTGCGCGAACATATTTTGCGAATGCAATATATCTTTTGCTAACTCGGAATCTGTTTAGCTCCCACTTCCGCCATTTGCGAATTTTATAGTTTGCTCTAATGCGCTGTCAATGTAATAAAACTTCTTACTGAAAAAGTTGCTATGATTGCTCCAAAAGATTACGACACCTTCAAGCTCTTCTTAAGAGTGCGCAATTACAATGCGCAATGATGGTTCGTAATGCAATAACAGTTTAAGGAACAATATTACATTAAAATATGTGGATTTTTAATCTTATTGGTGCGCAATGTTTTGCTCTTTGCAACTTTAATTACATAGTGTTATAACCTGATTGGAAGGAAGTGGAGAATGATGAGAAAAGCGGTGAAATGCAATGAAAGAGTAGAAGTTGGTCGTTGCTACCTAATTTTACTGAATGCCACAAAAGTGTAGTATGTGCTATTGGACAATGAACACATCTTTCTCATCATTGCTAGCAGAACACAAAATGATGCAAAAAAACTAACTTTTTAGTGTTGAGCACTGTAGCTACTCCATTATGAAAGCAGATACATTTATGTGGAAGTTCTAACACTATGTTTATCCATTAGTGTTCTAGTGGGCACATTATCCCCTTGTTATTGATCAGGTCTGTTGTTCTTAATGTTGCATTTCCTGATTGTCTGGGATCCTGGCCACATCCTAGTAGAACAAACAATGTCCTGGCAGTATGAGGAAGTCCTTTTTGTAGTTTCAGGCACGTGTTTGACTGGAAAGGAGGAGGAAACAGATTTTGTGGAAACCACTTGTTTCCTAGCAATAGTGTTTTCCCTTTAACAGAAACCAAAGTTAATAGAGGTTTAGAGGTGCAAACAGTCAGGAAGAGGCCAGTGCTTCAGAGTTCCATCTAGTGTCCATAGGATTCACTCAATAACTATGGTTAACCAATACTGCTTTACAGTGTAAGTTAACTTTTAGTATATTGTAGAAGGGCCAATTCTAAGAAAACTTTTCAATTGGTCTTCGTTATTTATTTTTCATAGTTTTTTAATGATTTTGAATTTTCTTCAGTTTCTTTGCAGCTTTCAAATGGGGGTCACTGACACCATCTAAAAACAAATGCCTGTAAGGCTACAAATGTATTGTTATTGCAGCTTTTTATTACTTATCATTCTATTCAGTACATCCCCTATTCATATTCCAGTCTCTTATACAAATCAATGCAGGGTTGCTAGGGTAATTTGTACCATAGAAACCAAATTGCTGACTGCAAATTAGAGAGCTGCTGAATAAAAAGCTAAATAACTATAAAACTACAAACAATAAAAAATGAAAACTAATTGCAAATTGTCTCAGAATATCACTCTCTACATTATACTAAAAGTTAACTCTAAGGTGAACAACCCCTTTAATGTACAGCTAGCCTAAGGCCTAATACGTTTTGTGTATTTAGTGTGTGTAGTCATGTGCTAGGCCCTCAGGCTAACTGATCCTTTACATGTACATGTTTGCTTTGCTCAATAAACGTGTAATTTCTGTCAGAACCATGCAGCTCTGCATTGCTATTCTATTCTGATTTTGCTGCAAGTGTGAGGCATGAGCACCTATTCATATTATCCAGCGTGCATATCTCAACCCAGTTATCAATGGTCATTTCTGCACACGTCCACACACATGAATATCGGCCTCATGACTGCTTAGTATTGTTACCGATATAAATGCAAATTGCTTTGATGCCTTGTGTGTTAAAAAGTTATGTAAGTGGGAATGGTATTCTCTCGATGCTCTGTGAAAAATTCCATAAAGTAGAATAGGAGAGCCGGTTGAGCTTCCTATGAGGGGTGGGTGGGCCTTAGGATAGCAATGCTCATTAAAGAATTGAAATGAAAGATCATGGCTGGAATAATTTGCTTAAACCTGTGATATATTCATTCTCCTGTCTTTAGACTCACCTACAGGCCTCAGGGGCAGCATCTGGTCCCCCTCAGAGCCTCAAACTCACCTATCCTGAGACTTTGGACCGTATCAAGGAGGAATTTCAGTTTCTGCAGAGTCAGTACCACGGGTGAGGGGCTCAGTCAAATACTGGCTTTGTCTTGTGTTGCAGCCAATTTTCTAATCAAGCCGACCTCTTGTGTTTCAGTTTAAAATAAATTCAGAATGTTCATAGCAGAAACACACTGTTTGCCAAAGATGTTCTGTGGCTGACTATCATTCTCAGTTCTTCTAAATCAAGGATAATTGACATATGGGTCTGGACCTCCTGTTGTATAGGTCGGGTCTTCATAATTCATTGTAAAAGACAAAGAAAGGTAAATTACTGGGAGCACTGAACCATCTCCACCCCCCTCCCCACCCAAAGTGATTGAAACTGCTTACCACCTATTTTGGCCCTGTAAGATTTAATTTGTAAAATGGAAAGCTTCAGCCTATCATACTGTTCATGTGCCCACACCTATTTTTTTTACAGGGAATAGCTGGCAAAAGATTAATATGGCACTTCCCTTTCAAGTACCTTGGGCAAATAACAGAAGACCTAGGGGAAAGAGTTAGTGCTTTTGATCAGTGATGAGGAAAACTTTGCTTTTTCCTGCTTGCATTTCAACGCAGGTGGACTAACAGCCTAGTGTGACAGTAGCCTAAGTGTCATTCAAGTGCAATTTCAGATGTAAGTCACCATATCTTTTTAAATACAATGCAGAGATTTTCCCTGATAATTTCAGTTGCACATAATGCAATTGCATCCTACAGTTCAATTATACTTGTGTTTTGAGACACATTGTCTGCATTTTTATAGTGGATTTTGTTTTTTTTTTTGGACACATAGGTTAGCTGTACCTAACAGCTTTTTTTGTGGTAACCCTGGAGCTACTGCCACCTTTGAGGTGGTGGTCACTCTAGGGTTCCTCCGCATCAGTGCACGTTTAATTTGCAATCGGAGGTGGGAAGGATGCCTGGGGTGCCAAACCCCAATATGCAGAAGTGCAAAAAGAGGCCTTTGATGTTTGTTCCTTTAATAAATTATGTAAATGTTTGAAACAACTTTGTCCATTTTTGTGCAACCATAACTGAGGTTGTGGTCATAAATGAACCCTACAGTTTTTGTGTAAAATGGTTGGATGGTGCCAGATGGGTTAAGGGATTAAATATAGGACCAACAACAAATGGTAAAAATATTGATGTAATGGCCTGCATTATAACCATGCAAAGAAATGATCAGAAAGATAGTTTTTTTACATTGTAATAAGGTATAGAGCTGGTTCTTTATTAAATTAATTTTAGTCATTCATATGAGTTGCTATATCTTCTTAGAATTAGAACCCTGTCCTTCTATTTCAACTACTTTGGAGAATAAGTTTTCTCTGCATTCTTTATTCCCTGGTCATTATCCTATAAATACATTATTATGGCAACACACGGCAGGAAACATTGAGAGCAATTTAATGCACCCCCAGTAGGTCTGCTGTAAAAAGTGTATGTAGTACAAAAACATATGCTATTTTATAAAAACTTGGCTAATGCTATGTGCATATATGAAAACCTTATTCTTTTGAAAGTCTTTTTGACTTTGAGGCTGGGGCCAAGTAGTTATATGTGTATTAGTGTTGAAAACCCACCACTTTCTTAGTGTTTCACTGGGTCTAACTCAAGCTAGCACAAATGAGGCAGATGTCTGCCACTGCACAAAAGAATTAACAGATCGGTTCCCAAGTGTAATCCTGAGCATTCCATAGGCAGGCACTTCTACTTATGTGTTGGTTTAGGAAAATACCACAGGAAAATCTTGAGGGGGTCACATTTTGAGCAGGAAAATTAAATGGATAGTTTGCCAGTACATTATTGTGCTTCAAATATTGCTAAAATATTTATATAGCTTCTGGTAATCATTGACATGTAATTCCTCTCTCTCCTTGTCTTCAGTTTAAAGCTGGAGTGTGAAAAGTTGGCAACAGAGAAAACAGAGATCCAGCGTCATTATGTAATGGTAAGTTCAACACTGAAAGACCTCATCATTGGAACTTTTTGTTCTTAAAATCATTAATACTGGTACCACAGTCTAAATGTGTTTAAATAAGCAGATGCAAAATGTAGATTGGGAAAAGCTTTGGGCTTTTGGCTGGGCTTGCATCACCAGCTTGTCCCTTATTCAGGTTAACTGCCATGCTTTTCTGTAGCAAGTTATGATCTTTAAGACTGCCATTGCTTTTTTTTCTGACCCAAATTGGCAGCCAAAACTTCCCATATGCTATATGCATAATATCATTTATGTAAGTAAGCTACTTTACAGCAATGCCTATATCCTAGTAGGACCCAACAGCAAAGGTATTTAGAATAGTTATTTCATTGCTTTCAAACATATTAA
>CM044431.1:122821160-122835613 GCA_024363595.1 Xenopus borealis
CCCCCCCCCCCCCAGCAGCCTAACAAAAGAACAATGGGAAGGTAACCAGAGAAATAACAGCCTGCCAGAAAGTAGTTCCATCCTAAAGTGCAGGCACAAGTCGCGTGACTGGAGGCAACTTGGAAACTGACACTATGGGGCAAATTTATCATTATTTACGAATTCGGACGAAATTCGATAAGCATTTGATCGAAGGCTTATCGAATAGTTTTAGGCTATTTTTACTTCGCTATTCGATTTCTTGAAAAAATAGTACGATCGACTACTGATCACGAAAAAATCGTCAAATTTCCTTGGTTTGTTTGAAAAATTCGTACGATTCGAACAATCAAGGCGTTCGTTCGTACGAATGGTATTCGAGCAGATTCCCATAGGCTTCTATTGCAATTTGGTAGGTTCAATCTGGCGAAGTAGACGGTCGAATAAAATTTTAAAGTTAAAGTCCTTCAATCATCGAATGGTCGATTGATTGAATATCCGATTATTCAATCTATTCAATGCTCGCGAATTTTGCGTATTCGATGATTGAAGTGGCCAAATTTGCATATTCGAATGTCCGATAAAATGTTACGATCGGAATCAGATCGAACTTCGAATTATTCACGTGAATTTAGTAAATCTGCCCCCATGTCTAGTACATGTCCAATTTCAAAATTGAAAATAAAAAAATCTGTTTGCTTGGATTTCAGTACAGACTTTTGCTGAAGTAGCACTATTAATTGATGCATTTAAGGATCTAAGTAGAAAAAAGGCAGGCACTTGCATAGACGAATCTTCCAGGCAGGCTTAATCAAACACAAGGATGCAGCCTTACGCGTAGAGCTATGATTAGGTATCCAAGAGATATGAAACACGTAAGGCTATATCCTTGTGCACAGAAATAAACTACTTTGATTTGACTAAGCCTGCCTGGAAAATTTGTCTATGCAAGTGCCTGCCTTTTTCTATACGGTAATCCACTCCCTAAGATGAGGGTTCAGGGCGGGGCACCTGGACCTCTTCTCACAACTGGTGAGTTCTACTAATTTACCTGAGAATATTGTACCCTGTCTTACTGCTATCAACACAAGTGTATATATTATATTTAAGGATCTAAGCCAAGGAAGCTGATGGTGTCTGGGGTAGGAGGCATTTGTGATAAGTTGAATTTATGAGAATTCTAAAATGCAGTTGGCAAATAGGAATAATTGAGATAATTGTTGGTAAACTTTCATGGTAACTACTAAGAAACAAGATAGATCATTTTGGCAGTACTGTTGCTGATGCTGTGGCAGCAGAATTGCCCAGCTGCTGTTGGAGCCCCATTGTATTTTTGGGATATTAATTATGGAACAAGACATGGCTATAGTGTCTGAATAAGGAGCCAGGACTGGGAAGTGAAGAAACCTTAGAATTTAGTTGTATGTGTGTTTTTTTTCCCCTGATGATTGAAAAATGATTGTGTGATCTGAGAAGCAGAATCAACATATGTATGTAATGAAAGATTAGGTGCTAGGGAGCATAGAACTAAAAGGGTTTGAAGAGCATTTGTTAGGCAATTTAACAGTAAACAGTGTTTGGGCTAGAGTAAATGGGACAAGCTTGGTTTTTGTGGTAATGGCAAGGTTATGTTTGGCTAATTGAGAAGGCAATTTTAGGGCTATTAACATTATTTGTTTTTGTTGTGTACATATGAATTTCAGTCTTGTGGCTGCTATTGCAGTTGTAATTCTGTTGATAGCCTAAGCACTGAGGCATACCAACAAACCAGCCATTTCGATCTAAAAGGTAATATACACTATTATGCATACTGTGCAATTAGATGTCAATGTATTCTTATAAGCATCTCTGATGTAGTTTGGGAAGAGGGAAAAGTAGCAACGACAACATTCATGGGTGAAGGAAAGTGATGCAGAATTTACTAAATAGTCTGCTTATTTGAGTCCTAAAACAGTTGAGACCTACAGGTTTCCTGTGAATCCACACTAATAACATGACTTATTTTACTATCAGAATTTTCTGTAACATGCAAATGTGACCCTTCTTTAAACTATGTAATTCACAGTTAACGTGTTCGTTTTTTTTTTTTTTTTAAACAGTACTATGAAATGTCTTATGGGCTGAATATAGAAATGCACAAACAAGTAAGTATTGCATGCCCACTGATCTCATCAACCTGTCTTTCTTTTCATTGTCTCTAAATGACTCCTGTTCTTCACCCTTGTTTCTTTTGCTTTTTTATTGCAATTTTAATTCTACACTATGCTATGCACTTAGGCATGAGGTGCATTGAGGCTGTAAATCTGTTTTGCCGGCCTGGCAGGAGCATACTGTGTTGCTATGACTTCATAGGACTATTTTGTAAGTCCTTTGGTAAATGGCACAACAAACTCAGGATAGGCAAATGGCACTGAGCATATTGCATGCTACAAAGCTAGAAAGAGTACACTTTAACTGTGCTCCTGCATGCTTTTGTTTGGGCACAATTGGTCCCTGTTCGGCATTGCTGAGAAACTTAGTGCTTGAGAATTACTAGGCACAGACTTCATAAGAGAAATTGAAGGGACTGTCCAGTGACATGAACACTGATCCAATCCATTTGCTTTATTACCAATGCTTATCCTTACAATTTCAACATATATCTACCTTTATAACTTTCTTCTTTCTCCCTTTGCACAAGTAACGTATTGCCACACACCTTCCTTTCTGCCCATTTCCCCAGTTTTTCCCCTGCTCCTCATGCCATTTTCTTGCTTGTTGTCCATTTTTTTCTCCTGTTGCATTTCTTCTCAACTGCCCCAATGTTCTTCCCCCTCAATTCTACTGTAAATTTCTATACAAACAGTAATTTTGTTGCCCTGCCCTTCTGTTCTTTTATATACCCACATTTCTCAGCTTGCAGATCCCACCTGTTTGGCCTTGTATTTTCTTTCAAAATGTGTATGTCCCTCTGGTAATGGCTTGCTCATTCTTCATACTGTGAGAGTTAAAGTAGCAGTAAATTGCACATTAACGAGCCCGCCCCATTTAGAGGGAAAATCCATCATGGCCCCTTGAGGCAGCTCGTTCTGTTCCAGAACTATTCAGACCTGGCAGCTAGCAAGGAGGGTGTATGGCTCTGTTATAAGGAATAAAAATGAGAAACGTTACCCTCCCCGAGTGGTGCTAAAAAGGCAGTGACTGCCGCTCTTTCTCCTCAGCCCCTTCTTCTTCCTCCATGCCATTTACCCTCTATATTTCCTGCCTCCCCTTAAAACCACCTCCGCGGTTGCTTTCTGTAAGACTGAATGATCAGCCATAAGAGCTGCAATTAGCATGGTGGCAGCAGAAGGGAGAACGCTGTTGGAGAGCAGACACAGAAGGATAGGGAGGGAATTAAAGGAGCAGACAAAACAGCCCCAGCAGTGGGAATTAGTGATGCTAATTGATTTTGAGCATTAATACCTTTTATGTTCTTGTTATTGCCCAATATAACCACGATAAAACCCCTCGTGTTTCAACATATAATAGGCTCATCTGCCAGAAGCAAGTGTTGACACTGCTTCCTATTTGCGCACCCATAGTTATAGAACATGCTCAATATAAAATGTGTATGTAGCTCACTCAGTACCATGTATGATCTTCCAAAGTCCCCCCCTTTGTGGTAAATCTGTAGAATCCCTTCTATTTCTTAATGTCACAGTGTCTGAGAGCTGATACTCCTTATTTACTGTGCCTCGGTGTTCTTGCTAATTACCCTAAAGGCAGGTGTGTGATGTTCTGGCTTGTCTAGTGCTACTGCACCCCTGTGGGTTTTCTCTCCTGTTCTCCCACTCTTAATGATGGCATGTAATGAAGGCAGGGAATTGTCACAGACGTGTACTGGGGCTGACTATTGGCAGGGGAGATCAAAATGCCTTCAGAGGACTGCAAAGAGATGAAACTATTCCCCCCCCCCTCCCCATCATTCTTCGATTGATAGTGTCTTGTCCTTGCTGGTATTGAGAGAGAGCGCTCTAGATATGTGTGTGAGGTTTTTTTTTTTAATATTCATTTGTATGTATGTGGTATCCTTTCAGACAGAGATTGCCAAGCGGCTGAATGTAATCTGTGCCCAGCTGGTACCCTTCCTCTCTCAGGAGGTGAGTAAAATTCTGTCCTGTCACAGTACTACTGCATGTACTTAATGTGCCTCTGCACTTCTTGTCATTCTGTTCTTCATAACTCTTCCCTCACTTTTCACCCTTCCTTCCATTTAGCTGAGCAGAAGGTCTGTCTTTCATCTCACATCTCTGTAATTTGCCTCTACTCTAGCACCAACAACAGGTCGTCCAGGCTGTAGAAAGAGCTAAGCAGGTGACTATGGCAGAGCTGAATGCAGCCATCGGGGTACGTTTCATTCCCCCTCAGCTGACTGTGGTGTGTATACTTCCCACTCCCTCCCAATATAACCCACCTTTAGAATATTTTTTTTTCTAGACATATACGTAAGCATAGCAGTGAAAGAAAATTGATCTTCGGATGCACTGTGTTTTTTCTAGTAGCTTTAGTCCATTGTAGGTTACTAGTACGCCTCTGAAAATATATAGCTTATGGTTAGAATGATTGGTCTAGTACCCTCTAATGGGCTAATGCTCTTCGACTGTTAATAAGAAAATTAGTTGAACACTGGAATATACCTCTCAGTATACTGTATTTTTGAGTATAGTAAATGGGATGTAATAAGGTTATGAGCAGAACACTGGACATATGGTTTATTTACCTTCAAACTGGCTTTTAGAAGATTTTTTTTAAAAATCTGTCAATCAAATTCAAACAAATCCTTCTAAAGTTAACCCCTCCCTTGTTAAATTATTATTGTTCAGATTAATTAAAAAAAAAAGTTTTCCCCCCCACTATAAGTATAGTTTTTGTTATGGGACACGAGTATTCTGCAGACAGAAAACTATGATGACTATGCTGCTGAGTGACAACCACCTGGCACATGTGGTCTGGAATTCCTGGCAATTGCAATTTAGATCAATAAACGGAGTATTTTGCCACCTATACCCATGTAACTGTTAATTGTCAGCTGGGTGTCTAATTTGACCCCCCCCAACCCCCCAATTGTTTTTACCTTATTGAGTTTCTGGACCTTTAAAGGAAAACTAAACCCCTCACCCAATGTAGGTTTCTATAAAAAGATATTGTAGAAGACCACTGCTTCATGTAAATAAACCAGTTTCATAATAATATACTTATTAGTAGTATATGCCATTGGGTAATCATAAATAGAAAACTGCAATCCCCTTGGATTGTAGGATTCACGGTGCACACAAATTTACCAAACAAACTATACTTGTTAGGCCACATGAGCCAATTAACAGACAGAGTTCTGCCTTTTGCTTCAACACTTCTTCCTGCTACAGTTAGGGGCAGATTTACTAAAGGTTGAATTCGAGGGTTAAAAAACCCTCGAATTCGACCATGGGAATTTAAAATCCTTCTAATTCTGAGGATTTTACCACTATTCGATTGGTCGAACGATCGAATAGTGAAAATACTAACGATTTTAACCATTCAATCAAATTTTTCTTTATTCGATCTAAATTCACTAAAACCAGTTCGGTAGGCTGAAACTGGCGAACTAGGCAGTCGAATTTAAATGGGAAGTTATTTGAATCATTCGATTCGATCAAATTTTCAAAATTCACTGGTCGAATTGCCCTTCAAAAACATTTGAGAATTTGAATCTTTTTGAAAATTCGATAGAATTTCAAATCATTCATGTGAATTTAGTAAATTTGCCCCTTTGAGTTGTAGTATTTCTGGTCAGGTGATCTCAGAGGCAGAACACAGAAATGGTGGTTCAAGGCAAGAGATGTAGAAGGGCAAGATTTGTGTAAATCTATATTCCGGTTTGATAAGATTTTTTTAATATGCTATTTAATTTGATGTAAACTTTCTGTTGCTTAAGTATTCATTTTGGGGTATAGTTTTCTTTTAATCGCTGCTCATAAAAATGCAATTGATTGGCCCTATGGGAAGCAAATGACTATGGAGTTCTCAGTTTGCAATGTCAGCCATAGGACAGCATCTTAGTCCAGTCAAACAAGTTGTTGTGCACTTGAGGGATCACATCAAACAAGGTCCCATTGATTGACTTATGCTGGTGAAACCTGGCCAAATGCACCGATCTGTTTTTTGTATAGCTGGAAATTGAATAGACTATACGAAACAAAATAAAATCTGCATGTGTGTGGTCAATAGTTATTTTGAATTCATTTAACTGTTTACTCATTGCCTAAAATAAATCGTTCAATACTGGAAGCTGGGTGGGAAGTGTGAAAAGGGATTTGTATTTTTTTTGTTAATAATGTGTTTTTCTTTGTTTTGTTTTGTTTGGTTTGTTTTTTGTTTTTTTTTATAAATATTGTTTCCTCTTTCATGTTTTCCACTCTTTCCACTGCTGTCCACTCACGGTCACATACAGCACCAGTTGCAGGCCCAGCACCTCTCACACCATGCACCACCAATCCCTTTAACCCCACATCCATCCAGTCTGCAACCCCCTGGACTTGCTGCCGCAACCAGTGCCTCAAGCCTATTGGCACTGTCTGGTGTTCTTGGCCTTCAGTCACAACTTGCTGCAAAAGAGGGCCTTGCCGATGCAGAACACAGAGGTATTTCCCTGAAGCGAGCACTGTTGCTTAGAACAAATGTAATATTTCAGGCTCCTCACATTGGTTTATAGACACTAGCGTGATGAGCACTGCTAACAAAATGATGTGTCAGGGTACTTTTTCCATTTTAATATGCTCAATGCCAAAATTGGCTAGAGGGGTTACTAAGTTTCAGCATGCTTTAGAACGCAATGTGCAATTAAATTCGTTACTGATGTCTTGGGATGTTTCACAATCGGTTGCTGGGGGTGTGGGAAGTTTGATGAGCTGCACATTCTCTTACTGTGGACAAGATGGCTTTACAGTTTAGAGCACAGTGGGTGGGGATGTAAAAAATCAAGGTAGAGATGTTGATCAGCAAAGGAAAATGAGGGACAGGTCTCAATGGAAATGGGGGAGATGATTAATATTCTGCACTAAAATTAACCAGATTTTTCTCTTCTTCCTGCTCGTGCGTTTCTATGGAGACAGAGAGAGACCCTGGGCCTGTGAGTACAATGTTACTCTGCAATTGGGGGGGGGAGGTTAGTGTAATTTCTCTTGTTATTTTGGTGGTCCCTAATAAAGTATCTTATTGTGGGCACTTCTCCTGCATGCTACCACTACAATTTCAATCTGTTTTTCTTTAAACCTTATTTAAAGTGCTGATTTACATAGGAAGCTGAACAGTTCTTTGTGGGAGAGCTAAAGAAGTGAGTTAGTGCAAGCTATTCAGACTGCTCCTATATGACAGTATATTGGAACACGGATAAATACTACTTTGTTAGGAACCTGCATCTCTGATATTCTGTTTACCATTTTCCATTCAGCACAAAATCTCCAGGAGAAAAGATGATTTTTTTTTTTTTTTCACATTCAGATGTGCATGGCTACATAACAAACCAGTGTACTGTGTCATAGCAGTGGATTTTGTGCTTTGTTCCCATAATCCATTTATTTTATGTGTGCTACTCATTAACACCTCCCACTTATATGAGCACCAGCCTATTTGTATGCAGGGGTTGCAGTAAAATGAAACCTGCTTTAAAAAATTGTGAATTTGGGAAAGAACGAAGGATTATTGATGGTTTAGAGTAAATATAGATGAATTTAGGACAGTTTCACATCTTGGTTTTGCAGGTATTTTCTGTAGAATATGGCATAAACACAAATTATGGCATAAAAGGCAAACTGTTGCAGCTGGCAGTAAAAAAAACAGCTTACAATAGCTAACAATCTACCCATGGCTGCAGTAGGTTGCTCTCAATATATCAGTGTTGTTATGATCGTGTGGTTGATCAATGCAGCACCAATAAGATGTTAATTTTGCCCACCTCTATTTTCTATTTTCTGCCAGTTTATACATGATGCTTGTTGGTTTTGTGCTCTTTCCTTCATGCACTATTTTACCCTCTTTCATACTCCATTGCAGAGCTGTTTAACCCTTCCAAATGGTGAGCGTGTGCGCACACTGTCAGATTATCTAAACAGCAACAAGAAGCGGAAAACAGAGGAAAAAGATTTTGGCACAGACTATGTGAGTATTTTTTCTGCATCAGCCCTATCTTTCTCCAAGCAGTCCTCTAATCTACTTTGTCATTTGACTTAATTTTACTCCTTCAGCCTCTGTTAGCTTGGGCTTTTGGCTCTCTTGCTACTTTCTCCTTTTGCAAACCCTCTCATTTAACTTGGATTTGATCTTTTTTAGGGTAGTGATGCTGACCGCAGTGAAGATAATTTGGTGGTTGATGAAGTAAGTTGGTTCATGGAGAAACTGGTAGGCCAAATACTGTAGAAACTAGAAATAGACTCCTGACTATTATTATTATGCTACATGAGTTCGGGAGGAGGATTTAATTGATAGTGCTACACTGGCATGTAGCAGCAGAAGTTAAGATGTTTTTATAATTATAATTTTTTTTCCCCAGGATCCTGCCTCTCCTCACAGTGTGCATTCTTACTCCTCTCGGGAAAATGGTGTAGACAAACCTACTCTGCAAAGAAAAGACCCTCCACCTGCAAGTCCAAACTCCATGACCTCATCCAGTAGTGTGTCTCCCTCCAGGAGCAAAGACATTCCCTCAGTAAGTTGGGAATAAAATGGGGAAAAGAGCAGTACAGTGCTTCATTTGCACCTAGAAATAGCTAGATTTTTTCTTTTTATAGCAGCAAGTGGAGAAGGCAGGAACCCCTGGCTTGAAGTCCAGCACTCCTAATTCACAGAGTGATCTAAATACACCAGGCCCCAGTGGGACCAGTGCATCCCAGTTTAGGTCTGTCGCCACCAAACCAGCCATTGACTCCTTAGGTAAGTAGTAGAAATAAAAAAAAAATTGGCCCACTGCTTGAGACTTCAGCCTGATCTCCACTTCTTCTCTCTACAGCTCTTGGACTGAGGACTCCATTAGGGGGACAGGGAGGTTATCCTGCTGCATTTAGCATTGCTCACCCATCTGTAAATGCAGATGGTGCTGGGGCCTATGCTGGGTTGCACCTAATGTCTCCACAAATTAATGGTGCTACTGCTGCTGGAACATATGGACGATCTCCATTAGTGAGTACCACCAGTGCCTTGCATGGCTCTAGTACTAGTACTGTGGTGCTGTGAAAAAGTACGAAAATGCTATGCTGTGCTTGTTTCTACATATAAAGCCACATATTCTTTAAAGGGCATGTAAAGGCAAAAACATAAATCCCATTTTTACTTCAATGAAAAAGACACCTCTCTCCAATATACTGTAATTAAAAAAACTGTGTACTGTTTTTATAAGAAACCTGACTGTATTCAGTGAAATTACTCCATTTATTTCTGTGGATAGGAATTGTCAGACGGTCCCTAACTGCTGTGCAGTGAAACAATCATACTTATGAACAGCAGGGGGGCCCTGCCTTACTTTCCAGATGTAATCAGATAAACTGGGATTCTATTTGGAGGATTATTTTGATGTAGCCACTGGTTCTGCAGAGTTGGAGAAAGTTTGTATTAAACAATACAAAAACTAAAATCCACATTAGATTACATGACAACACAGAACCCAGCCTATTATGATAATTAATCAGTCTTGCTGTATCATCTTCTGGCAGATATTTGACTTGTGCTCTTTTGACCATTTATGACGCTCCCTAAGCAGTCCAGGCCACACTGAACATGTGTGCAGTCTTGGTCCTGCAAAGATGTTAAAAAAAAGTTACAAGATGATAGCCCCCTGTGGCCAACTTTGAAAGCATAACTCATTTGTTCATTTAGGCTTATGGTGCAGTAAGTTTATGTTTAGTATACAAAATATAGCATTTCTTATTCTAGTTAAGATTTTCCTTGTCCTTTAAGCACATTCTTCCTTTGGTGAGGCAATGTTGTGCCTTGTACAGAGTGAATGACTGTCTGAGTATGTTAGGATCTTGCCAATTCCTAGCTTAACCAGTTGACCGTGTCTATATGCTTTCTGCAAAGACGACTGTCTGTGTCTCTTAAAGGCATTTTCTCTCACCTCAGGTCAGCTATGATCCCCATGCTCACATGCGTGGATTGGGTGCTGCAATTCCAGGGTCTGCATCAGGAAAACCGTGAGTTGTACATATATACTGTGTTGAATACATAGGAATACTTTACTAAATCCATGAACGTTTTATACAAGATATTTTTTATATATATGACTGGTGTTACTAATCCATACACAACCATATAACAATTTAGTTAAGGGAGATGCTTATAATTTTAAAATGGTTAATGGCTTAAGTTAATTTAAAAGTAAACTTCTCTATTTAGTAAGTGGCAAATATGTGCTTCCAGTGAGTAAACATTCATCCGTGATGTAATAGGAACTTTTGGGAGGGGATAGCCGTTTTGTCTTAATTGTTTATGTGCAGAGTCTGCCATGGGTGTGTGTGTGTGTGTAAGACAGTTGTTTTCTCTCTGTGGGACTGTAACCCCCTAAGCTTAGAACAGTAGCAGAGTGACTCAGCCTGAAAAACAATTATAGAGAGATTTGGGGATCATTACTATATGATCTCCTAGATACATCTAGAAGATTTGAGGTGAATAACTTTTCTGTCCTAGATGTTCTTGGGGCTATTGCTACACTAGTGATTTAGTAAATATGTAACCTTGTAATGAGCTAAGTCAAGTACTGAAAAACATTCTCTGTAGTGGCCTTAAACCAGAGAAGTCTTACAACTACTACTGTAATGTCTTACTGGGGTGGGGCCACCTATTAAACTATAAAGGGGCCAAATAGAAAAGAAATTTGGTGTGTATTTTTCTAATAATCTCCCTACCCTTTCTATCACAGGGCATACTCTTTTCATGTCAGCGCAGATGGACAGATGCAACCAGTTCCCTTTCCCCCAGATGCTCTTATTGGCTCAGGAATTCCCCGGCACGCACGTCAGCTCCACGTACTGAACCACGGAGAGGTAGTCTGTGCGGTAACTATTAGCAACTCAACACGCCATGTTTATACTGGAGGCAAAGGATGTGTTAAAGTGTGGGATGTTGGCCAGCCGGGTACAAAGACTCCTGTGGCACAGCTTGATTGCCTGGTGAGAATATCTTAACTCCTTTGTACATCATTATGGACACTGATTTGTAAATTATTTTTCTGTTTAAAAAAAAAAAAAAAGTAAGCATGTTCTTCATTGATGCTGGCAAAGGAAAGTCTTGAATAGAGATCAGGCTTTTAAATTGCTAATGTAATGTCTAGTTTCTGTTCCAGTCGAAGATTATAAATATAATTAATGTGTAAGTATCCGTTATATAACCAGTGTGTTGATGCATCTGCCATTGCTAATCTTTAGTCCTTCATTCACACTTAAAGCTCACACCAGTTGATGTTTCTAAAATAGTTTTCTTTTTAACATTAAATCACTGGTTTTTTTTTAACTGTAAATCACTTTGCACCTATAGAGCAGATTAGAACTTAAGGCTAAACCTTGTTTGAAAAAACGTAGCTATCTGTATGGAAAGTTTTGTGTATTATTTTCCTAGCCTGCTATTGGTCAGAGGTTTTTTAGGCATTTTACCTCAATAACAGCTGCATAGTTGCAAGTTTGACTGGCTTGGTGCCTAGGGGTTAGTATTAACATAGCAACCATGATACCAAACCCGTCAGAGGAAGAACTCTCCGTTGCGGAAGTAGCTCTCTGAATTGGAACAGATAGCACAAGGAACAGACTTTACCAAATGATCCCAAACTGAGCAAGTATAAAATCTACTGGCAGACCTCTTTTTCACACTAGCGGTATAAGAAGAAAACAAAGATGTTAAAGCCCTTTGACAAACTTTTTTAGCTCTACAAGGAAAATACACAGAACATTCCCATGAGACCGCAGATGGAACGGAAGGTGGTAGGAATGGAAACCTCCAGACAGAAAATGATCAAGATAACTGCTTAGACTCCTTATACCCATTTTATCAACCGCACAAAGACAAATAAGTTAAAATCCCCTTGGCCACATTAGTAAAACACACTACCATCCCACTGGAAGATGGCACTTCATTCAGAGACCTAGTGAACCACAAAACTCTGGTCTACTCAAAAATAACTACCTCCTGCATGTCAACATTCAAACTAATGAAACACTCACCCTGAAGTCTCGGGGGAATACGATTGCTGTGACAGATTATGTCCTCCCATCTGGCAAAGATTCTCAATGTAATTCACTTTATTTATAATGCCACTTTGGATACTTTTGGTATGTGCAGTTTTCCAGAATAGCCTAGTAAGTAGTGTTGATTGCCCCTTGTGTTTCCTTTTTAAGGTGGCCATACACAGGCAGATAAAGCTGCCAATATCAGTCCTTTAGACCTATTCAACGGCTTGTCTGTCCGAGTACGGGGGTTTCTGACGGGTCTTCCCGATCGATAACAGGCCACAATATCAATTCGGAAGGTTTGATTTTTCCTGCGACTGACCCGTCGGTGCTCTCATTTTAATCCGATCATTCGGGCCTAGGGCTGAATGTTCGGATTACCCCAATATAGCCCTGCCAATAGCAGGAATATCGGAGAAAGATCCGCTCGTTTGGCGATGTCGCAGATCGTATAGTGTATGGCCAGCTTTAGAATGTTGTTCCACTGGTCTTGAATGGTCCAGTCATGTACATTACCACTGTATAACACATGAGTTAGTTAGAAATACTAGTGAGTATGCAGTTTTCAATTCAGGAACAACCATGATACTTCTTAAACAGACCTGTAAATCCTGCGTTATGTAGCATATAATGCAGTTAAGTTGGTTCCCTGTACAGTATTCCTCACCATCAAAGTTAATGTTCCTTTGTGAGAACACTATGCATAGACCTTGGAAAGGAAAGAAAAAAGTCTGCCTAAAGCTAATTGGTAAGTAAGCTACTGCTGCATGTCACATGCATGATGAGGATATTCAGTTACAGTAGAAAAGTAACCCTTAGCAACCAGATGTTTAAAGGCTAACTGCTAATTGGTTGCTATTGGGTTACAGATTTTGTGCCAGGGTTACAACATAGCCTTTTAGTAAGAACTAGCAAGACTAGGGCTGATTGATTCTTCATTGCGAGTGGTGGCTCTTATGAGGTTCTTGACAAATGCTTCCATGGGTGAATGAGCAGTGTTTGTTCAAGTGACCAGTAATAAGCAATGCATTGTTTGCTTTCATAATTCCGACTGAAGTAAACTGATAAACGGACTGATGTTCAGTTGATTTGGTAACCTGAAGCGGGACAAACTTTGCCAACTATCACCTAACGCCCTTTAAATGGCAATATTTTCTGTGGTATTATTTTGGAAACTATGCCATAGCAGCATTATGTGGCATAGAAACATAATGCTGCTGTCTCTGCTGCTTCTGGCTTAAATTACAATCTATGACACAGGTGCTGGCAGAGAAGATTCACCATATTCCATCAACCATACTATATAAGAATAACTGTCCTACAAGCCAAAGCAGAAATGGTAATACTTTATCACAAAGGCTCTTTACTGTTGCCTGCGTACTGCCCTGTCTGCAGTAACTAACATGGATAGGATTCTCCCATCACTGCTCACTCAGGCAGAAAATGCACACAAGCATATTCAAGTAAAAAAAAAAAGTACGTTACAACCTCCAAATAAACTGAAACTTTTGAAAGTAAATCATCCAATACCAGTGACACATGTTTAACTGTACACGTTTATTGATCTATTAACGTTTTTTTGTTCTAATGTTTATTAAAACAAATAAAGCATAACCTTTTACAATATATAGGTGTTAAATTGGCAACACTGCCCCAAAAAATGAATTATTTGGCATAAAATGCCATAGATCAGTGCTGTCCAACTGGCAGCCCATACACAGACTTGTCACCTCTATTGGTCACACCCTTAAAGCCCTGTACTGTTCAAACCTCAGACCTAGACTGAACGTGCTCACATTGTTGTCCTGTTCACACCTCCTACAAAATGCTGGAGGAGAACCAGCTGTGTGTCACTGTATGTAGCACAGTATGAATGTGTGTGTCATACTCTGCCTGTCTATGCTTCCTGTGTGTCATACATATATTTAGTTTGTTGGTGTGTTACCAATATTAATGTGGACATGTTCTTAAAAGTTTTTGTGGTAATGTGTGTGTGTGTGTGTGTGACTTAAAAATAGGGAGTGGTCAACATTATCAGCCCTCCACCATGTAGGCCAGAAAAACTTCAGCCCTCCGTACCACAGAAGTTAGACAGCACTGGCTTAGACAAACATCACTAGGAGAAGTAATAATTTGATTCTTAAACCACATAGTCTATAGTGAAATGATTGCCCTATAGCATGCTTAGATCTTTGGATATTTGCTTGTATAGAAGTTGAGAATTGGAGGTGTTACTGTAAAATATCCCCCTGCACCCTCCCTCTT
>CM044431.1:122935109-122945498 GCA_024363595.1 Xenopus borealis
ACTACATTAGGTAAATCCATAATAGGGAAGAACCTAGGGGTACTTGTGACTAATAACTTAGCTATAGAAAACAATCCCAGTCAGCATCTGCAAGGGAAAACACGGTTTTCAGATGTATTTAAAGGGGCACAGATTCATGGGAAGAAACGGCCAGTATTCCCCTTTATAATACCCCAGTAAAGCCCCATCTAGAAAAGTGGTGCAGTGCTCCAACAGGATATTACTGAATAAGAGAATTGTATGAGTTATAAAGAAAGATGGCTAAGATGGAAATATTACACCTGAGACAACGCACTTAAAGGAACAGTAACACCAAAAACTAAAGTGTTTTAAAGTAATGAAAATATCATGAACTGTTGTCCTGCACCGGTAAAACTGATGTTTGCTTCAGAAACACTGCTATAGTTCATATAAACAAGCTGCTGTGGAGCAATGATGGAATAAAAAAAAAGGCTATATGGCACAGGTTAAATAGTTGCTAACAGAGAATACCATTATGTTCTACAGAGCTTATCTGATATCAGCTCTGTAACCTGAGACTTTTCTCCTTTGAATGCCTGCCCCCATTCCGACACAGGAGCTTGTTCATATATATACAACAATAGTAGTGTTTCTGAAGCAAACACATCAATTTTACAAGTGCAGGGCAACACTGCATTATATTTTTATTACTTTAAAACACTTTTATTTTTTGACGTTACTGTTCCTAAGGTGAGATATGTTAACCATCTATGAATATATAAGAAGACTGTACAATATACTCTTAACGCTTTATCCAAAAGTAGGTTCTCCTAGCAGACAAGAGTGATTCCATTCAGATTATAAAAGAGGAGGTTCCATCATAACATTTGAAAAGGGTTTTTAACAGTGAAAGCTGTGAATCTGTAGAGTTTGTACTCATTCTTGAAGGTATCTAATGTATCATATTAGATACTGTACTGTCAAGGAGGAGGCATTTAAGCAAGTGAGAAAATACATTAGCTTTTAGTACAAATTTGATCCAGGGAGTAGTCATATTGCCTTCATGGGGCTAGGAATGATGTTCCCTCTGAAGCAAATTGGAGTGGCTTCAGGTGTGGGTTTCACTTTACTGGATCAGGTAGGCAGGCAACTTTCATTTAGACCATAAGGTTGAACATATATATATAAAATATCAGAATTGTCCAGATGTGGTATTTTTTCTGGACAATGAAGAAACAGCACAGGAAAAATATTGCTTTTGATTGGTAATGACTTTAAGTATGCAGTGAAAAGTACTGATGCCTTCTGGTACTGACACCGCATTCAGAGCACAAAGATCTGTAGCTCACCCCTAGAATATCGGACTGAATGCCTTAGTCAGTGCTAGTGGTGAAGAGGGCGAGGACGTGTAGTCGTACCTTCTCCCGCTCCCTAACTTGCAGATTAGTCAGATGCAACAGTCATGGAACTATAGGAGGTGCAGCACTGTCCTTACTGTCTTCCCTGAAGCGTCAGGTAAGGACAGGATTTGTGTACTCCATCCTACCCGTAATTGTTTCATATTGAAAATGGTCTGCTGGTGTGCCCAATATGGAAAGAGCACACCCTCGCCCCTTAGAATGATGGTTCCTCGTGGTGCTTTGCCTCCTTTTCGGGAGGCACAGTCTGCAAGGGCTTCTGATGCACCAGATGACTCCTGAAGCTGCACTCTGCAGTGATCACTAATTGGCAGTGCTCTTGTAACCCCCACACTGGTACTTGTGCCATGGGGAAGAGAAACATATAAACCATATAATCTTGCAGGCCCAGATTTGTGGAAAGGCCACAAAGGCCCGGGCCTAGGGTGGCAGGATTTTAGGGGGAGGCATGCTGCATAGCCACACCCACAGGTTCAGAAACACTGGGGATACACAGGAGATAAGATATTTTTTTAAATTTCCCATGCACTAATCCCCATTGCTCCTGTGAGACCACTCACCCCAGACGGTTGCGGTCCTGTCCTCTGCAGCGTTCGGTTCGGTGTGTGCGCACGCACATTTCGGCGCGCCGATATGCGGGCGTGCGCGGGCGTCGAGTTGGACGCGCGTCTGGTTGGACGCGCGTATGTTCTGACTGCGTCGGTTCGGGCGCGCGACCATTGCGATGCAGGGCGACGGATTTCGCGACTCGTTTGGCGCCAAATAGGCCTATTTAAGGAATCTTTGGGACTTGTTCGGTGCCTGGTTATTGGGGTTATTTTCCTGAAGCCTAGCTATACCTGATTTTGGATTTCCTGTTGTGACCTCGCTACCTCTTGACTCTTTGCTGACTGCCGCCTGCCCTGACCTCCTCTGCTTGTTTCCCGGAATTGATACCTGCTGCCTGCCTACGACTTTCGGATTGTTTGACTACGCCTCTGCCTGATCCCTGGTACCTCGTTTTCATTAGTCTCACCGGCTACTCTCCACTCGCTTCCGTCCCTGTTCACTCCTCAGGGCGGTTCGCGCTGTGTGAGGCGCTTGTGAGTCCATTCATTGCAACCCTCCTCGCTGGATACCCAACGGTAAGCCTGACAGCTCTGGTCCTGATTATGAAAATTTGTGAATAAAGGGCAGAGTATGGGGGCGCACGCTATGTAAATCCGTCGATTTATTTTTTTATTTGGCCCCAGTCAACAAGCTGCAAACACATATTTTTTAAGGGTGCATGAAAGATTGCTTTTGTGCAAATGGCTAGAGGAAATGTTGTACACAAATTAATTTTTATGGCAAGGCAAAAAAAATTTTAAATAATCAAAAGTTCCTTCTGTAACTATTAACTCAGTGTCCTTTCTGCTCTCATCAAAATTTTGGCTTTTCAGGTACCCACTTTTTTCGTTGGTGGCCAAATGGTTCTGTCTGTCTTTCCATTCATGGGTCTTCTATGTTGAGTCTGAGCTATACAGCTTTGTATATGTGAAGTCTGTTAGCCCTACCTGCTCAGACTTGTTTGGACAATTTGTGTAACTATCTGGAAAGACATCACTGGTGGGGGATGCTTATGACAGTTCTTTGATCTGGTCTCCAAACAAATCTTCTCATCATGTAGATGTATTGCCCACAAATCCTTCTTATTTCTTATCAGATTGGATGGCCAAATCACAGAGTATTTGACTAATTTGTATTTTGTCTAAGCTTTCGCCAATTCATTCTTCCTGAGTAATAAGATAATTCATATTTTGTATCTTAATAAAATCGTTTTTTTTTCTTTTTAATTTTGTGCAATTAAATCCTCAGATTTGTTTATTGTTGTTTGAAGTTTGGCAACAATTGGCAATATGGATTTCAAATATGTTTAATTGTATTCTGCCTTTTGTATAGGTATATGAGTAACCTTCTAGTAAAGGTCTATTATTTGTCATGACACTTCCAGTGAAACACTTTTTCAATGAACATTCTCTACAGAATGCAATATTTTTCATATTATTAAACTTTTCAAACTGCCACTTGCTGCTGCTTAAATTTCTTATCCTTTAATTAAATGTATGACTCTACTCTGTGACACATACATAGATACATAGATGTACATAGATTTGGGAGCAAAAATGACTTTGAAAAATCTATTTAATTAATTGGATGTTGATATATACCTAAATTATATCTCTTCTAAGTGCTAAAGCCCAATGGAAACAATCCTCTCAGGGAGAGTCTCAGCATTTAAAACACCTGATCATATGGCCAGGAGTACAGAGAGATTTGTTGTCTGTGGTGAATACACCCAGTCCAAGCAGCAACAATGTTGTGATTTACTGACATAACCACAGGGATTTACATTCAGGTTTTTATTATTAACATGTATTTCTATAGCGCCAACATATTGTCAGCAAGGTATTTTTCAGTGCATTGTCAACTGTGGGGAAATTGATTTCGAACAGCCTACAAAGCAACCTCTGTGTCATCAATGGAAAAAAAATATTGCATAGTGATGTTGATGGTCAGAATCCCAGCTCCACTTGTTTCACTGTTATAAGGTTGTGCTGGTTGGTGTGGCCAGTGATATCACTGAGATGCACAAGGTCAGCGATGTCATTAAATTCTCCTCAGACCAGGAGGCTGGTGCTGGTCCCAGCATGCATTTTGATGAAAGTTTATCATATGGATTCCCTGAAAATTGCATTTAAAAGCCCCACTTGCACCAATGGAATTTGCTACTGTGAGTACACTGTTTAGCTGCAGCCACCCTGTACGTGGCTGTAATTCAAGTATTTCACAGAACGGTTGCAACAATAGACATTGCATAGCGATGCAAAACTGTTAGATGCAACTTGTAAGTGAGCTAAGGAAAAGCATATACATAAATGCATTCATTCTGATCCTTTGGTAGCAATTGTGGCAGAAACAGCATGGTGTGCAGCTGCAATTACACTGAACTGCATTATGGTTAAAAAAACACAGTGATTGCACCCGGAAATTACACTTTGCACAGTGTTTGTAAATGACCCTTTCAGTCTCTCTCATGCTACAGTGGTGACACCTTGATCTGCAGAACCTATGTAAACCACTGCTCTAGTTTGAGTTACAGTTTTCCCTCATCCAGTTAGAGCACATCAAAGTGGGATACATTACCTTTATACAAGTAGGCATTGGCATCTTTTCTTCGGGAGAATGACAGTTCACTGCCTTATAACAGTGACACCACCTGAGAAATGTCATCGCCTGAGGAGAATCATCTGTCCCTTTGAAGGCAACATCAGACTGGAGGGCTACACCCCCCTTGAAAACTTTTATAGATAAGTCAGAGTGCAACTGTGTTTATTGCATAAAGTGCAACACCCCCTTTTAACCATAATGATGCTGGAATTCTGGGGGGGGGGGAAGGCTGCATTAAAAACATGGACAATGCTCTCAAAATTGAACTTTGCTCAATGCACTCAATGCATGTGCTTGTAATTGACCCCTCATATGCCAGTTGCCTATTCTTGAGAGTCTGCTCTCCAGGTGCCTATTGCTGAATCAATCATCCAGCTGTCTGTTTCTGAATTTGCTCTGAAGCTAGTTCAAGTTTTGCCTCCCAGTTGCCTGTTTAAGGACAAGTGACTAATTTTAATTATTTATTAGTTTCCAAGTGTTCTGATGTATACGTTTCAGACTGTCCCTATGTCCATCCATCAATCAGCTTTTTGGATTCTGGAGCCCCCCTGGGGAGGGGATTACAGTGAGGCTGTAAAGGTCCTTGTATGTGTCCCTTTTTTTGTCAAGCAATGAGATGTAGGTCATGAGGTCCAAAATGGAATGAGGACAGTGCTGGGAAAGTTCAGGAAGTGAGGTCAATAGCTGATGCATGGTTTCCATGTGTCTACTGTTGTCATAAGCCTCTGGGGTTATCACTTCCTGAAGTCACTTGTCCCCCTGCTCTGCTTGTTGCCTAGGGGCAGGGCAAAGGAGCAGAAACACTGAACTGGATTTAACAGACAATTTAGCAATTCTAACGTGTAGAGAGATGTAGACTGTAATATATATGTCAGTGAAAACCTTTATTTACAGATAATAAATCTTATGATCTGTGGAAATGCTTGATGGGAATGTCCATTCAAATGTTTCTGACCTAATGAAACAAAATGTAATTAAAATCAACCAACCAATATAGGGTAAATTAATGACATTTTTGAATGGTTTTAAAGGTATTAATGTATGTAATTGCTATTCAGAGTAAAAATATAGAAACAGATGATTTACAGTTATTACCCAATAATTACCAGAACAGCCTTCCTATATCTGTAATATTTCATCCATAAAATAACATTAGGCTTTAGCATTAAGTGTAATTTAAAATTGCTTGGAAAATTAACTACCATCCAGGAGTCAACCCTAATCTTAAAACTCTTGGGATTTGATAAAAGCCCCTTGTCTGGATGACAAATAAAATAAAAAACAAACAAATGTGAGATCTTTGGCATCAATTTCCATTCAAGATAACCAAAAACTTTCCCTACAAAATACACATATAACTGTCAACTTTGCCTAACTTCATGGATTTCAAAAAAGAATTATCAGCAGTCCACACCAATGGCAGTTAACTAAACAATAGTTCTCAAAAATTATGGAGTAAATCATTTCTCAACTTCATGGACAGTCCCTGGTTTTAAATCTTGCCTTTTTGTTATGCAGAACTTTACCGGACCAACTGCACAAAAGTATTTCCATGATTGTTAGGTCTTATTTGGTTGGTGCTTGAACTTTAGGTCCATTTTATAATTATACCATTAAAAATTTTGCATTTCATGGATTCTTATCACATAGGCCCTGTAATGAAGGTCTCCGTTTCCCTTAGGGTATTTACCTTGCTCGTAAAAAAAAAACATTGATGCCAAGTTTATTGATAGGGATGACAGAAAAGAGTGTTAAAATGGACAGGTAATTGACAATATGTCTAGCCCCATGTCAGATTTCTAAATGAAATATAAAAAAATCTGTTTGCTCTTTTGAGAAATGGATTTCAATGAAGAATTCTTCTGGAACAGCACTATTAACTGATGCATTTAGAAAAAAAACATTTTTCCCATGACAGGATCCCTTTAAGTATGTTAGTAATTGCTTGGTGTTCTTTGCTATAGTCACCAATAAGTCTATTGGCTGTAAGGGAAATTTCTTTTTGGTTACAAGAAGTGATTTTCTCTCTACTCCCAGTGCTCTGTTATATGCTTTTTTCAGCAAATTGTGGCTATAACCTCTTTCTCTGAAGCGCCAGTACAGTTTTTTCGCATCTATTTTGAACTCTGTTATACAGCTACATAATCTTTTCACTCTAAGGTACTGTCCTACAGGAATCCCTTAGATAGTACTCCTGGGATGTTGACTGTGGGCATGTAGCAAGCTGTTAGTGGCTGTCTCTTTACGATATACCGAGGTGGACAAATTGTTATTAATGGGTGTCTCGGTAGATGCGAATATCCAAGAAATGAATGGTGTTTCAATCAATTTGGGAGGTAAACTTTACATTGATGTCATTACAATTCAGTGCCTGAACAAAAGACAGAAATTCTAGGCCAGTACCTGTCCATATTAGCACTATATTGTCAATAAAGCCCAACCATAGCGGTATGTGTTGTGTATATTTGACCATGTTATCCCCAAAGACCCAGTTCTCTCCCACCACCGTGAATATAGGTTGGCATATGATGGAGTGCAGGTACTGCCCATAGCTACTTCTTGCTGTTGGTGATAGTATTTATTGTTAAACGTGAAATAATTGTGCGTGAGTACAAATTCCAATAGCTCCAACACACAGGCATTATGTTCAGTGAATTGTAAACCCCTTTGTTTCGGGGTATCACTGACTGCAGTTAGGCCACACTTGCGTGGAATGCTAGTGTATAAAGATTCAACATCAAGACTTGCTATGAAGTGGTCTTTGTCTAAGGTGACACCTTCAAGATGTCTGATTGCATCAGTAGTGTCCTGTACAAAAGATGGTAAGTTCATAACAAAAGGTTTCAGTATCTCATCTATGTACTTACTAGCAGGTTCAGGCAGGCCTCCTATTCTAGAGACTATAGAATGGCCTGGTGGGCAGTGGGAGTTTTTCTGTATTTCGAGAATGGTATAGAATGTGGGAATTACAGGTGATTTACCAGTCATAAAGCCAAATTCATCCTGATTTATGACTAAATTTTCCAGTCCTTTCTTAAGAATATTGGAAAGAGCTGTATTAAAACTTTTAGTAGGGTCACTTGATAATAGCCTGGCCAGTATTTTTGATGGTTGATTCCAATGTTATTAATAGGAAAAAAAGGTAAATATATAGGAACGGAAGGCCGTTTTTAAAGAAAAGGTGGCAACCCCAATTATCACTAGGCAGATGTATGCACTCCTTTACATAGGCAGACTGTAGAAGTGTTACTAAAGCAAACAAAGATTTTTTTAACCAGATCTGGGTAGGGTTACCACGCCACCTGGCCAGTATTTAACTGACCTGGCGTTAAAAATGATGGTTGATCCCAATGTTAATAGGGAAAAACGATAACTATATAGGAAGGCCTGTTTTTTTCCAGAAAAGGTGGTGACCCTAGATCTGGGTAACAGTAAAGTATCTTTAAATACATAGCAAATTCTTAATAAGTTGGCATTTTGTCCTTTAAGAAACATCATGATCCACAGCAGATGTAAGCACATTTTTCCCCAGAGTACACTTCTTGTGTGGCACACTCTGAAACAACACATGCAAGAAAGGCATTGTCTAATGTTAGCATCCGTGCCAACACACGAGATTGTTCTAAATTTGCCCTCAAGCTGGATTATAAACTTTTTTTTTAAATAAAGGCAACCAAAATTAACCAGTCAACAAGTTAAAACAATTCAAAGCAGACAATATATCGTTTATTTTATCTGCATATGGATATTTCTCATAAAGGCAATAGCAAGTATTTATATTACTGAAGGAGAAGAGGCACACTGGTTTATATGACAGAAGGCCCTTCAGAAGCTCCAGGTAGGTCGATGCGGTAGGCCTCGGTCTCCATGGTAACACTAGGAGGACAGCTCCCTTCCTACGCCTGCCCACAATCCCTAGCGGTCACACCCCGGCCTCCAACGGGAACTGTGCAACCAAACTTGCTTTATCAGTGGTCACGCCCAGCCGGCTACCGCGTGACACACGGCACCGGATTGGTCAATCGCGCCGCCCGTCAAGGTTTGTTTTCGAGCAGCCGGGTTAGGCTGTGGTGGCTCCGGGGGCTGAAGGAACGGAATCCCCGGACACAGCTTAACAGGGAGGGCAGATTTGTACACCCGCCCCCTTCCTTAAGCACATACGGATGCTAGGCGATCTTTGAAGGGGCTCAGAGGCCGGGGTAGCGAGTGAGTGTCTCCCCCCCGGGTGGGAGAGGCCCCCGGTGTGGGCCACGGTGCCCGGGGGAAGGGATGACTCTAGATTCAACGATGGCCTGCTGCCTGAGCGAGGAGGTAAAGGAATCCAAGAGAATCAACGCGGAGATCGAGAAGCAGCTGAGGAGGGACAAGAAAGACTCTCGGCGGGAGCTCAAATTGCTTTTACTCGGTAGGGCAGTGGTGACCATTTCTAGGGGCTAAGCAAGAAGTTGTGGGTGCGAGACCGCTTCACTGTGGGAATTACTGGGAATTGACAGAAAAATATGGGGAGTGGTTGGGGCGAGGTGTTGGGACACCTTTGTTTCCTTTGTGGTTTATGTGCAATAGCGGGGCCCACTTGGAAAGGCGTTTGTGGGGTGGGGGACCTGATGGGGATGTTGTTAGGATGTATTCTCTGGGGCCACAGCTTGTGCATGAGATGCTAAGGTAGAAACGCACGGAAAAAACCCAGGTGGGAAGATGTATGTTTTGTACATGCAAGTGGGTGAGGTCGGCCAGATGAGGGGATGGTGTGGCTCGCAGGGCAGGCAAATATTGTATTGTAATGTGTGTGAATGGCAATTTAATGTGATGCATTTTACTGTTTAGACCTGAGCTCTTCAAACTTCATGGGCTCAAACATTTGGTCAGGCCATTATTTCATTTACGTGGGCATACATGCAGCTGTACAAAAGGCCTAACCAAATCTTTTGGCCTGAAGGGCATGCTAATTTTATATTTAGTTTGATGTAGCTCGACCTAACTAGTTGTGTTGGTTTTTTATTTATTTCTTATTATTAGCCTTCCTGTTGCCAGCCTGCCACTGAAAAAAAAAAGATTTCTGGTTATTATGGTCACAGACCTCAGTAGCCAAGCAGATCCATTGTGGGGGTTCAGTTTTATTGTCCTCATTTTTAATGGTTTATCCTTATTTAAGGGCCTCTTTATTGATATTCCAGTCTGACTCCAAACTGCTGGCTGGTTGCTAGGGTAAATTCTTTTAAATAAGTATGATATATAGTTATATTGCGAGATCATTTGTATTTCATTTTTATTATGTTGTCTTTTTAATTATTTCATGTTTTGTTCAGCATCGCTCCAGCTTGGCATTTCAGAAATGATGTGGTTGCGAGTGTCTCAATTAACCTAGCAACCAAGTAGTGGTGTGAATGGGAGAATGAATGGGAGAGGCATGAATAGAGGCTTAAGTAATAAAATGTAACTGTAAAAAATTATAACCTCAGAGCAATCATATTATGTCTGCTGGGTTTAGAGACCCCTATTTGAAACCTCATTAGAGGGAGGTAAATAACTCAAACTTGGCAAGCAAATAACAAAGGGCAATTGAAAAGTTGCTAGAGCTTTCCGAGTCTACAAAAATGTAAAAGTAAACTACCGTCTTCCACTTTTATTGCAAAATATAAAAAATTGAAACCAATTGCTTTAACCATCAAATTAAACGCATACAGTCATGGGAAATTTTTTTTCTTCCAATATGCATCAGTTAATAGTGCTGTTCCTCAAGAATTCTGCATTGAAATCCATTTCAAGAGCAAACAGATTTTTTTATATTTCATTTTAAAATCTGACATGGGGCTAGACATAT
>CM044431.1:122954294-122975546 GCA_024363595.1 Xenopus borealis
TTTTTTTTTTTTTTTTTTTTGCTATTGTATTTTGTATGCAAGTTTTCTAAATGCATAGTGTCTCCTGCATATTGGCATCACATTTAAGTTGACATTGATAAATTAATATTTCTTTGCCCTGTTCATATGCTTCCTTTTTTTTTTCTTTTAATTTTTTAGGATTCTCATAACCTATTAAAATATACATGTTATTTCTGTTAAACAGGTACTGGAGAGAGTGGAAAAAGCACATTCATTAAACAGATGAGGATTATCCATGGCTCGGGTTATTCTGAAGAGGACAAGAAGGGATTCACCAAGTTAGTTTTTCAGAATATCTTCACTGCCATGCAGTCTATGATAAGAGCCATGGAGACACTGAAAATTCTCTACAAGTATGAACAGAACAAGGTGAGTTGATAAATGGCGCATGACTTGGGTTAAGTCTTGGTTGTAATGGGCACCCACTGTAGTGTGCTGGAAACTTTACTTACACCATGAAGTGCAGTAATTTAACCCACAGAACCCCAGAGAAAATTAACATAACAGCAATTACAAAAACATTAAAGGAGACCTATAGAATAGATGAAAAAACACAAATTATGTAGGCAATTATGAGTAATACATGGTATTGCTTTTAAATGGTGCTAAAAATTATCTTTAAAAGCAGCCCTTTATTAGAGCTCACTATAGATGTTCACTGGTTCCTGTCCATGTTTCAAATGAGGGGTGGGCATGTCCTAACAGTCCCTGCCGCAAGCACAGTAGGGACAGCCAATCGCATCCCAGCAGTCACACAAGCAAAGACAGGCTTCCATTACCATCAGGTACTGCTAGCTGCTGATTGGTTCCTGTCCTGCAATGCAGTGAGCCGAGTGCTGACGGCTCCCCTGCACATCCTGGAAATTCAGGGAGCAGGAAATGGAAGAGAAGGGAGGGATTATTGGGGTTTTTGCAGAAATCTTCAATAAATCAGCCTGAAACACTACATTTTTAAAGCACAATTCTTCTATATCTAAATGAGTATAATGTACTGGTACATTCTTATTTTTTACACAAAATGCGTCCTTTAAATTAACTCATAACCCCTTTCATTGATTGGCCTCTTGTTATGAAAACATATTTCCCTTAAATACAGAAATATGTATTGTCCAGTCAGATTTCCACAATGATTCCACATCACACAAGCCATACATTCTGCCTAGCATGTTAATTCTGATCGGTTGCAGATCAATCCATTTCTCAAAAGAGCAAACAGATTTTTTTATATTTCATTTTGAAATCTGACATGGGGCTAGACATTTTGTCAATTTCCCAGCTGCCCCAGTCATGTGACTTGTGCCAGCACTTAAGGAGGGAACTGCTTTCTGACAGGCTGTTGTTTTTCCTTCTCAATGTAACTGAATGGAACGCAGTGGGACATGGGTTTTTACTATTGGGTGCTGTTCTTAGATCTACCAGTCAGTTGTTATCTCCAACTTGCAGTAAAGAGTGATTGAAGTTTGTCAGAGCACAAGTCACATGACTTGAGGCAGCTGGGAAATTGATAAAATGTCTAGCCCCATGTCAGATTTCAAAATGAAATATAAAAAAATCTGTTTGCTCTTTTGAGAAATTGATTTCAGTGCAAATTTTTTCCCATGACAGGATCCCTTTAAAATGGCTATTTTCTATTTAGGATGACCCCATGGCACATGCTAATAAAAAAAGTATATTATTATGAAAATGGTGTATTTACATGAAGCAGGGTTTTACATATGAGTTGTTTTATGCAATATCTTTTTATAGGGAACTACATTTTCCGGGGGGTATAGTTTTCCTTTAATGAAACATTAACCTTATCTCACCCCTGCATCCTCAACCAAGCTTTTACTAATCCCACACAGCCAAACCTAAAAGCAGCATATTCTGGGACAAAGTGTCATCATAAACAGCTCCCCAGTGTGTACTCCTTCCTGACAAAATTCACCCACTGGCATGACTTCAAATCTGCATCCCCCTGGTGGAGCCAATCACACTGATTCCCCCCCTCCACCAAAGTTGATGTCATAAAGAGACACCCTCTACCAGAAGCCTGCCATTTGCAATGAATTATGGGGATTGTAGTTTAAATGTGACATTCATTCCATTAGTATGTTTAAAGGGGACCCATCAACCCAAAGAAATATTCAAAATCCTATTTTATCACATCAGTCAAGCCAAATGAACTTTAATTACACTATAAATTATTTTGATCTTGTTTCCTTCAGTCTGGGAATTCATAATTATAGCAAACAGGCAGGAGCCATTTTGTGGACACTGTCATTTCAAAATCTTGTTTGAGCACCAGAATGGGGGACCCAATGTCCATCCCCATTTCCACACTACAAAATGAAATGGTTTAGAGAACGGGAGGAATGTGGGGAGAGCAGTGACATCTAGGAAGTGCTGAATGGAAAGTGAAAGTCTAGCACAGAGGAGGGGCAGACAATATTTGATTGACAGCTGAGATTTTTGTATTGCTTAAACCAGCTATGAATGCTTTAATAAAAAATTTAAATTGGATTTCATGTTTCATTTGAAAATTACTTTTATTATACAGATTTTTGTGTCTGGGTGACACGTCCACTTTAACCCTCCACAATTTGTTATAATGGGGATCAGAGAGGAAATAGGATCATAGCTATAATCTCAGCCATTAAGCAGGGCACAGATGCTTCTTTTAATGGGTATCACAGTGGGGCTGTACCAATATGAAATAATGTGTCATAAACGTATCTAGAATCTCTGTCCTACAGTATAAAGTGTGTAGGACAGGCAGTATAGGACAGACCCACAGGGAACATGGTATGTTGTGTCTGTCGTGTGTGTGTGTATATAAATTATGCTCATACATACTCCAGCAGTTTGCCTGAGGTTTAATCAGGTGAACAACACAGTCTGGGTCTGAGGTGTGAACAGTACAGGGTTTTACACACATGAACAGTACTGGGGGAGATTATAGACATGAACAATACAGGGAGAGATTATAGGTGTGAACAATTGATTAGGAGCAGCACTGCTGAAATTATCCTCTTGCTTTGAGTTACTTTTGATATATATACCATGACCTGGATGAATGAAAATCTTCATAGTTATATCCTCTGACAAAGAATTAGAAAATAACTTTTCAAACTGATTGTAAACAAAACCAGAGGCATAAATGCAGCTCTTCAATACTGCTTGCCTGTCTGCAGACAGAGTTGTGTTACATAGAAATAATGTAACTAGAGGGTGAGGAAGGGGAAATATGACTCGGGTAACATGAGTGGGGCTAAGCAAATGTTGATGAACTGAATTGACATTCTTCCTTTCAGATTCTGAAAATGCTTGATTTGGAGAGCTGTTAGAAATGAGTGAATGATAACTAAGTGTGTTATGACACAAATTTGATGCAGTTGGGTATAGATTTTATTGTACTAATTAATGTTATATATCAGTGAGAAAAATTTGAAATTTCGAAGTACTGTCTCTTTAAAAAAACTTTGACTTTGACACTTCACAACCTTAAAGCTGCCAAATTGCCATTGTAGCCTATGGGGGGCCTCCTGGAACCTTTCCTGAAGTCCTGGAAATTCAAAGTTTTTTTTGTTTTGTTTTTTTTTTTTAAATCATTTGAATCGAACTAAACGTTCAACCTATTTTTATTCGATCGAAATAAGTCCATTTTCGATTGAATTTCGAAGTTGTTTCACTTCGAAATACGACCATTGGTAAATCTGCCCCTTAGTGTGCAGGGTTTTTTTTTTTTTTTTTTTTTTTTGTACAGCCTATCAATTTACCCAGTTTTATTTAACTGTTCCTTTGATGGTTCAATTGCTTTCTAAAAGGAAACCACAGTGTTATTCAAATTTAGATGCAAAAGCTAGAACAGAGGCTTAAAAAGCTTTTTTTTTTTAAATAAATAATTCTACCCAGTTGTAATTTTATATGACCAAATAAAATACATATCTTTTAATTTGTAAAAATCTGGACAATAAGAACATAAAAAGTAGTGCAAGACTGTGGGTGACAGATGCTCATTTTTGGTCTACACTGCACCACAGCTAATGATATGAAAATCATACGCAACCTTGTCAGAAGGTGCTATATAAGGACATAAAGGCAACTGCAAAGGTTTGTGTTGCAGACTTGCACAATACCTTTAAAACAATTGAATTGCAGGGTTTCATCTAAAGCTCAAAAGAAAAGTGAATAGAGCATACATTATATGAAGACCAGTATGTTCTTTTTTCAGCAGAGGTGCTATGCTTCCATCGCTTACATAGAGGGTTGTAAATTCCAACACAGGCAGTGGCACACGATCCTCGTAAAATGCATTTTTCACTCCACTTTCATAATCATGTTCTTTTTTGGGCTGCAGTCAGTCTTTTGGCAGAAGCCTGTTTTCATAGCATTGATACATTAATTAATACACTGTTAAAACGGATCTGTTTGCTTGAGAAACACTACTATAGTTCATATAAACAAGCTGCTAAGTAGCAATGGCAGAACTTGTAAAACGGCTATATGGCACAGGATAAGTAATAATATTATGTTCTACAGAGCTTATCTGCTGTGTAACTTGAGCCTTTTCTCCTTTGAATGGCTTCCCCCATGGCTACACAACAGCTTATTTATATAAACAGTAGTAGTGCTTCTGAGGCAAACACTGCAGTTTTACCAGTGCAGGGCAACACTGCATTATATTTTTATTACTTTAAAACAATTTAATTTTTTGATGTTACTGGTCCTTTAATGTGGTGATCAGACTTTTCCCAAATCTGCAAAACTAAATAAAGATCCACTGCATGAATTAGCCTTCTGATCAGAGGAGGGCGGGAACCATTGTCGGTCTCAGGAGTTGGAAATTCATATTAGATCTACTGGGACAGGCATTGACTTCACTATAGTATTTAAACGTATTGTGTAATTGTGGCACTGTATTAATAAAGGATTGGAATAATATAGGGATTTCCTAATGCATTATATTCAGAGAATTTAGTACACACACAATAACATTTAGGAAATTATTTTGAGATGGCTTCCTGTTCGTTATATAATCCACAAAATCATCTTGATATGTTCTATAGAAAAGGCCAATAACTGTGTTTATATGCATTGAGTAAGGCTTTTTTTTTTCTTTTCTTTAAACAAGGCTAATGCCCAACTTGTGCGAGAAGTGGATGTAGAGAAAGTATGTACCTTTGAACAGCCATATGTGAATGCAGTCAAAAACCTCTGGAGTGACCCTGGGATCCAGGAGTGCTATGATAGAAGGAGGGAGTACCAACTGTCCGATTCTGCCAAGTAGTAAGTATCAATTAAGAATATTTAAGGGCACACTAACATCGAGTTCCACTTAATTGTACCTATCACATGGGGATTTGCTATTCATTTATGAATAGAAAAGGCTGGCAACAGTAATATAAATTCATTAATAGTACTGTGTGGCCTGTATAGTTTTGTTTATAGGGTTAACTGTGCTAAGAAGATAATATTCAGTCACCAACATATCCTGGTTTTAGTGTAAGTTTGGTCTTTTGGAATACCCAGTGCTAAGCTCCTGACTGTTTCTAGCAAATTATGTATTAGCCTGAAACTTTCCATGGCCATTCATGCAGCAAGTTTTGCTTTTGATCTATTCCTAGTTTGGCTCAGTCTTTTAGGTTTATGCTAAAAAGGTGCACATCCAATACTTTCAACTCCATTTTACTACAGCAAAATATTTATTTTTCTGGTAAATTATTAATAAATATTAATATTGATAATGTATTCATTTGGAAGCTGTCATGCTATTTGAGTTTTTTTGTTTCTTTATTAATTAGATTTTGATTACTAGTCTTCCTTTTCTGGCTCTTTCCAGCCTGCACCTGAAAATTATTTCTATTTGTTAGGATCATTGACTTTGACAATCCAAAAGTAAATACTGTAAGGGTACAGTTTTATAGTTTTCTTTTTTTCTCTATTCAAGATGTCTACCTTTTATAATTCATTCTGTCCTCCTAACTGCTGCTGTTACACTGAGCAATAGGACTGAGTAGAGAATTGTCAGGAGATGCTTCAGGCATCAGTTTAGTTCAGAACATATACCCCCTAACTTTTTGGCATGAGGTCATTCAGGCTCATGTAGAGAAGGTGCATAAACATAAACTCTATCTAAACATTTTTCTCCTCTTCCTTACAGTTGATTGGTAGAAAATTTTCACCACAAACTCTTATTAATATGTCTGAATGGCTTCATAACTGGTCATATGTGCCCAGATAGTTGGGTAGTATGGTTGAAATTGTCCAAACTGTTTGACCAGATATGGACATGTGTGGCCAAATTTAAATATCTGGGAGTGGCTTAACCTAGTTTGTATTGCTGATATGTACTGCAACTTTTATAGAAGTTTTTTTTTGTTAGCAGCAGTAGATGGCTGCTTGAGTTCAGATGTGTGCCAAAGATAAAGCATTGCTCTTCAGCTTGAGCTATTTTAGCCTTTTTCCACTTTATTGCTTATCCGTGTGCCTTATTCTGCAGAGCTCTGGTTTTGCTTTAACAAACTGGGGTACATTTCTAATGCAACCTTCAGTGTTGGACTGGACTAGCAGGGTAACCGGAAATCTTTGTCACAATAAACCACAGCAAACCTCTGCTTTATATGGTCACGCTTGCAGTCCTGCAATCAATTACCTGATACATTCACAGTTACTCAATCTATAGTTTTAGTTTTAAAGGTTTTTTATTTATTGGTTTCACCTTCTACATACAAAATTAAAATATTTCATTGGCAGTAAAAGCGTACATTGGTTATTCACACAGGAGTGATTCTCCACAAAGAAGGCAAATCAGGGCCACTAATCTGACCAGTGGAATATCAAACCCTTTTTAAATAACAAACTGGAGTACATGAGGGGGGAGATTGATTGGGCCATGGGGACGTGTCCTCCTCTGTTTCCACATATGTTGGCAAGATTTTGCTAATCGGTGTCCGGGGTGTGATTGTATCAATCGTATCAGCCCATGCACCACAAACTGTTAAAAATTTGTCCGGGCAACCACTGTTAATGTATGTTAAATTGTTTAGGGGAAGTGCTTGGTTTATTAAAGATTTAGGGTTGTTTGGGTAGGTAGTTTCCAGTCTAAGATGATTGGTTTCCTGGCATTGTAGAGGAGTCGCAGGAGGGTACGCAGGTACTTGTCCAGGACCATGTTCTCCACCAGGCCCAATAGACATGCTTCTGGGGACCACACATTTGAAATGTATAGTGTTTCTACTTGCAAAACCACTTTCCCCCAGAACTTATCAACCAGTGGACAGGTCCAAAACGCATGTCAAAATGTACCTGGGCTTGTCGCGCATTCAAAACCTAAATTGTCTGGTTTAAGGCCTATAAAGTGCAGTCTAGGTAGGTTCTGTGGGTTGTATGGCATTGTATTAGGATATCATTGCTGCTAATTACAGAAGGTAAGTAAGAGTGGGTGGGTTCGTCCAAAGTCATCAGAGTCTAGCTGTGGGATATCTGAGGCCCAGTTGGATTAACATTCTGCAAAGGATTACCTCTCTGCACATTAAGCATGGAGTAGATGCGGGACACTAGTCCCTTACGATGCAGTGTCCTTAATAGTTTCTTGAGTTGGGATAAGTTTACCTTGGTGGTGAGCAGGGAATTGGCTATTGGCTGCATGAGCTGTAGGTGCAGAGTTTTGTTTAGCTGTGCTTTGCTAGAGGAAAGTGATATTGTTTTTCTGGAACACAAAAAAGCATAACATTTATGGAATCGGTCCAGAAACCCATTATCCAGAAAGTTCCAAATTATGGAAAGACAATACAATCCAGTTGGGTTTAAATAATGTTTTAAGGGGTGGTTCACCTTCAAGTTATCTTTTAGTATATTGTAGAAGGGGCCAATTCTAAGAAACTTTTCAATTGGTCTTCATTATTTATTTTTCATAGTTCTTTAATGATTTGCAATTTTCTTCTGTTTCTTTGCAGCTTTCAAATGGGGGTCACTGACACCATCTAAAAACAAATGCTCTGTAAGGCTACAAATGTATTGTTATTGCCACTTTTTATTACTTATCATTCTATTCAGTCCCTCTCCTATTCATATTCCAGTCTCTTATTCAAATCAATGCAGGGTTGCTAGGGTAATTTATACCCTAGAAACCAAGTTGCTGACACTGCAAACTAGAGAGCTGCTGAATAAAAAGCTAAATAACTATAACACCACAAAAAATAAAAAATGAAAATCAATTGCAAATAGTCTCAGAATGTCACTCTCTACATTATACTAAAAGTTAACTCAAAGGTGAACAACCCCTTTAAATGCTTTGAGGATTAAATCCTAATTACAGAAAGACCCTTTATCTTGGAAACCCCAGGTCCCTAGCATTCTGGATAAACTGTCCCATATCTGTATTCTGACAAATTTTAAGTTATGTATTTGATGGCCATATTTATTCTGACTGCAGCAGTTGTTGCCACTTACTAGGGTTACCTAAGCAATTAACACTTTTTTATGTGCTGGTACTTCTCAAGAAATACAAACTGTAGTCTATAAAGCAGATAATTTTAGCGTGAAAATGAAGTTGCTTATGAAGTGTTGGTGGTCTCTCTTGGTCAGAAATAACATCTACAGCCACATTATCAATGGTTTCTCCCTCTCTCCCTTTTTCTATTGCCAGTTACCTGACTGATGTGGACCGGATTTCAAAAACCGGCTACCTGCCCACGCAACAAGATGTGCTGCGTGTAAGAGTGCCAACTACGGGTATAATAGAGTACCCTTTTGATTTGGAGAACATCATCTTTAGGTGAGTGTATTACTGCAGGTCATCATACTGCAGTAGAGTTTGTCTAAAAATATTCATAAATGATCTTGCAGCATTCTTTAACCATATTGTTAACATTTCTATATCTCTTTTTTTCCTTTTGTATCTATTAAGGCAGCTTCAACATGCTATACAAAGTATGAGCATCAAGTTAGACATGTAAAGAAATACTATTTGCTGGAAGTCTCTTCTTGTCCAAGCAGATGATCTTGGGGATAATTCTTTAAAACTGGGTTGGCATGGATATCAGTGAAAAGTGTTTTTCTATAAAACCAGAGCAAAATGTGGCTTTTTTTTTTATTTGACTCCAAAGTAGTAGCATCAACTTCTATTTTTTCCACATTGGGATTGCACCGTTTAGAAGCTGCAGTTTAATTGCTGGCAGTCACCAGCATTCAGGCTAATTGCCAAGTGACTCCCTCTTCTTGATTTCTGTACATCTGACCCAGAACCAAGAGTATGTTACTTTTAAAGTAGGACAGAGCAAGAGGCAGGATTTGTGAGAACATTCGGTTAATTCAGAGCCTGAGTTTTCTTATCGGTTTATTAGGTCTGAAAGCCTTGAACAGGCAAATATGATCAGCTTTTTCTGATTCTCTTCTTCCATATGGAATTAGTCTGTCTTGTCTCCAGGCTAGCTAAACTGGTACAGAATTTCCCTTTGTTTGCAATTTTATAGGTTAGGTGACCATAACTGCAAGTTTTGTTTCCTTACCATAGGCTGTTTAAAGCCAGGTTGTATCCAAAAATTATGGTACTTCAAATACCTCGCTGCTGAGCGCTGATTCGAACAGGGGAGACGTATGTAGTCTCACCTGTTTGGATCAGCGCTCAGCAGCAAGTTTTTTTGAAGTATTACAAAAACCGGCAACGAAAAGACCGGCATCTCGCGAGAGCAGCGACCATAAGGGGAAGTGAGATTGGGTGAGCTCCTCTGATCGCCACGCTAAAATTTTGTTGAAAGCTGTATACATTTATATGCCTTTGTTTGGACATCACATTGTATCACTACAGCATTAAAAGCACATTTTTACAGGGTAAAGAGGCACCTTATGTACACATCTGTTAGAAATTGTCAAGTAGAATTCTAAAGTTTTGTCTTGCATACTAATAAATATGCAATGTACAATTGAGGTATAACAGTATGGCTGAAAGTGTAGCTATACAGTAGTGTGGTCTCATCTTATGTTCACATTTCCACATTTTTGTCTGATTTCGACAGTGTATGATCATCTCAAACTCTTCTTGGGGGCACTTGCATGCAGATCATATAGTTCAGTCTTAAGAGCCCACATTTTCGCCCAGCTTTAGGGGAATGCAATTTATACTGTTTGTTTACCTATAAATAAATAGGTGCAGGGACATTAGCAAAATTAATATTCTCCTTATCCTTTTAATCTTTTAAAATTATCAAAATTTGTTAAATAGTAGCATAGTATTTATGTAAACCTGTTCTTATCTGTGTAAAAAATGTTGATGAAGGAGATCCGTTTTTGTTCCCCTGTAAAGATATTATTTTAGAGAAGTTATTGGTTCTTGGTGTTTTCTTTTCCAGCAGAAAACATAACAATCCCAATCTCCCCACATGGCCAGACAGTGTGCACACTGGGTAGATATTGGCCCAAAATACTGATTGTCATTTTTTTCTGGCAGCCAGAACAAATTCCTGTTGAGTCATTAGCCTTAGTTTTTTTTAAAATAATAATTGTACACTATGTTTGCCCTTATTGCCCAGAAAGAACTACTGTGGCCAAACATTATTTTGATTTTGGAATGTGGATGGATGAAACCAGAAGTGGAACAGGGCAAATAAAAGATATATTTAAAGAGCAGAACAGAAAACAGCCAAAAGACCCAAGCATAAGAGTTGGAGAAGCAGACAATTCTTTGTAAAACCTAAACACTTATAAGAAAGGGCAGCAAGATAGAGGGTAAAACTGACATGCACAACAACTAAAGAGGAAAGGAAAAACTGCAAATCCAAAGTAACATGGAGGAACTTGGAGGTATAAAATTGTGGAAAATAAAGTTAAAGGAATTCTGTCATGAGGGGTGATATCACTCCAACTTGCAGTGCAGCAGTAAAGAATGACTGAAGTTTATCAGAGCACAAGTCACTTGACTGGGGGGCAGCTAGGAAACAACAATATGTCTAGCCCCAAGTCACATGGTAAAATGTTTTAAATTTTAAAAAATGCTCTTTTGAGATATGCATTTCAGTGCAGAATGTTGCTCGAGTCCTGCAGTGGGTTGAGTACCCGCAAAATCCTGAGGTACCCTGTGGGTTGCATGTAGAAGTTCCGGGTTCAGGTATAGAAGCATAAAATATCTTCATAATAATCATTCTAGTCACACAGGGCCAATAAACACATTCTTATATTGACAGTCAACCCACTAAGCGTTTTTCTCCATTCGGTTTTCTCGCCATATTCACAACCCTCTGTCTCCATCTGTGACTTTGTCTTTCAACCAAACTGTTTCCAGATTTTGTCTGTCGCACAATGTTTAACTGACGTTTTGAGCTCTTCCTCAACCTGTCAGTCTGCCATTAGGTGACTTGGCTGTATATGTATGTTGTACTAATGATTGTACCTTTCAGAGAAGAGATTACCTGCCTGTTTATATTTCAGTTGGTTTTATGCGCAATAGATCTTGCCAGACTTAATTTCTTTTTATGAGAAGGTAAGCAGGGACCTCGATTCTGGGATGGCAGTGGATGTGATTTACTTGGACTTTGCTAAAGCATTTGATACATTGCCACACAGAAGGTTATTGGTTAAATTTAGGAATGTTGGCCTGCAACATAGTAGTTGTACCTGGATAGAGAAGTGGCTAAAAGATAGACTACAAAGAGGCTAAAAGATAGACTACAAAGAGTGGTGGTAAATGGAACATTTTCTAATTGGACCAGTGTTGTTAGTGGGGTACTGCAGGGCTCTATACTGGGTCCCTTGCTTTTCAACTTGTTTATTAATGACCTGGATGTGGGCATTGAAAGTACAGTTTCTATTTATGCAGATGATACTAAATTGTGCAGAAATATAGGTTCCATGCAGGATGCTGCCACTTTGCAGAGTGATTTGTCTAAGTTGGGAAACTGGGCAGCAAACTCGAAGATAAGGTTCAATGTTGATAAATGCAAGGTTATGTACTCTGGCAAAAATAATATAAATGCAAGTTCTACACTTGTTTCCTTAAATGAGGATCTTGGTTTTTTTAATAGATAACAAGTTGTCTAAATCTGGGCAGTGTCATTCTGTAGCTACTAAAGCAAATAAAGTTCTGTTTTGCATGAAAAAGGGCATAAACTGAATGGATGAAAACGTAATTATGCCTCTTTATAGATCCCTAGTAAGGCCTCATCTGGAGTATGCAGTGCAGTTTTGGACTCCAGTCCTTAGGAGGGATGTAAATGAGCTGGAGAGAGTGCAGAGACGTGCAACTAAACTGGTTAGAGGGATGGAAGACTTAAATTATGAGGGGAGACTGTCAAGGTTGGAGTTGTTTTCTCTGGGGAAAAAAGGCGCTTGTGAGGGCTCATGATTACACTTTACAAGGACATTATAGACAAATAGCAGGGGACCTTTTTACCCATAAAGAGGATCACCGAACCAGAGGCCACCCCTTCAGATTAGAAGAAAAGGACTTTCATTTGAAGTGGCGTAGGTGGTTCTTCACAGTGAGGTTGTGGAATGCACTGTCGGGTTATGTTGTGATGGCTGATTCTGTTAATGCTTTTAAGAGTGGCTTGGATGGTTCGTATCCTTTATGCCACCCTTCTCTGTTCACGCTGTTGAATACCCCTCTATAAAGATCCTTCTCCACTTAAATACTCCTTCACACTCAATATGTGTGACTTCACCCTCAAGAACTTTGTTCTGTTGCCTCCTGCGGCATTTCTTTCCAATTGTTATACATCTCTTAAGAAAGGAAAGAGAATGACACTCAATGGTTACACCGTTTCTGGGATAGTCTAAAAAGAAGCCAGTGTCCATATGCAAACCATCCTTAGTCTTATCTGTTGGGTTTATGGTGAACCTAGCCAAATATTGCAGATTATGATACATTTTATTTGTACGTAGGTCACCCCTTCTTTGCATAAATGTGATCTTACAATCCCATGTGATTCCTTTTAATAACTGTACACTAGACCTTGAAAAGGGAAATTAAAGTATGCAGGGAAGGTTTATTCCTAAAGTGCAATAGAATATTTATTTTCATCCTCTATTCTGTTTAGATTAACACACTATGCAAACGTGCTTATGTTTTTTACAAAAGTTGGTGTCTAATAGGGTTGGAATGCTCTAAAAAATTTTAAACTCTTCAGGGCAGGAATTGTCTTCCTATTGTGTATTTTAGCACCTGGCACTCTGTATCTTTCTAGTTCTTTATAACTATACTTGTTGCTTATTTAATATTTATTCTTATGCTTTGTCCTCCCTGTGTGTACTTTTCTACACAAGGTGCTATGTATCAGTAGAGCTTTATAAATGAAGTTATACATACATATAATACTTGCGTGAAATTCATTTCATTTTTGGGAATGTATATATACACTTTAGTTTGTTTACATGAAAGAGAATGTGAAGAAAAAACATGGTGTTTTATTTTGTTTTTTTTTGGACAAGATAAGCGTTGTAATATAATGCCTTTCCTTATTAGGATGGTAGATGTTGGTGGTCAGAGGTCTGAACGAAGGAAATGGATCCATTGCTTTGAGAATGTCACTTCCATCATGTTCCTTGTAGCCCTTAGTGAATATGACCAGGTTCTTGTGGAGTCTGATAATGAGGTACGTTCCATTTCTCTTAGTCACACTTAACTGTTCACACATTTTCTGTAATTGTCATTGACTTCTATTTTTTTTATATATAATCTATTTATTATATCATTGTATATAGTATGTATTTTAGTTGCCCAGTGATGTTCCCTGTTCAATTTCACTCTCACATGCGATTTGCAAGAATCCAATGATTGTACCAATTAGTAAATGTTTTCTCCCACAGCCCAAATAACAGGTATTGCTGTGCAGTGGTGTGGCTTTGGTGTTGATTCTGAGCTACTTCCTTGCTGAAACACAATTTGGTCATTACATCATATTTGAGAGGATTTCTTTGATCAACAAAGAAGTAGTAGTAGTAGTGTTATTTCTCAAACGATTATTGCTGTGGGTGTGCATATTTTAAGTGGAAACTGGGACACACTTATGGAAAGATTAGGGGTGCACCAGGCTGACCTATTTTTATACACTTTCTTTATTTTTCGTAATCTCGGTTTAATGTCTTTGGTCTGGCAGCTCTCAACATTTAGTTGATGCATTTGTTATCTTTGTCCCTGCGAAGCAGAATCTGTTTCATTAAAGGGCACCTATTGGGGCAAAATTATACCCCCAACCAAAAGGCTGATAGAGCCCGCATTCCGGTTGGGGGTTTCACTATTTTTTATTTTTTTTAAAATATGCCCCTCGCAAGCGCTAGCGGCCTCGCTCCGGGAGGGAGCTCCCGGAGCGAGCAGCCGTCTCCCCATAGGCGCACATGCGCAGAATGAAAAAGCGGTCACAATTCTGGCAGCTTTTCATTCAGCGCATGCGCGTGACGTCATTAAGACGCGTGTCTGTGGGGAGACGGCTGCTCGCTCCGGGAGCTCCCTCCCGGAGCGAGGCCGCTAGCGCTTGCGAGGGGCATAATTTTAAAAAAGAAATAGTGAAACCCCCAACCGGAATGCGGGCTCTATCAGCCCGCACTTTTGGTTGGGGGTATAATTTTGCCCCAATAGGTACCCTTTAAAGGCAGCTGTAAAAATTGATACAATAGTTTCTAATACTCCAGAGATGGTGCTGAGAAATGTAACCACTAAATGTTGCAAAATTGTAACAGTTTAGAGTCTGCACCTGAATTATGGAGCTGCAAGACTGAAACATGATAGACAGGAACATTCAACTGTAAACTTAGATTTTTGAAAAACAGTAAAAAAAAAATTGAAAGTAATTGAAAAAGTCTTTATTTATAGGGAACAATCTGAAAACAACTGAACTGAAAAGTGTTTGGAAGGTGAACAACCCCTTTAATGAAACCCAGGGATTCTGCTCAGCTGGGACAAATATAAGAAATGTATCAACTAAATATATAAATTTATATAAAAATCATAAATTTACCCCTTTCACTTCAATATTAGAAAAACAGTCACACATAGAATGTAACTGGAAAAAAATCTTTATTTATGGTACTTTATTTATGGCTGAACTGAGAAAAAGTGTTGGAAGGTGAAAAACCTCTAATATTATAAATATCACCTTAAATTGTAAAATACTTCATGTTCATGTGGTAGTTTAACACACTGCATTTCAGCTGTAGTAAATTGAAGCACAGGGGAAACCCTCGGCAATGCAGCTACATGTGAAATACCAGTCTTCCTCTTTTATAGCTCACCGCACTGTACATTCTTTCAAATGACACCTTTTGCTTGAAGCTCTTGAATGCCAGATTCAAAAGAAACACCACTGCCTGGATACCTGACATCACCTCTAATTACCATGTTCCAGCAGCAGAAGTAGCTGTGGTTTTTCACTTTTTCCATCTCCTGATTCCAACACACTGCAGCCATTAGATCGTTAATGTCAGTGACTTACTTCTGAAGGTTCAAGGAGGCTATTAAAACTATTAAACAATTAGAGGAGCACTATGTGATTCACTCGTTAAAGGAGAACTAAACCCAAAAAAGTTTCAGCTTGTCAATAGCAGTAACGATCCAGGATTTCAAACTTGTCACAGGGGGTCACCATCTTGGAAAGTGTCTGTGATACTCACATACTCAGTGGGCTCTGAGCAGCTGTTGAGGAGCTAAGCTTAGGGGTTGTTGCAAATTATCAAACAGAAAAACAGGTTTGTCTGTAATATAAGCTGATGCTAAAGGGCTGATTATAAAATTCTGATGCTAGTTGCACTGGTTTCTGTGCTACCATGTAGTAATCATCTGTATTAATTACTAATCAGCCCTATACTGTGACATTTCTATTCTATGTGTACTGTATATTGTGAGTGGATCCCTAAGCTCAGTAAGTGACAGCAGCACAGAGCATGTGAATCAGTGACTCAGCAGAAAAGAAGATGGGGAGCTACTGGGACATCTTTGGAGACACAGATCTTCCCTGCTAAAGTGCTGGGGTTGCCCTGGGCTGATACCGAAGCACAAAACATGCTTACTTCTTTAGATAGTCTTTAGTTCTCCTTTAATCAAGCTTCCCTGTGCACATTTGGTGGAGTATCTTGAATCTAAATGTGGCTCTTTCAACCTGTAATTTTGTATTTATATTTGAGGAAAAGACTGCCAAACTAGGTTTAGATCAAGTGCACCATTTGTACAGTAATACATAAATGTGATTTGTAACCTTGACTTTTTTTTTTTTTTTAAACCATTTTTCCAAAATTTCTGTTTGCCATCAATAACTTTCTGTTTACTGTTGTTAAACATATCCATGTCACAAAGTTAAAGGTTGAGCTATGTCCATTTTTTTCTTTGTTGCTAGTATGATTGGTAGCATGTACTGTTTCTTTTAGAATCGGATGGAGGAGAGTAAGGCGCTGTTCAGGACCATAATCACGTACCCATGGTTCCAAAATTCTTCTGTCATTCTGTTCCTAAATAAGAAGGATTTGTTGGAAGATAAGATCATGTATTCCCACCTCGTAGACTATTTTCCTGAATTTGATGGTAAGTCTATCTGAGACGCTATACAAACAAAATAGAGAAATAGAAGAGGCTGTCAAAAGATAAGTGAGCAACTATCTAAGGCTAAGTATTAATTATGTTCCACAGTAATGCTACTGTTACCAGTGCTTCGCTTGTATCATTACTAACCCATAAAATGCTGGAATGGTTCTTCAGCTGCTTTGTGGCATCTTGGCAGTGTTTCAGAACCTAGAAAGTGCAGAAACCCTTATTGTCTGCATGCAAGTTATTGTCTTGTCGTTCTAACCAGATTATTCTGAATATATACTTTGATATATGTTGTTTTTTTACTTAGTCTCCCATTGAACTGTTTTTTTTTTTAAGGCCCTCAACGTGATGCTGCAACAGCTCGTGAGTTCATTTTGAAGATGTTTGTGGACCTGAATCCTGACAGTGACAAGATCATCTATTCGCACTTCACTTGTGCCACAGATACCGAGAACATACGCTTTGTCTTCGCTGCTGTCAAAGACACCATACTACAGCACAACCTTAAAGAGTACAACCTGGTGTAACCAAGCACCTACCTTCCCTCAACCTCCTCCTCTTCATTAGAAAGCTGGGGTCAGTCCCATCACCAGAAAGCAAAGCACTGGTGTGAGCGAAGGGGAGGAGGATTCAGTCATGCTTTTGTTTTTATTATCTTTTTTTTTTTTTTATTATAATTTTATTTTGTTTCTAAATGGGATGATTTTTGCCAAATTAGTAAAGGTTCAGCTTGTTGCTGCTCCGTATGCCTTTGATAAGTCGTTGAAAATCATGGGTTTATATTTCAAATGTCCTCTGAATTATTCTTGTATTAAAACAGTAAGAAGGGGAATAGAGCAGGGAGTCTGGTATTGGTGAGCCTGCTTGCTCACCCTACAGCCAACTTCTCCAGTTTTTATTCATAAAATCCGGGCCCTTGCCTCTTACTCTAATGTGGGTGCATGAGTTCTCCCTTTCAGAATCCTCTTTTTGTTTCATGATGTTTGGTTTTATGTCATTAAGCAGCATTGCATGTTTTAACAGATTATATGAACGATAGGGCTATAAATCTTTTTAGGGATGATGGATAAGATATGTCTACTGCACATATCTTTTCTAGGCTTTCTGGTTCAACCTCTTATTCCCATCCCAAGTGGCTTCCTTCCATATTGTACTTTTTAAGGGCAGTGACCCAAAGACTTTGAGGACTGTTCCTTTCCACCTCTGGAAAGGGACACCTGAGTTTGTGGTAACAAATAGATGGGGGCTAATGCTCTGCTCTGCTTTGAACACATTCCTTCTGTCACCTCTCAATTTTTTCAAATTTGTTTTGCATTACAGATGCCATTTATTATTATTATTTTTTTTTTAAGTTCATTTTCTATGTGCGGATGTGTCCAAAGTGAATTTTATTGCAGTTTGACATTTTAACTACCTTAAGCACCAGATTTTTTATTCAGAACTTTTGGTCATCAATTGTATAAGGCCTTTCTCCTAGTTACATTTTAGCTGTATGTTTTTTCCATCTGTTTTCTGCTTGTCATTCCCTTTAATATTGCACCTTTGCTTCTTGATAAATGTTTCAGTGTACCAAGAATGAGGCAAATGACAGACACAATGACCGGCCAACTGCAATTTGCCACCAAAAGGACGGTGGCATCCTAAGCACAAACCCTAATCAATTGGGACATTTACCATAGATAGGTGGGTGGCATCCCATGCAAGGTTAACTTATTGGCCCTTACGTGATGTGCAATAAAGTTAAATATTCCCATGTTGATTTTTTTGGGTTGTGCATCTGCAGCAATGACTGCTGTTTAACCATAACACTAAGGGCTAGATTTATCACAGTTTAAATGGTTTCCTGTAAAAATTTTTGCATTTTTCCCTGCCGGTTGAATTTTTTTTTTCAGGCTTTAATGAAAACCTTACACCACTTTTTGGAAACATTTAATGATATGGCTTAAATAACAAGGTATTTAAACTGGATGTGTGCAAGATAAAAGCCTCTACTAGGGGCAAAAAGTGCAAATTATTTTTCTTGAACTTTGATAAATCTGCCTCTAGAGAGTCTGTATGTAAAGGAAATACACTACTTTGGGATGTTTCACAAATTTGTACTGACATGATCAGGTGTCTGGAGTATATTTGGCATGTCGCCAACAGATGTATTTGTAGAGGTGCACATCGTCTGGTTTTACTATTGCTTGTGTGCAACATTTATCATACTTTGTGCAGCATAATAGAGTACCCCGTATTTAACTATAGGCACAAACTTGTGTCTGGTCTGCTGTAATAAACTCTCATGATGGCATCCTGGTGCGGGATCTCAGTGACACCTAGTGGCAACAGCTTGTAAAGCAGGTGTTGCATTTTACTACCAAGGAGTGGATTACATTATATCACACGCACTAACTAAATGTTAAAATCTGCTCTTGTGATTTGGGAGTTTTGTAAATAATGTAGTGGCAGAATTCAGTTACTTTTAATTACTATTTTACGCATAAAAACTTAGAGCCGCCTCACACAGAAACCAATCATTTGTGTACGTTAATTTTAATTTTCCGCTTTCCAGTATTATACATAAAATCAATCAACTTAGTGCCATGTAAAAAAAATAAACATTAAAAAGCATATGCATCCTGTTAGATGTGTAAAGCTTGCCATAAACAGGCCAATATTAAGTTGCCAGCACAGCTATGCATGAGCACAGTGACAACCTATTGGCTTGTGTATTAGACTGCAATGCTAGCCATCCTGATGGATTTTATAATGGGGTTTGAGGTTTTTCCAGTCTTTTCCCATACATATCAGGCATGAAAATGTCTTTCTGGTTTAAATGCTAGGATGGTGAGGGGAAGTAGAAACTTTATTGCCTTGTATGATCAGTGTTTTTACTTTTCATTTTATTCATATGAAGTCTAGCCTACTGGGTTGGCCCGTAACCCTAAAGTGTATTAGAGGACTACATCCATCCCAAGTGCCAAATTTTATTTTAACTCTACTTTCCCTTAAATGGGGTGGGATTGGAGGAAAAGAGACGCAGATAGATGGTACAATTACTCCAATCCCCTAAGGAGAATCCATTTAATCTAGACTGGAGCTAATGGCTTCTCAGTGCCGCCAAAAGGGGGCACACCACATTTTAGTAGATTTGGGACAAATTAAAACTTTACAGAGATCAAATCAAAATTAAGAGAATGCTGATTAGACTGGATGAGCCTTATTTCAGTTGCCTTTTGGAAAATACATATACTATACATATATTAGTAATATAGGCAGTTAGTACCCTTAAAGGGCCCCCCATTTCACAAATAGTAGATACTCTTCAACACATCCCTAATCTCAATCTGTAGTGGGCTCACCTCCTAAAGGTCACAATGCAAACACCAGGAATTCATCAGTGTCCTTCACACTTTATGATATATTCCACCATTTTGTAATTAGCAAAGGCTTTAACGTGATATTTGCACATTCCTATTTACAGGATTTATGTTAAAATCACTAATAAAAATAAATGCCATTCATACTTTATTTTTTTTTTTATTCTTATACTCTTTTGTTTGACCATTAGCCAGCCAATTTTTAAATTTGAGCTCTAACACCTTCACCTGCAAACTGTGTAGTCCCAGTAGCAATGGATCTGTCCAGCATCTTGGCTGTGTCGTGTGATCATCCCCATAGACTTTCAGTACAAACATAAGATAGCATTCAAGCCCACAGGAGGATAGTGCCACCCAAAGCACAGGCTAATAGATTTGGTACAGCTCTGTCTACACTGCATGACACAGTTGAATGTATGTATAAAAAAAAGCTTGATGTGATTGGTGGTTAGTGATACTGGCAATGTTTCATTTATAGGAGTATGTCTTACTTTATTAGAGGTTGTATTTTCGGTTACCTTACAGGTTTATATTTAAAATAATTCAATTTTTAAAGTTTTTTTGGTGTTCTCTACTCTGATTTAGCAATGTTTTTTTTATTCTCTTCCACTCACAATAATTGGACAAAAATGTGTTGGCCTGATACAGATTGTAGAATTCCTGCCAAAGAGCGTGATAGTGCTGCTGTGTTAATCTAGAAAGAGACCATTCTAACAGTACCTGAAAATATATAAGTAACAATTCACTGGTTGTGGTATAGATCCAAGTGACATCAGTCTGTGCAACTGGACTCCTGGCTTTGCTCTTATAAGTTGCTCCAGAAGATAATTACCTTAAGGCCAAAGATTCCCTTACATGGTACAATGTAGTTGATCATTTCAGCAGACTTCCAGATATTGCTGGTGTGACTATACAAATTCAGAATTAACAAACATTTGGTAGAGGTGTTTTTCATATTCCATAGGTTGCAATGGAGGTATCCGTGTGTCCATTGTGAGTGAATCGATGCTTTTTTTTTTTTTTAATTGCGGATAATAGAATTTAACTCGTGTATAGGTCGTTGCTGAGTGGGTGGAGATTACTGGATCAGTTTCTGGTGAGATCTGTTTTACTCTCCATGTTATGTAGTTTGGATCTTTTTCTTATTCCGTTTAAAGGAGTCTCTGCCCATTTAATAAAACAAAAAACAACCATTTAGCTAAAAGAAGTTCCCCATACTCTTGTAAAGTCATTCCTTTGCTGCTGCATTGACACTTGACCAGAGTGTTTTTGTTGGCCAGTGACATTACTTATTTTAGGACATTACTTTTTGAATCTTAAAATGCCTCCGTTTTATGGATACCCTTATAATGAGCGCCTTTTAAAAGTTTTTTTTTT
>CM044431.1:123022126-123075279 GCA_024363595.1 Xenopus borealis
TATTAGAAGAGACCAGCACTCAAGTTATCAAGGATAAAGAACCCAACAGGGACCGAGCATTGGATACAGCATATTATAAAATAAATCATTTTATATGAAGAAACTGGAGTGCTGGTCCCTTCTACACCTATAAAGTGACATTGCAACCAGGAAGGAAACAACGTCAGAGTGCGAACACTTGGACTGTACATATATACAGTATATTTTATTTCATGGAGCTGTTATAAACCTGACCAGAGGAGAATGAGCAGAGAATATATGTGTTACTTTTTCTCTCTGCTATTTAAGCACCCATATAGAAATCATTGCACTGGCTGGAGGGCAAAATTGGTTGAGCTTATTAATCAGCATTGATTGTGTGTGGGGGGGCAGCCAGCATCGTAATTAACACTTCTACATAAAGAAATCACTTTCGCAGCACAAGCGTGTCAGTCATCCGCTGCCGATAAGGCACTGCAAATAGAACTGCGGCTCTGCTCCCAGTTAATTAGGGCAAAGCAGAGATACACCTCCCATTTCCAATCTCAGGGATCCGAAGGGAATACCCACATCACAGCTTCAACTGGTTTAGACTGGTAGTGTAGATAGGAACAATAAGGAGACCATAATTAATTGCAGGGCACACATGCTGACTACAGTGGGATGAATTTGCACAGAGGTGCGGCACAAATTCCATTCTCTGAATCTATGCCCAGAAAAAGCACTTGAACGTCAAAGAAGAAGAACAAATTGAGACTAGATGTGATATTTCAAAGACAAAGAACTTGCTACTTTTCATGGAAAACTATAGGCAAAATGTAAGAGAGCACTCCAGCTATGCTTTGTGATGGATAGTAAATATGCAGATACTGTGCAGCACATGTTACATTTTGCTCAATATAACATATTGAAGGGATGCTATCATTCTATTATTTAAAAAAAAATGTTATGTCCTTCTCTTGGAATTTTCTTTTACTGTACTTATTCAGTTTGCATGGCAGTGTAGTAGGGCTCGTGTACAAGCACAACACAAAGCGTAAAATGAAGACATAATTGCATGTATTTAAAGGCTATCCGTGAAGGAATGCAATGAGATCTTATTGAATTGAACATGCATTGCTGCTGTTCATAAATGCCTTCAATGATAATTCTTTGCAACATGTGTTTGACCCAGTCTGCTTTGATGATCTGTGTGCAATTGTCAGGCCTGAATTTCTATATTGTCTGCCCCTCGGCCAGACAGCCCCCATACCCACTCTGCCCCCTGCCTCCCCTTCTCTACAAGTTTGCATGCTTCTTTCTTACAGGACCCGAAGTGCTGTAGAGACTCTGGAAAAAAATCTAGATGTGGCTGGACAGCATGCCGCTCCTGAAATTCTGCTGCCTTGGTCTTTGTGGCCTGGGCATCTCATCTGTGAGCATAGAGGCAAGTGAGAGCTGGCACTGGCAGGCACAGCAGATCTCCTGCTTTGTTATACTACTGCCTTGCTACCTGCCCACAACAGTGCTCCAATACAACTTGTTTGTTCACTGCAAAAGTGTCTGCCTGACCCAGCAACACCTGAATAACTATTCCTTTAAGTAGTTGTATTAATTATGTCTGACCTGCTTACGCACTAAAAGCTTAAGGCCTGGGGACTTCAAACATTAATACATTTTTCTAGGCTGAGCCAGACAACCTACAGTACTTTAAACCTATAAGAAAAAAATGTTGCACAGTGACCCCTTAAAGGGGTTGTTCACCTTCCTAACACCTTTTTTCAGTTGGTTTCAGATTGTTCCCCAGAAATAAACACACTTTTCAGTTACTTTCCATTATTTTTTTTTTGCTGTTTTTCCAAAATCTAAGTTTAAAGTTGAATGTTTTCGTGTCTCTGGTTTTTCAGTCTGACAGTTTGGTAATTCAAGTGCAGACTCAATGTATCAATTTAGAACAGTTTAGAGGGTTGGCGACCCCCTTCTCCCAGAACTGCTATAGAAGGTGAAAAATTACACTTTACACTTCAATATTAGAAAAACGGTCACACATCGAAAATATAAAGTCATTGGGAAAAGTTGTTATTTCTGGTGATCTGTCTGAAAACAACTATTTGTTTGAAGGTGAACAACCCCTTTAACAAGTCCTGGCTATCCTATATAAGATCAGGCAGAGAATTAGCTGATCCGTTGACTCCTGCGTCTACACTCGCAGGCAAAGCAGACACACGGAGCGGATTTTGGCACAGAAACACATCAATTTGCATGTCTGCCCCGATATCCGCTCTGTGTGTCTGCCAAATTAGTGCCTGAGACTGCAGACAAAGCAGCCAACACCACACAGCATAAATATTTTCCTGCTTCATAGATTAACCTGATACTCACTGGTGCACAATCCTTGGACCATTACCCCCTTATCACTACCCTCTTAGGTGCTGCCATGGCTTTCAATGTCTGTCACTTTTCAGTTGAGTTATAACAAGTCTGACCTGTCTCTATCTAGTCCTGGCCCCAACAGCCTGTGGTCTGGGTTAGGAAAGCACTTGTTAGGAGGCTCCGAGACACCCAACTTTGATGTCACTGAGGGTTAAGAGACTTGTTCTTTTTCTCAAGCCCCTTACATAGGTTTCAGTTCTTTGCATTACCCTTCTTTAGAAACATGCCAGGGACTCCCTGAAACCATCCTTGACAATGAGAACCTCTCTTATCCCACCTTCTGTCTTGATTAACTCTGGAATTGATACATATTCTTCTACAAGACTACTTGCAGTAGTTTTTTCAGCAGGAATGGATTGTATAAAATGTTCTTGTTGATTTTAGCTTCCTGCATGTTGCCTTTAGTCCTTTTTAGATACAGTATAACCCCCCTTGTTTTTGTTTTTAAGAGAACCAGAAAAAATTATATAAACTCCGGAAAATGTCCAATCAGGGAAATGCATTATATATTGACTATGAAGAGTCTCATTCATCCAGGTCATGGTATATCTAACACAAGTAACTCAAAACAACTCAAGTTGCTGAGAAATTTTAATGAAGACTTCTCACTGCTCACCCGAGCAGCTTCTTCAGTTCAACTGACTGGTGTAGGGGAGTTCTCGGCATATAGACTCTTTCAACAATCCAATCACAACGGCACATTATAACTCTTCAGAGAGGAGACATCTGAAATTCACAGTGGTGTTGCTTCTGTGTAGTTACTGTGATAGGATTACCAATATGTCATGCAACTCCTACAAAACAGGTGTTACTTGTGAGAGTTGCATGAATGGATGTGTGAATAGTTCTGAAACTGCCGGGGTACAGATGTGAGAATAGCATTGTATGTAGCAGACAGGTGGTGTTGAAGGCCCCCACCTCTGTTCAGGGATGGTTTCTCAACCTTACATTGAGTCTCTTTCACACTTCTTTTGAACCAGTGGTCTTCTTTATCCAAGATTTGGACATTGCTATCTTCAAAGGAGTGTCCCTTGTCTTTTAGGTGTAGAAAGACAGCCGAGTTTTGCCCTGTAGAGTTTGCCCTCCCATGCTGAGACATTTGCTTAGTGAGCAGTTGTTTTGTCTCCCCAGTGTATAGATCAGTGCACTCATTGCTACCCTGGACTGTGTATACCACATTACGTTGTTTTCCTTTGGATCCAACTCCTAAAGGAAAACAAAGTAATGTGGTATACACAGTCTAAAAACAAAACAATGAATTTAACACAGAGAGAGGCATACTAGAGAGGCATTAAAATGGAAAAAACCCTGCAAACCATCTTTAGACATTCATTCTTAGATAAACTTCTCTGTAAAAAAAAAAATCGTTTTTTTTGGAAGCATTGAAGGAAGCATCATCCTCAGATGGGATGTGCTAAATCACACATTTAGGGCTGAACTCCACAGGTGATTTTCGTTGGATCGTCTTGCCGCGATAAAAACACAGGCGACAAGTTAGATGTACTCACAGGTGTCAAAATATAATGGGACTGAACAAAAAGTCACAAGTTAAAAACCACATTCCATCTGACATGACACAACTGTCGGATGTGAAAGCAGTCTTCATCTGACAGTCCTATCGTTTCGTTTTTACCTGCGATTTTTCGTTCAGTCCCATTATATTTTGACTCCTGCTACTACATCTGACTTGTCGCCATGAGACGATCACGATCCAACAAAAATTGCCCATGGAGTTCAGCCATCATGTGAAAATCAAAGTATATCTTTTCTCCCATGACACTAACAGCATTGTCTAAAGGTGGCCATAGACGCAGAGATCTGCTCGTTTGGCGATGTTGCCAAACAAGTGGATCTCTCCCCGATATGCCCACATTGAAGTGGGTGATATCGGGCTGATCCGATCGTGGGCCCTAGGGCAAAATGATCGGATCATAATGGATCCAAAACGGGTGGTCGGATTGCAGACCCACATACATGCACAGATGCGGCTGTGATCCAACAGCATTTTTTTACCTGCTCAATTGAGATCTGCCCGAATTTTGGCCAGATTGGGGAAGCCTGTCAGATGGCCCCAGACATGGGCCAATAAGCTGTTGACTCGGTCTGTCGGCAGCTTTTATCGGCCCATGTACGGGGGACTTAACTCACAATATTATCGGTGTAACAGCTAAACTGAACCTATGACTCCTGCACCAAGTTGGCAGCATTGGACACGCTGTACAAATGCACCTGTGACTTGATCTCACACAAATGTGTTTTGCAGGCTCTTAATATGGTGAAGTGGGTGTAGATACCCCAAGGAGTCTGATGCTGAATTAACTTATTACAAATTAAAGTGTCATTGCGAATGTTATTGGTTATTTTGCAGGTGGTGAAAAGCAATTCCACTGATTAAAAATATAACTGATCAAAGCAGATTGACAAGACTCAGCAGCAGGGAAAAGGTTTTAGTCTCTCCTAAAAAATGAGTGAAAGTAAAAGCGAAGGAAGTGTTTATAACAGTCTTTCCTGTTTTGTGTCCTGCACAGTGTAATTCGCCTTACGGGAAGTGACGGTCTGTTTCTGGAATTCACCAAGCATGGATCTTTACACATCACAATGACACGAAATGTTTTCTCTCTTTGCTAAAGGTCACATCTACAGTGGAATGATTGTATGTGAAACATCCCTCTGGATGCATAACCCATTACTGGCATTCATCCCATGTTTAACGTGTTATGGTTAAGAATGTATTTTTAGCAAATCTGCTCTATTTTTGACAAGATAATGCAATCTTTTTAGTTACAGCAAATGCTATGTCATTAGATACAAAAAAGGGATTTTAAACACATAGCTATAGCATGGGGTTGAATTTCATGTACAGGTATAGGAACCTATGATCCATTCTAATCAAATAATTCAGAGTTTTTAACTTGATTTCCTTTTCCTCTGTAATAATAAAACAGTACCTTATACTTGATCCAAACTAAGATCTAGGTAATCCTTACTGGGGACAAAACAATCCTTTTGGGTTTATTTTTAATGTTTAAATGATTATTTAGTAGACTCAAAATGTGGTATCTGGAAACCCCAGGTCCCATACATTCTGGATAACAGATCCCTGAATAACATGTATTTAATTGCAAGCTTATGATATTTATTTACATAAAATTTCTAGCACCATCCACCCTCTTTCATGAACAAAGTCCAAGAAGCTGGATATGTCTACGTCACATCCTTTTATATTGAAATATTGGGCTTCGATGATTTTTTGGCCAAGCACAATATCTAAGGCTATTTGGATCTTAAAGTGATACTATCACGATCTATATTGCAATGTATGCACTGCAAATAATTCAGATAATTGCTTTCAATGTCCAACTTACAGGTGGCTGAAAAAAAAGCTAATCACTGATTGGTTGCTATGCAATACTGCCCAGGTGCAAATTTGCCCACTGTTTATAAATGACCCCTAGTATCTCTATCAGCATGTGTGATTAGGTGCAGGAGCTATTGGTTCATGAGACAAATGTTCAGGGAATGCTGTTATTTTGTTATTAGCCTATTGCTCTGTTGGAGAGTTAGGGGAGGTTTGACATCTCTCCAACTTGTAGTGAAGAGTAGAGAGTTAATTTCATCAGAGCACAAGTCACAAGTCTGAAGGGACAAGGGTAAAGTAAAGCTGGCCATATACATAAAGATCCAGTTGTTTGGAAAGGTTGCCAGATCAGTTGACCTTTGCATGATTTGGCCTCCTACATGCTGGGCCAAATCCGCCTGATACAGTTGTTAGGCCCCCGATATGGTCCTTGCCCAATGGGATTTTAAAACCTGCCTGGAAGATAATGTCCATACATGGGAAGATACGGCCAAATCTACAGCTTAAATCCTCCTGTGTATGGTCAGCTTTATAAAATGGCTTGCCTCATGTCAAATATACAAATACAATATAAAAAATATATTTGACCTTTTTTAAAGCCTGGATGATACCGTGTTATTTCATTTGGATTTGTACTCATAATAGGAAGCAGAATCGGACACACCCTGATCTTAATCAGTAGCTAAGTAAGCAATATAAATAAATGATGAAGAGCTAAGAAATAATCCCTAGTAAAACGCTATAATATGTATCGTCTGTGACCTAGAACACTGCAACAGAAAGGTTCAGAAGTGCTTTAGTGCACTTAATTAAATACTTACCCACTACTGGAATCTACTTCTGCCTGTCGTAAGTGGTGGGGTGTGAATCAATACACCAAGCTTATTGCTTTCTATTGATTTTCCAGCTCTGATCAACTGGGCAGCCTTGTCTAGCTGGAACCTGTAAACTTGTTTGAATTCCAATATTTAGAAAATATGATTATTCACAGACTTAAAATATGAATGGCTGAATAGGTTCAACTACTAGAAGTGCTTCAACCTCAACAACTCTGATTTTATTCCCTCTTTTTCAAATATCTGTTCACTTTTGTTTTGCAAGTTAAAACCTTCAAAATGCTCATTATAAATAAAATAACACATTCTTATATTTTTATATCATCATATTTTATTTTTGCAATTATTAAGATAACCAACAGGTAATTATTTGCTCCCATGTTTGATTGTAGTTTCTGAGACCCATCAAAGAACCATATCCCTAGACAATCCTAAATACTTGCTTGGCCTAATTACATTATTTGTGTTCAGTGTACTGTGTGTTCAGGTTTCTTAAAATGTAGCCAATGGTCCTATGGATAGGCTTTTGGTCGTTATAGGACCGCAGTTTGCAATAGGTAGGCATATATATACTGTAATGTAGTGTCTGCAAGTGTATGATGGCAGACTGGGGGATTTTCTTTTTATATATATATACACCATAGGGCACCTCTTGAAGCTGCCAGCCAACATTTGGCAAATAATGGAGCTATTTTTTTTTTTTAAAGGGATACCGTTATGTTGTTTTTTTTCAAATGCATCAGTTAATGAAATCCATTTTTCAAAAGAGCAAACAGATTTTTTTTTCATATTTAAATTTGAAATTTGGCAGAGGGCTAGAGATTTGGCCAGTTTCCAGGGTGCCCTCAGGTCATGTGACTTGTGTTTAGATAAACTTCAGTCACTGCTGTACTGCAAGAAGGAGTGATGTCACCCTCCCTTCCCTCCCCAGCAGCCTATCAACAGCTTATCAGCAACTTATACTATATTATATATTTGTTGTTCAAGAATAAAATGTTAAATGGTAGAGTGAATTATTTGCAATTCAAACAGTGTCGTTTAGAAATAAAAAGTAAACCATTAAAATCATGATAGAATTCCTTTGAAGGTAAGTTATACCAACAGTAGCAAAGTTACATGCACCTATTTAATAGTGAGCTGGGGTTAAAAATGTAAATTCCAACATTGTACCTTTTTTTATATGCCCATACGTCTCCCAGTTGTTAACAGCACAAGGAAATCTAAGAGTATGTTCTGACCAAAAGGAAACTTCTACAATCAGAGGAAGAACAGGGTGAGGCTTACAATAATAAGGGCTGAAAAAAAGAATCTCTTTACCTTTTTACTTGGGCTTGATTAAAACTTCTGTTTTCTGATAAGCTGCTCTATTAAACTTTACTCACTGTGATCAAAACACATTTTTATTAAGAACAAACCCATATAAATATATTTGTTTTCATTTGTACAATTACTGATTTGGCAGAATGCTCAGAAGGGTAAATTTATTCCTAATAACAAGGGGCAGTAAAACAGAGGCTATCGTGAACCTTTTAGTTTCCAGATGATAGAACAATTATTCTTACATCAACTGCTTCTTACCGAAAGCAGAAACTATGCGTTCACATGGAACATATATGCAGTCCAAACAGTTACAAATATTCTTTGTTGCTCAGGTTTTGAGGATTACGGTGTGACTTCAATATGTGACTCTAGGCTAAATAATGAAGGTCTTGTTTACTAATGGGTGCAACATGCTGCGCCTGAACCTACGTTTGGCGAATACACGCGTCTCGTGGGTACAACCTCATTGAAAAGAATGAAGTGCGTCTAGACCTGCACTCCCCAGTGGCTGAACACAGCCAAACGGAATGCAGGTCAAAAACGCCCATGTGTAAGGGCCAGACACAAAAATCTGTATAATAAAAGTCCTTTTCAAATTAACCATGAAATCCTTAAATTTGTATTAAAGCATTCATAGCTGTTTTAAGCTCATTTAAAAATCTCAGCTGTCAATCAAATATTGTCTGCCCCTCCTCTGTGCCATAGAGGCGGGCAGATAATTACTTTCACTTTCCATTCAGCACTTCCTAGAGGTCACTGCTCCCCACACATTTCCCCAGTTCTCTTAACCATTTAATTGTGTAGCCAGGACATGGGGATAGACATTGGGTCCCCCATTCTGGTGCACAAACAAGATTCTGAGATGATACAAGGCTTGCCTTAATAACAGTGTCCACAAAATGGCTCCTGTCTGCTTGCTAGAATTATGAATTCCCAGACTGAAGAAAACAAGATTAAAATAATTTATATAATGTAATTAATGTTCATTTTGCTTGACTAACGTGATGAAATAGGATTTTGAATATTTTTTTGGGGTGAGGGGTCCACTTTAAGGTATAAAAATCCAAATTACGGAAAGATCCATTATTTGGAAACCCCCAGGTTCTGATCACAGGTTCCATACCTGTACTCAAAGGATATAAGCACATAAATACATTTTTACTGTATTAATAACAAGGGTTAATCAGTGCAGCATTAAAGGGATTGTTCACCTTTACATTAACTTTAATATGGTGCACAGAGGGATTTTCTTAGAAACTTTGCAGTTTAAAAAAAAAAAAAATTTATTTGCGGTTTGCATTATTCAGCTTTTTATTCAGCAGCTCTCCAGTTTGCAGTTTCAGCAGTCTGGTTGCTAGTGACCAAATTATCCTAGCAACTATGAATTGAATGAAATATTGGAATATGAATTGCAGAGAGCATGAATAATTAAAAAAAAAACAAGTCTCAATAACAATAAATGTATAGCCTTACATGTCATTGTTGTTTAGATTGGGTCAGTGACCCCCATTTGAAAGCTGGAAAGACTTAAAAGGAGAGAAATAAATATTAAAAGAAAAAAATGACCAATTGAAAAGTTGGTTAGCGTTTGCCATTCTATAACATACTAAAAGCTAACCTGAAGGTGAACCACCCCTTTAATGTTACACTATGGGGGGCATGTACAAAGCCTCTCTGGCAGTTACATTACATGCAGACTAATTGGAATGAAATGTTTACAGACAGAACCATGGCAAATATTTTAGACCTTTTAAGTTCAATAACAACATTAACAGAGAACTGGGGAACACCGTAGTTATAATAATAATAATAATAAATAAATGTTGGTGTAAAATTAGGGAATACAGAATATGTATTGCCAGAGAGGGGGGTAGTGCCTGCCAAATTCTGTATGAAAATTGGCGCCACAAGCGCGTGCCTCCGGTGATGCCCCGCGCAGCCGGTGACATCACAAGCAGAGCGCCGTTGCCATGGATATCTGAGCTCTCTGTTGGGTTGCGGGGTGCAGGGGCACAGACCCTGGTGACGCTGTACCCTTTGCACCCCCGGTAGTTCCGCCACTGCCACCAACCTTCCCACAGGAGGCAAGTTCTTCAGATCACCTTTGCCACAAGAATCTGGATTTCCCTTTATCTGTCTCCCTCTGGCCTGAAGCAATACAAGGGACGAGGAACTCATCTAAAAAAGCTCCAGAAAATCCTTGGTGGGGCCGGGTTTAAGAGGGAGATTGAGCCTAATGGCGACACATCACCAGAGGATCATATTGTACCAAATTCAAAGTGAAAAGAAACATAAGTGCTAGTGGTAGACTGGAGTAAAAGGTTAAATAAATAAAAATGGCATATATTATATTTTATATTTATATATTATATTTTAAAACAATCTTTAAATCCAGTGCTGAAAGGCTGGGGTAAAATGGTAGGTGCAGTAAAGTGCCTTGTGCCAATCTGTTCATGGTTTCCACTCACCAATATTTTACCTAAAAATTGTCTACAATGAACTAAGGCACACAACTAACACAGCACAACTAATATGGGTTCAAAATGCCAGTGGTTATGTGTTAATAAGGTTGTGGTGGCCAGAAATCAGAGATTATAGTTTACCCTCTGGTCCATATTTGGTCAGGCCCTCTTAGCTCCTAATGAAGTTACAAAATATAAAGCCATTATTGTCAGTTCCCTGCTATAGTTCCAAAGAAGCACAGACCTTACCCTCTAATTTTACTCCAACTGGGCTCAGACAGCTGGGCCTGCTATTCACTGATGTGGACACCCAGCAGAGATCAGACCCACAGTTAGTGACCATTCTTAAAGGAGAAGGAAGCATATTGCATATTATAACCAATTAAGATACTCCTTGTGATTCTGTCTTTAATTTTCCAGCACTTCCACTGCACCAGTATCCAAAAAAATCTACATTCTCAGTTATGTGATGGCAACATTTTAGATTCTGCTACCGTCATATTCCCTTTACTTTTACTCTTGTGTTTATGTCTCAAATTTAAAATAGTTTTTTTTAGGGTTTTCCAAAGCATAAGGGGAACTGACTGTGTCTTATGTGCAGATGCAGGCACAGGACTGGGGTGTGGAGATAAAAAGGAAATTATTATAATTATCAGCCAAGTCAAATTAAAGGAGAAGGTATGGTGAAAGAGAAATGAATTAGTAATACAGGATTGCACTCAAATGTATTGCTAGCTCGTATACCAATCACATAAGCAGCCACATCAGTCATTAAGTTCCCCAAGAGAGCAGGAATTGGCAGTCCCACCATTTAAAAACCAGCAAACCCCATCCCAGAGTAAACTACTGATGGTTGTATAACTTTATCAAAGGCCAGGGGAGATTAGTGTCCTACAAGTGAGGAAGGGACAGATGTGTGACTTTACAGACAAAGCAAGTGCCCCAAGTTGTACCTGTCACCAGCTGCATCTGATGCACCTCTTAAAGGAGAACTAAACACATACTTTTACCTTGCTCCGGTTTCATGCGTTCAGCCGCAGGGGAGCGCAGGAGTAGATGCACTGAATGGTAAAATGCAACATGCTGCATCCCAACCTGCAGTGGTGTAACTACTCCCTGGTGGGCCCCGGTACAGGATGGGCACCTGGGCCCCCCTGTTGGGCCATTACCTCTACCGCTGTAAAATCTCTCCCTAGATAACCCCTCTGCCATAACTATTTTAGTGGCTCTGATGGGCCCCAAGTGGGTTGGGGCCCTGGTGCAATTGCACCCCCTGCACCCCTGGTAGTTACGCCACTGCCAACCTGCGTTCAGCACTTACATGCATCTGTGATAGTACAGCCACATTGAAAAGAATTCAGTGTGTCTACTCCTGCGCTCCCCTGCGGCTGAACGCATGAAACCGGAAACAGGGGAGCGCAGGTAAAAAACGCTCATCTGTACGAGCCATAATCAACATTCACTTTCCTATTATGTCTGTATTCCAATTCTAACAATTCAAGTTTCCACTGACTGTTATTCCTAAATCCTTAGTTTGCAGCTGGGAGCCTTTGTGGCCTCACCATATATCTGTAGTAATAAAACAGTAGCGTGTGCTTGATCCCAACTAAGGTATAACTCATCTTTACTGGAAGTGAAACCAGACTATTGGCTTTATGTAATGTTTACATTACATTCTAACAGACTCAAGGTGGCCATAGACGCACAGATAATATTGTATGAAACAAATTTCCACATGATATTTGGTGTGTGTATGGAGGGAGACGAGCCGACCGATATTGTCAGAAAACTTGGATGTCAGTCGACTCATAATTGCAACGTCTATGGCCGCAGTATGGAGATCCAAATTACGTAAGTTATCTGGAAAAACACCAGGTCCCGAACATTCTGGATAACAGGTCCCATACCTGTAATGACACCTCCTTTTTGTAATAATTATTATTTAAAGGCAAACCATGCACTGCTGGCCAACTTTCTCTTTCATCTTGTATCCCAATATTTGAAAATCTTTCCTTCTAGGCAAATCATTCCCTACTCAAGCAAGACAATATTGTTTTTTTAAACCATCAGTTTAAGGTGGATTTTTAAGATTTACGTTAACTTTTTTGCATGTTATAGAATGGCTAATTCTAACCAACTTTTTACCTGATTGCTACAATCCTTCTTTGCCCAGATCTCTCCCTCCATGTCAGCTTGAAAGGGGTTCTTCATCTTTGTGGTTTTTTTTTAGTATGATGTAAATATTCTGAGACAATTTGCAATTGGTTTTCATTTTTTATAATTTGTGGTTTTTGAGTTATTTAGATTTTTATTCACCAGCTCTCCAGTTTGGTGTTTCTGCAATCTGGTTGCTAGGGCCCAAATTACCCCAGCAACCATTCACTGATTTGAATAATAGACTGGAATATGAACAGGAGAGGATATGAATAGAAAGATGAGTAATAAAAAGTAGCAATGACAATACATGGGTAGCCTTACATAGTATTTGTTTTTAGATCGGGTTCCCCCCGCCCATTTGGAAGCTGAAAAGAGTCAGAAGAAGAAGGCAAATAAATAAACAACTATTAAAAAAATAATGAAGGCCAATTGAAAAGTTGCTTAGAATTAGCCATTCTGTGAATTACCCCTATTAGGGTGAACCGTCATATGCTTTGTGGTTTTGTTTTTATTATGAGATTTTGATGAACTCAAACTGTCTCTTAATAAGAAATGATTGACATCCCTAAACATACTGTAGGGACCCATAAGTAGCATGGCCCTTATGGCTTCTTCCCTTGCCCTTACATTAGCTACCTGCTATTGGACTAAAGTCCAGGTAGCTATAATGTATCTTATTAGTTGAGACAGGTTGTGACCCACCCCCTGCAGTGCTGTATTAAAAGTACTTGCAGGGAGTGGCACTTCCTCTTTGGCCTGCAGCAGCTACCAATACTCAGGAGATCCATTGAGCCTGGAGTCAAGGCCCCAGAAGTTATACTCTAAAGGTACTACTACCTGTATTAAGTCGGGGAACAGGGCCCCGTGAATGAGGAATAGTCAGAGTGAGGATATTCCTGTTATAGCACTCTCTAGGAGAGGTGAGAAAGAGAGGAAAGAGAGAAAGGGCAGCTCAAAGCCCCATCAAGGAGGATAGTAGGGAGTAGCTCTCCCCCAGGCTCTACCTTGCCTGAAGTGAAGGGACCTCAGATATAGGGACTACAGGAAGAGTATTTAACCCCTGAGTCACCTGAACCTGCTGGTGGGATCCGGACCACATGGGCATTGCTAACCTGGTTGGTGCAACTACAACTCCCATCCTGGTATCCTACCTGAGGGCATAATCTACGCTGTGCCTGTGCTAAAGCATTGCTGCTTTTAATACCACTGTCTGTGAGTATATGATACCCTGTGCTGCTATTGTAAATAAACTTGTTCTACTTGTTTGTACAAAGAACCCCTGGCGCCCAACACCTGTTATTATTACACTATATGCAGTATTGAGTTGTAGTTCCACTACCTCACACGTGATTTTCCACATAGCGAAAGCCCTACCTGAGAGTGAAAGAGTCGCGTGTAACCAATGCTCTACCTATGCTAGTTTGGTTTGGTTAATTATAGCCAAGAAAGGGTTACAATACTTATTGATTTGTGTGTTCTTAATATGTTGGCCGCCAGTTTTTCTTCTTTTGAATGTGATGCATTATTGGTATGGGGGTCATAAAAATATTAATCTGTATATGAACTAGTGGTCAGATTTTTTGTTGTTGTCCCCAAAAGGACCTGGAGGTTTGGTGGTGTGTCATTTTTTTTTCTTTCTCCTATAAGGCCACTATAATTTTCTACATTCTGGAAGTATGTTGGACAAGTTTGAAAATCCCATTGGTTGAGGCTACATTGGTGTGTCAAGGTGGTCTAAACCGAAAAAGATTTGCTCTTTTGACATTGTTACTAAACTAATGGATCTATTTGTGTATGGGCAGCTTACAAATATGGGTCAGGACACAAAAATACCCCCCTGTCTCCTACAAAAGAAAATATAATTCAACCCCAGCGAGGTGACTCTTTATATTGACTTGACATACACGGATCACAGAGCTGGCTGGAATCATAGACTGTACAGCTTGGAATTATGATTTTGATGCAGGCATGTATATTTCAGCAATGCCATTTTTAGTTAGATTGAGAAAAAGATGAAGATCTTCTTCTGTTGCCATTTTCAGATTATACTGCATTTATCCTGTGCCTGAATGCCGAGTACATTGTAATGTATATAGTGCTGCATTTAATGAAATATTGCTGTGTTTCCTAATTCATTGTAAGTGGCTCCTCTCACGGCTTTTATTGTACAAATGCGGCTAGTATAGGCACACTGGCTTTGACTCTCATTACAATGAAAAATGTAGCAGAGGAATAAAGTAAATCAGAGTGTCATTTAGGGGTTTCAGCTCTTTGTTAGAGGAACCAAGTTCATTGTAATGCTAAAAGCTGCCTAAATTAAATATTTCTTCCGTTTTGTAAAAAAAAAAAAAATCAATAACTAGGGATTTGACGTTTTATTGTTCTACGATAACACATCAAGGTCTCACATGAGCTGTATAAATAAATGTAAAAGCCCGAATGCTTTGAGATTGTCTCTCTTGATGGCTTAAGGTAGTGAACGCTGTATGGTCCTTGTCACTTATGTCTATAGAAATCACTGAAGTAGTGTAATTTGGGTGTCTTGCTAGAGAGGCTTGTAATTAAATGTCAGATGTCAGGCAGTGCTGCTTCCACGCAAAGGGATTTCTCATTTTCTTTCATTCACATCAGGACACTTGTACGGTTTTCAACCTGACCTCCTGGGCTAAGTTCTTTGCAACAGTGATCGCTATTTGCATTAGAATACTGGGGTAATGAAGCAAAAATTCATGGGAGCAAAAGTGGGTCGCTCCTGCATTAATAAATGAATAAACGATGGCTTTAAATATCAATTAGACTCCATCTCCTTCACAGAGGAGTGTTAAGCCTGAACGGGAATACACGGCACATTTTTTCCCCCCCAAATGTTGTCATTTTGGATAGGACACAATAATCCTCACACACACACACATGCTGAAGATCTAATTTATTAACGATGAAAAGGTTGAAACCTTAATACTGTACTTTTCGTTTGCTAACCAGAGGAAAACAGAAAACAGGCTTCACAAGTCAATACCCTGATTCTTTAACGTAGAACAATTGTGTAATGCTTTCCCACTACAGAACACTTACACTGTACAAACAGCACACAAAAAAACAAAAAACACAGGATCAACAATGCCTTTTAAGGCCTCAGAATGTAAGAAGGTGCACAACCATTCTTTCTTTGTACCAAAAAGGGGCGGGTGAAAAATATACGTATATATTAAAATGCTATTCCGTTTTATTTACATTCAGTATTCATAAATAATTAAACAACAACAAAAAATTGCTATTGCGCAACAACATGTTAATATTAAGGGCGTGGCAGGTGAGAAACCGATCAAATATTGCTCAGATAACGGTTATTGAAAATATGGCGCCAGTGCAGATCTTCTGCTGCTTCTCACGGGTACCCCAGTGTAGAGCCGTGTGTATATATATATATATATATATATATATATATATATATATAAAGCTGTGTAAGGTTTGTTACCCCGAAATGTTGGCGTTGGATAGTTGGCATATGTCTAAAGCTCATTGTGGATGTGTGAATTAATGCCATGCATGATGATCACAGATATGACCCATTACAAAGAGCTAATTGCAGTATTTATAACATCATGCAGTTCAGTATATGCCTAGAACGACGCCATCGTTTTTTAATACATTGAAATTAATGGAACCACTTTAGGCCGAGAAGACGTTTTGGAATTAAAAGTGGCATCTCATTTTTTTTTACACACCATTTTTAAGCTAGCACTTCATTTTACCACAAATTTGCATAAAATCATTACACAGCTTTATAACTTTATTTCACGTGGAGTAGCATGGCATTAAAGTCAGTGTGCCCTTCTAAGTCCTTTTCCAATTTACATTATTTATTCTATTTAGTTTTGTGGATATGAACAGTTTTACACTGCTGATATCATGATTCTCAATGGCAACTCTGTGCTGCCCCCAAAAGATTTACACATTTACAGCAGCGACTCAGGTCACTTCTCTGCACAGTTCTCTTTGCTACTCAGGTTTTGTAGACATTTAATGGAGAGATCTGGGCAAAGAAGTATCCAGAAGATGCTGCCTGGAGCAATCATGTAAATCATTGGAGGCCGGCTAATTTAGGGGCACAGAGCTTCTGTAAGAAATCACTATATTAGCACTGTACAACTGATGAACTAAAAGAGAAAACACAGGTATGCAATCCATTATCCAGTTATTTAGAAAGCCCCGGAAGCTCCCATATCCTCTCGTTTCAGCATATAATTAAATTTTTTAAAAAAATGTTTCCCTTTATATGTAAAGACCCCTTATCCAGAAAACCCAAGCATTCTGGATAACAGGTCCCATATAGGGTTGCCATCTTTTTACAAAATACTTACCGGCCGGCGGGGGGGCATGACCAAAAAGGGGCGGACCGTGACTTAAAAGGGGCGGGCCGTGACGCAAAAAGGGACGGAGCCACTGCAGCGATCGGCTGAAGACGCGAAAAAGGTAAGTTTTTTTTTGGATTTCAGGCAAGGCAAGGGCCTTTTTAAGGGGTATTACAAATTTACCGGCAGCTACATTGCCGGTAAATTTGTAATACCGGCCCCGGCCTTGGCTGGTGTTTTACCGACTAAGCCGGTAAAATACCGGCTAAGCCGGTAAAATACCGGCTGGGTGGCAACCCTAGTCCCATACCTGTACGTATATGTAAATACCCAGAAGAGCACTCTGAGAAATTTTACATTATTTGTTTTTCGTATTGGATCCCCTTTTACGCTGGCAATGTTTGGTATATTTCAATGCCATTTTATGTACACACCTTTAAACATATGCCCCTCTTTACAGCAGACTGGCTGAAAGCAGACAAAGCCATTACTGTGTCACCTATAGGGGGTGATGCTAGAAATCCTGACAAGATATCACCTGGACGTGCTAGTTGTTCATTTATGATACATTGCTTGGATGAGGGAGACATGTGCATCCTTGTGAAAATAAAACACCTTGTAGGTATCATACAGTCCCTGCTGATTGTACGCGCAGCTTGCACTCTCTCTGCCTACATGCGCACAGCTCAGCCCTTGCACATATTATATCAAAGCCGCTGAACAAAGGCAGCAAACAATGAGAGGCCCTATAGTTGCTAGGCAAAATAAAGGAATACACCTTTGATTTAGATGGATACAAATCCTGTGAGGATTAAACAAGACACTGTTTGGACTGATGTATAATCTACATCCTTGTTCAGGGGGAAAGATGAGAATCAGTGCAGGGCTACTCATGCACATCTGCAGGCTTCCTTCAGATTTATTGCCTGTATGATCAGGCTGCTCATTCCAGTCTTCATCATATTCTTATTCTCACACCCGGCTGATGGGTGCAAAAAGGCACAGTTTTATTTTCCATGGTAACAGATGAGAGCCGACAGTACGTATCTACAGAACATACCAAACAACATCCCTATTGTTTCTACAAAAAGAAAAACCCTGAAAAAAAAAAACAAAAAAAAAAAACAGAAAACAGACACAGGCGTGTGCAATAACATTCGATAGTGGTTTCCATGGAAACATCCACAAAGAGAAATATACTGAAGGGGTTTACATTTCTCCACTCAAACAAGCATTGCATTTTGAAAAACACTTTGCATTGCCACAGCTACATTAGTTATTATCCACAGTTATTTTTACACTCTCACTTCCACCGGTTTTCTCAATCCCAAAGCAGTCTCCTTTAAGAATGCAATAGTGCAATATTGTACAAATTCTGTGACACAGCCAGCGGGTCCCTACAGTTCACTTGGTCAATCCTTGATGCCCGAAGGGCATATTCCAGTACCCTGCTGTTTTGTAGTGCCGCTGTGCTATACTGGCCACAAACAGCTTCCATAGCCCCCTGTCCATAGGAAGGAGGAGAACCAGTCCATACAGCATGCGCTCTACAGGGTCCGCACAGCCACTGGGTACAAGAGGGACAAATGTTCTGCTCCTTTAATGGGAAGTTTTCTGGTGGTGTAGAAGTGGACGACTTCTGGGACGCTCTCAAAAGGAGGACTGTTCTGGCCTAGTATGTATTTTTCTTTGGTTTTCGACAGTTTCATGTGCATGAAGCCTTGGCTGCTCCTGTGAAGTGAACAAAGGATGGATTAGTAATTGTTGGCAGAATCTACAAGTCAACCACAGCGCATTCTAAAATGATACCTGTTTTCTACAGAAATGCAGTAAAGAAATGACCCACAACATACACTGTGCAACCATTTGTTTCCAGACTGCACTATGAATAGCATTCTTTGGCCGCTCAGCAATCTATAGACCTGTGAAACCAAAGGGCCCTGATTATGGCAGACCTTCTTCATTCTAACCGCATACATACCCAGGCAGTTTGGCCAATTGAATCCTTACTGCCTGGCAATCTGGGCTGTGATTGTTAAATTATAGGTACTTTTATTCTGCTATGTCCAAAGCTTTAGCTCTTTCTCACTAACAGAACTTTGTAATCCCCATGTATTGTCACATAAGTCTTGGCCAGTATGTGACCACCTTAAAGGGCAAGGAAAGTGTAAAATAGAATAAGGCTAGAAATGATGTATTTTGTATACTAAACATAAACTTACTGCACCACAAGCCTAATCAAACAAATTATTTATGCTTTCAAATTTGGCCACAGGGGGCTGTCATCTTGTAACTTTGTTATACATCTTTGCAAGACCAAGACTGTGCACATGCTCAGTGAGGCCTGGGTTAAGCTTAGGGATCGTCATAAATGATCAAAAAGTGGAAACAAACAAAGCTGCTTGAGTTGTGCATGGCTGGGAAGTAAGGCAGGGGCTCCCCCTGCTGTTCATAAGTATGATTGTTTCCCTGCCCAGCATTAAGGGACCGTCTGACAATTCCTAGTCACAGCAGTAAATGAAGGGAAAATTTCACTGCTTACAGTCAGGTTTCTTATAAAAACGGTACACATTTTTTAATCAAAGTATATTGGAGATAGGTTTCTTTTTCATTAAAGAAAGTAAAAATGGGATTTTAATTTTTATGCCTTTCCTTGTCCTTTAAGAAGAATAATTTTCATACCAGATTTTTTAATTAAACAACCCAAAAATGAGTGTACTCAAGAGTTCCATAGCCACAGTTTTCTTGAAATATAGCTGCTGTTCCTCTGAGCTATCAGCAGAAAATGTACAGGTATGGGACATGTTATCCAGAATGCTTGGGACCTGGGGATATCCGGATAATGGATCTATTTGTAATTTGGATCGTCTGTGGGAGACAAACTTTCTGTAATTCAGAGCTTTCTGGGTAATGTCTTTCCGGATAATGGGTCCCATACCTGTAGTATTAAAATTATCGTAGAAAGAAAACAAATTACCTGTAACATCAGTCTTGTAATATGTGACTCTTTACAGAATAAATGTAGTAGTACAGGATAGATATGTTACTATAAGGCAAACCTGAATTCCTCTCAGTCTCTAATAATCCAGGAAATGAAATGTAGCATATTCATGCATAGGTTCGCTTGTTAATGAGAGCTTGTTCTTTCTTTTTTTTACAGGTCTCTTGCTAGAACATTTTTAATATTGTGAAATGTGCTGACTTTCACTCGACTTTTGTTGTTCCTCTGTAATAGAGATAGCACTACAGCATGGCTGTCAAAGGAAATAATCGCTTCATTACCAAAGCACTATATTGTACAGTTTTATTCGGAAAGCCATAAAGGCAACAACACAGAGAAGCAACTCTGCTGTTCTCATCTCTGGTACTTATTAATGTGATCAAAACGCTGCTGTGCGCTAAAGCCTTTACCACCAAACGTTTACTGATTTACAATTAATTTTCTGGAGATAAAGGTGCTTAATGTGTAGCGGTTTTATGGCTGAAATCCCCATCACATGACACTGAGTGCCCCGGTAAGAGAGATTTCGGGTCTCTTGAAGCCATGTTATCTGGGAAAAGATATATGTATTTTAATAATGGCACAGCTTGGGAGCTGGGAGACCACTTTTCTTGGGAGAAGCACACTCCAAAGTGGAGTGTTAAGTTCTGTATGGATAAGTGATGTTCTGCATGACGGCCATGCATAGTCAGACTGACAGAGTATATGACTGAACGATCAATAGCCAGATATTATAGGACATGTCAACCCTTTTCACAAAAATTTAATCAATGAACAGGGTCTCTGAAATCTCTAGATAACTGCCACTCTGGTTGTTAAAAGGTTAACAGTAAGGCTGCAGTATCCCCTTTATCAGCTACAAATCCTTCTACTGCACTAAACAACTCTGCCCCCTCCCTCAGGAATTTCCTTTGGCTCTTGGCTCAGTGAGCATGCTCAGTTCCTCTCAGCTCAGATTACATAACACACCCTCCAGACTAACAGCCAATGAAGAGAGAGCATCCCTGGTTCCCATAGAAACTGTCTGACGCTATCTTTTTCTCCTAATCACCTCTCCTGAGCTCAGCGTAATAATTACATTGCTCAAACCCAGCAGATCTTTTTGGTATGTTGTGCCTGTGTAAACCTGCATTCTGCATTACATGGACTTTACAGCATACATGTCTTATTTCAGATGATAATGTATCAGAGGGAAAATGACCGCCAAGTGAAAGCTGCCATTTGTTTTAGGAAAATGTGTTGGCGCTGGCAAACAGAGGGGGTATATGCAATACAAATGATGCAGTTTGGGTGCAGAAGATATGCCCAACTTATATACAGGGTAGGAAAATGTAGGCTTTACATGTCCTTTATTAACACGTATAACATACATCAAGCTTGTGAACTGCATTGAAATCAACAGAGAAAGTAAAAAGGTCTCTCCACAATATTAGATGGTCAAATGGTCTACACTGTGTCATCAACTATTGATCTTTGGTATGAATGCAGCAGGGGCTGATCAATGAAAAGGCTCAGTTAGAAAAAAAAAAGAGAAATCCACTTGTGTATGTGGCCAGCATTTGGTGAGTTTCCTACTAAACATGTGAATGTCACTCAGCGGACAAGTATCATTATGACCCTTTAAGATTCAAGTCATGGCCACACAAATTGTGGAGTTGCTGTTTCGGAACTAAGTGAGTGATGGGTCAATGGGACTAGATCCATGACTTCTCTAAACTTGATTTGATTATTTATTTGATATTTAACTGAGAATTATGGAACACTTCATTATAACAAAGAAAACCAGGGATGAGACAATACAGGAATCAGTTGTAGAGAAGAAATGGTTTCAAAGAAGACATATTATGTAAAATGTATTATGACATAATATATAAAAAAATATAAGAATGTACCAGTTCATTAAACTCTGTTGTGTTGTGTTTCTAGTTATTTTATTGAAAATTTCTGCAAAAAAACCTACTAGTCCTGCCCATCTGTTCCACTTACTGTTGCCTCCTTTCCCAGGCTGTGCAGGGGAGCTGGCAGCACTCAACACACTGCACTGTAGGACAGGAAGCAATCAGCAGCTAGGCTGACAGTGGCGTAATTACCAGGGGTGCAGAGGTTGCAATTGCACCAGAACCCCATCGGAACACTCCAGCATGCGATTTATAGAGGCCCAGGCGCCCATCCTGTACCGGGGCCCACCAGGGTTTTATGACTGCAGGGCTGTGACTGGCTGTCCCCCTCCTACTGCGCTTCTGGCAGGGACCTTTAAGACACTACCACACCTTTTTAAACACAGAGAAGGACCAGAGAACATCTTTAGGGAGCTCAAATAAAGGGGCCATTTTTAAAGATAAATTTAGCCCAATGTGAAACCAACATCATATAGTATTCATAACTGCCTACAAAATTAGAGTTGTTTTTAATCCTATATAGTGGTGCTCATAAGTTTACAGTGAAGGTTCTGGAGTGGCCATCTCAGTCTCCTGACCTCAATATCATTGAGCCACTCTGGGGAGACCTCAAACGTGCAGTTCATGCAAGACAGCCCAAGAATTTACAGGAACTGGAGGATTTTTGCCTGGAAGAATGGGCAGCTTTATTGTGTGAGAAGATAAAGAGCCTAATCCACAACTACCAGAAAAGACTTCAAGCTGTCATTGATGTTAAAGTGGGCAATACAAGGTATTAAGAACTGGGGTATGTAAACTTTTGATCAGGGTCATTTGGGTAGTTTGTGTAGTGATTATGATTTAAAAAGAGTAAACACAGTTGTCTGACAATAAATGGCTTCAGCCAACCACTAACCATGAGTGAAAGAAAAGCTTTTGTGTTATCATTCATATTGTCTGAAAAAGGGTTAAGAAATCATAAATTCTGCTAGGGTATGTCTCCTTTAATAAGAGCCTAAAAACAGTGGGTATGGCCCTTTGCATCTACAGTTACCCTACAGAGATTGCTAGTGACTCTATAATGATTAATATGCTTAATATGCTGGAGCTCATTTGAGAAGTGTATCTTTAATGTTATAAAATTCTAAACATTTCTCTATGAATTAGACCACAGCCTTTGTACTTATCTTCTTCAGTCTCATCATCAGCAATTACATTTTAGATATTCCTTTTTAAATGACGAAAATTCATACGGTCTGCTGAATTCTACACTAAGACCACCACCCACAAAAAGGCACACTTTTTTGATACAAAGATCCTCTGCGAGTACTATAATTATAGATGTTCAGGCCTCAAATCTGAATTATTCCATCCTCTCAGACATGATTGCTCATTTGGTAGAGGTGACATCTTCACACACATAATTACGATGAAATAAATACAGAAATGACTAGTCATTAAACAGATCCTGTGTGAACTGATGCAAGATTTTGACAAAGATATACTTTTCTAAGCAGGAAAGTGACAGTCTTCTACAAAAAAAGAGACACACACCTTATTTTCATCATCTACAGCAAAAACTGTCAATCCTTCAATTAATACTCTTGGAAACTTCTGCTTCAGGAAACAAATTGCCCATTATTTCCTGGTATTCCTGCAGTCTGTCTCCTTTAATGTATTAATTAGCTATGCTCCAAAACACAATATTTTAATGTTATTGCTTTAGGAATAATTTATAGATAGGCTTTTTTAAGTGCTGAACAGAATCTTTTTAAACATCCTTTTTTAGGGGCCTTTTTATTTGGAAAAGCCTGAGGGGTGATATGAAGTAAGGCAGTTATCTAGTCCCCCAGAGTCAGACTTGCTGATCAACTGCTGTATATGCACAAAATGAATATACTGGACATTATACTTGCAATCTAGCTTGCTATGCAGACCGAATAATAGTAATAAACTCATCCAAATCAATCAAAGATATGATTACACAGTTTGATCAGTGTTCAATCAATTAGCCCTCAGGAATACTAGCACATGAATTCTAGAAGCTCAAAGAAGATGCTTTGAGCAGTTACCTCTCATGTAACACAAATAAAGATTAATTTGATGCCACAAAGCGTATGTCTTGTAAATTGCTCAATCACAGTGGTCTGGTTTTGTCATGTCCAGAAAGATATGAATCATGTAGATAAGGAATTTTCACTGGGGAGCTATTGTGTTGAAGTGATTAAATGTATTCAAGATGCATTAGCACTACATGTTTAGGACCACTAGGGTCCTTGTTATGGTGTATGAAATGATTTATCTGTAGCTGCCCGCCAACACTTGTAAAACTCCAAGTGATGCTCAAAAGAAATCCTCAGGTTGGACATCCCTTATTTCATTTATTTTTCCTTTGTTTGGGGCTTCAGCCATTCTGCAATGCCAGGGCCTCTCACACATAGAGATACTAACCTCCTTTTAGTTGAAAAAAAAAGTCAAGTTATTTCCCTTCCCACACCTAATTTATATATATGCAAATTAAGATTCGGATTTGGTTCAGCCATGCACAAGGATTTCTGTTGAATCCGAATTCTGCTGAAAAAAAGACAAATCCTGGCCAAATCCTGAACCTAAAATAAAATAATAAAAACTAACTATTCCCTGCCCCCAAGTCTAACAAAGGTGTGAAGGAAATGAAGAGAAATTATAAACCCTCTCCATGGGAGCATTCCAATTACTGATGTAACGAACGCATGAAAAGGGATGGCTCTTGAGTAGCTTGCTATTCAGAAATTGCTCATTATGCTAACAAAGATCACTCCAGATTGAGGAGTTCCAGCCGTTGTACATTTGCTGCTTAGATGGTGCTCGATGGATCCCACAAAGTTGTACTTAGCTAATCATCACACTAATAAGAGCTTGCAGATTGCTCCAGATGTTTGGGCTTTCAGCCCAACGCCACATGTGCTCTGACTCCTCCATCGAATTGCACAATGAATTATTCACGAGGAATACAAAGCAACAAATAACAGTAATGCCAGCCTTCCACTGTATAAATACTAATCTACCATGCCATGGGAGCAACAAAAGATCTCCTCAAGCCGAGACTACAAGGCTAGAATCACAGGATCATGGTTTGTATACATTATATGCAACTCAGTAATTAAGATATTTGCAAACACCATAATAGGCAACCCCAGATTATATAATTTGTAAGCAATCTAAGAAAATATATTATTTACGGATTACAAAATAGTAAATTAATTTTCCCACTGTGTTAATAAAAAAAGGCTATATGGTTGACTGGAGGTTGTATCAAAAAAGGCTACTATACCATCAGTTTTGATTTCAATCAAGGAAATAATTGTTACATTTATATTCATTTTTCCATTTGCTTAATTCAAGTTTCTGAGAAAGCCTGCTGTTTTACCCTTGCCTAAGCATCCATTCATCCAGTAACAGGCTGTCCAAAAAGATGTTTAGTGTTTCCCACAGGGCTCCTGTTGTGTTTATGTCATAAAAGGAAGTGTTGCCTCTCATTCCAGTGGTGTAGCATGATGCCAAAATAGGGGCATGACCAGTCAAATAGAGTGGAAAAAAAACTGTATTCTGTTTCTATGTTTCTATAAGCTGTAATAAGGGATGTCAGCATGGGTGTTACTCTGTACTAAGTACAGTTAAACTAGAACATTTGAGGGTAAATTTGAAGGAAGATCTGGCTATATCTACTCATTAATGGGAAATTAGTAAACATACCTAACATTTTAAATCTGCTTTTATTTAATATTGAGAGCTATGCTATCTCTTTCCAACCAGAAGGTTGGGTTAGCATGCACTGGTAAAAGCAGTGGTGTACCTATAGAGGAGTTGCAGGGGGGCCCCGGACTGCTGGGTCTGCTTCCTTTATAGCAAACAAGAAAACCTCCGCATCCCAGCTGCTCTTTTACCTGCGGAGGGGAATAGGGATTGGGCTGCAACGGGCCCTTCTGAAAATTTCTTGCAGGGGGGCCTGGCGCTCTCTAGTTACACCACTGTGTAAAAGCTGTGTGCCTGATTGGTTCCTATGGAAGCTTTAGGTTATGATGGAAAAATAGCCTGCCATGCTTTTAGGATAGAGTTTCAATTTAATAGTGAAACTGCCTGTATTTCAAATAAATCAATTACAATACAGTGGAATCTCTATTTGATTTTAAGTTTTCCTTCATTTCCCCGATTTTACACTTTCCTGGATTTCACAACATTTTTATGGTCCCCTAAAAAAATGTAAAATGGGAGTTCTTCTTACTAAACAAATCTTTAGGTTGTAAAGTGGATTCTGGGTATTTTCAAAAAAGTTACACAGAAATACCAAAATGATTTTTTCAGAATAGAGCCTTTTTGTGAGAAATAACTGGAAGACAAACTTCTCTTATGCACGGAATATATTTTTCCTTTGGTGAATGACATCTGCTGAGGTTTTGTTTGCCCTGCTGGATATCGCCTAAATACTATGCCTGGCCTTCCAGATCACTCAGAATCAGAAATGACATTGGCCGACTGTCAACATATCTGGGTAAACAAAAAGGCACAGAGTTTCTATTTGCCGATTTCAAGTGCAGATATGAAACAATGACCTTACGGCTCTCTTGTTTACATTTGTTACTGCAACTTTAACAGTGCCTTTTCCCTTTCTGTAACCACTTTAGGCTTTCTGAAGGTCACGATAAGTTGGAAGTTCTCTGTGGGGCAGAGGTTTTGATTTGACAGGCCAGTGACTTAATTGCAAATATATTTCTTCCTGATAAATGATATTAGTTATGTAGCGAAAGTAAATCAGAATGCATTTCCAGCATCACATGGACAAATATGTAATTGTTATGTAAATTTCATCAGATATATTGGTACCGCTATTAAGCAAACGCAAAATTCGCATTAGTAGGGTATCCCAACTAAAGCACCAGTTAGGTAGTATGTTCTTCCAGAAAGCAGTATTGCATAGCAAGGTTAGGGGCAGAGAGTCACCAATCTGATGGGACAGTCCCATGAAACTGTATTTATTGAAATATTTCTTTAATGGGAATATAATATTTACATTAAGTTGCTTGGTGGTACTTGAGTGTAATGCCGCTCTGTGTACGTCTGTACAGCTGAACTGACACTTCACTATCTTTCATCATAAATGACCCTCATGTATGCATTATAAATATGAACATAATGAATGTGCACGTGCATAAGCACCATCTTAACAATGTAGTGCAGATTTATAGTATTATTTTGCTTATAACATTTTGATGCTATGCCCTGCATGCAACATCCAATTCAGCTGCTTAAAAAAGAAAGACATTGTAAATTACACTCCCTGCAGACAAGTACTATGATCTTTATCTTTATCTTGTTAGACAGAGCTGAGCCTAATTCTGTATTCACACATCTACTACGTGGCATAGAAAACCCAAACCACAACACAAATGCACAAGGGAGATGACTGACCTAGCCATGAATGTGCCTCAGAATACACAGAAATCTCTCATCTGTGCATTAGTCTGTAGGTATTTATCAGTCTGTAAAGCATTGCTTTATGTTCTAAGCAGCATATGCATCCAGTGATTATTGTTGTACCTACTAAAATGGTACACTGACTAAAGGTCCCCATAGACTTGATGATTCTTCTTTGGTGGACGACTGATTTCAGTGCAGTCCGACCAATGCGCCAAATTATCGTGTGGTTAATGGGATTCGAACGATCGTACGATTTTTCGTCCGACATCTGTCAGACAATTGATCGGCCATGTTAAAAGATCTTCATTGCTCCCAATGCAATTTGTTTATGTTTGCAGGGCAAGCAGGCAGCTACCCTTCCGTTTTGCTATCAATATCGCCTGAAATGGTCTTTATAGTTGACGGACAATTCGTACAATTGTATCGAAATAATCGTGGTCTCACGATGATGATCAGATCTTTCAAAAATCTTTACGTCTATTGCCAGCTTAATTGTTCTGGGACTGAGCAAAGATCAAGGCCAGGCCTGGATATGTGGAGAGGCCACCTGGGCCCAGGTCTAGGGTGGCAGGATTTCAGGGGGTGGCATGCTGTCCAACCACAACCACATTTTAAATTTACTATGTGCCAATTCCCATTGCTCCGTCCTGATGATGAAAATTTAAGCAAATAAAAGGGAGGGGACAGGGCGACAAACGACAGCGGGCCTAGGTGCACACGCTAGGTAAATCAAGGCTTGATCAAGGCTTGAAGCCATGACATCAGTGTGGTTGGGTCAATAAAGTAGAACTGTGTGAATCTCATTACTTACTAAAACTTGCTATATGTACATAGTGATCCTTTTAAAAATAAACCTGTTAATCCTTAAAAGAAATAAGATTAAGATGGCATAAACATGGGAATTGCACTTAGCACTGCAGCACAGGGTAATGTTAATAGGTCAGCACTTATAAAATATAATTAGGCGTACACCGAATCCAGGATTCGGTTTGGGATCTGGCCAAGATTCAGCCTTTTTCAGTAAGATTTGGCAGAATCTTTCTGCCTGCCCAAACCAAATCCTAATTTGCATATGCAAAACCGTGTGGCTTATTGTCACAAACAAGGAAGTTAAAAATGTTTCCCCCTTCCCACCCCTAATTTGCATATGCAAATTAGGGTTTGGGTCGGTATTTGGCCGAAAATGTAGGATTCGGTGGTTCGGCCAAATCCAAAATAGTGGATTCGGTGCCTCCCTAATTATTATATATAAATATAAAGTTGTGTATCTACAGGTCCTTTGTTAAAGGACTTATAGAGCATTCAGTGCCATGTTGGGCCATGTATTTGCAGAAGGACCTACATTATTAAAAAAATTGCAATTGGCCCTATTTACCCTTGAAATGGCAGAGTTTAAGCAACATCTTTAGAGATTAAGGAAGCTTTAATGTTTAAGGAAAAAATGATTTCTCACATTAAGTGGAATGAGAATGTCAAATTCTCTCATGGGCAGTGGGCATGGAGATGTCAGACATAGGCAATGATGTTTAGACAGGGAAGAAAGGTTTCTAGTATATGCAAGTCACAGATATTGATTTGAGCAGAGGAAATGTCTATCCTCGCTGATAACTGACTGAAATTAGGATGGGTCCACCATTGTTATCTACCTGCAAAGCTGATTGGCGTGGTTGTTACTAGGGGATATTATAGGCTGCTCTAAACTCATGACTTAGTTTTTTTTTCAGATAGAAAGTACCCCTAAACCAACAGGCAAGGTCATTAGCATTAGAGCTAAGCTACAGCTGAGATTTTGTAGGATTTGTAAGAATGACAGATCGCAACCTACATGTTGCATGTAGTTGCATGATATAATGGGGCTGATAGAAAAATGTAATGTGTGAACTATATAGAAGCTTTGATATTTGACACAATGCCTGTCTGATATGATATACATTACAGCTGTGGGCATCAGATTTTGTAGAATCCTACAAAGTGATGGGCTGTTCCATGAGAGGATTTGGGGGTAAGATAAAATCTGCCCCACCAAATCTGATCAAAATCTCCCTTGTACTTTAGAACGTGCCCTTGTTTGCATTTTAAGCAGACGCAATATTCTATGTCTCCAAAAAGTAGATATAGTAACTATTTAAAAAAAAGCTACAGTAAAAGATAGATCCCACCTCATTTTATTAACTATGAATTGGTACACTGGCCAGTACTAATTAATAGCATCCAACCAATTAAACAAATGTCTAAAAACTATCAGTATTCACATAGACACTTCAGGAAGCTCCTAAATTGAAGTGAGAACTTGATAACACTAAGGCAGCTAATTTGGGGATCCCTCAAGCTTAGCACTAAATGCTTGTTAACTCTGTATTTGCAGCAAGCCAGAGGCAGGCTTACCCCAAGGACAATATGCCTTTAGGCAAAACAAAGGTTTTAAAATAGCAGAACTGAATCATTATCCACCCAGTGGCCGAGCATTAATAATACTCCTTTGTGTACCCATGCTTAATTGACAAGCAGTTGTATGCAGTTCTTCTTGGGCAGATTAGTTTCACATAATTGCACATGTAAAAATGAAGTGCATTGCAATCTAAGCGCAGCAAACAACAAGGATCAATTGAGGTATCTGGGTATTAGGGATGCCCCTTTGTTCAGCTCTTGTGATGTGAAAGCTTTAAGACAAAGGTCTCATATTCTCTTGATAAAGTGAATAAGAAATTTGTATCTGGAAATGGCCAATGCAAGGTTGTTCAGCTGCCCGTAAAGGGGTTAAATCGCTAGAGAATGCAAAGCAGGACAAATCCCCAGCTGCTAGACATTATAACAGACAAGAAATGAAAGCATCCCATTGGGAGGAATGCTCTCACTATATCACATGTACTGTGTGTCTAGTGGAAAATCTCCTACATTCCTCCTTGTCCTTTGAAAAACTATAAATTACATTAACCACTTCAGCTCAGCTGTTCTGGTTATCAAACGAGAACTGTAAATGATAAAGTAAAGAGAGAGAGACAGGGAGAGAGAGACAGAGGGAGAGAGCTCGGCTAAGCTCTGGCTGTTGTCAAACATCTGTGTCCATCTATAAGGGCCCTTATACACGGGCGTTTTTACCTGCGCTCCCTTTTGCTGCGTTCAGCCGAAGGGGAGCGCAGGTATAGACGCACTCAATTATTTTCAATGGGGCTGTACTCACACGAACGCATATAGTGCGCCAAACGCAGGAAAAATGCAGCATGTTGCGTCTGAACCTGCGTTCGGCGCTTACACGCGTCTCGTGGGTACAAACTCATTGAAAAGTATGAGGTGCGTCTAGACCTGCGCTCCCAAACGCAGCCAAACGCAACGCAGGGGAGCGCAGGTCCAAAACACCAATGTGTAAGAGCACTAATAAAGGTTTTTAAGTTCGACTTGGTTTCTTTTTTGGGGAAGCAGAGTGTCAGAATAAAAAACACCTGCCTGTACAAAAACAAAGTGTTTGTTTAGCACATAAAAGCAGGGGTATGTGATTTCACTGAAAGCAGCACAATGCTTCCATTATGCTCTTATCTATAAAACTGTATAACCGTATGGAGAGCAGATATTTCCTGATATCCTTTTACAACCACAAAAATGGGACGTTTGCTAAAAATCTATTCAGATGGTTAATTCTTTGCAGTCTGTTTTTTCATCTTCCTTGTGCAAGCCGTTTACCACCATATTCTTCTGGTGTTGTTTGGCTACTCTGGTATTTACCCTAGCAACTTCCTGGGATGCCATATACATTAGTCTATATCCTGTCATCATTTCACCACTGTGATCTATCATATGCTATTTATGCATTATGATATGAAATAAGTACAAAGACATGAAACAATAAAGCAGCACCGTCTGTAACCTACAAGAAGCCACTAAGAAGTCCCAAAGACATAGGGCTGAGCACATCATAATTAAATATAATACGTTTGATGCACGTGGGAAACATGGGGCCAACACATAGATATGTGGAACAAGTCTATTACACCTGCCATTCATTATTCTGATATGGGATCCCTTATCTGGAAACCCATTATCCAGAGAGTTCAGAATTACAGAAACGCCATCTCCCATAGACTCCATTTTACACAAATGCAAATTTTTAAAAAGCTATTTTCTTTTTCTCTGTAACAATAACACAGTACCTTATGCTTGATCTCAACTAACATATAATGAATCCTTATTGGAAGTAAAAGTAGCCTGTTGGGTTTATTTAATGTTTATATGATTTTCTAGATCCAAATCAGTTATCCAGAAAACCCCAGGTCCCAAGCAATCTAGATAACAGGTCCCATACCTGTACTCTGAGAGCGGTATGGCAAAGAATTCTGGGAACTGTAATATACAAAATGCAGCACTATTTTGGTTATGTTGGGGTAGCTTAGCTGTCCACACCAATATTATTGTACAGGTATAGGACCCACACTATTTACCAGTGGTGTCTTTAAGGGCAAGGCCAGACGGGGAGATTCGGGGGAGATCTGTCTCGCCAGGCAATTTTGAGCAACTTTTAAAATCGCGCCGCTGCATGTGAACAAGCGCAGGCGACTTTACGCAGAGCGGGTGAGCAGCGCTAGTTAGCTATTCGGGGGAGATTCGTCGCGGCGAGAAGTCGCCAGGCGACAGATCTCCCCCGAATCTCCCCACCTGGCCTTGCCCTAATAGTATCTCCTTATTATGATATCAGTGCAGTGTTACTCTGACGCATCAGGGGAGGATTTACAATGTTAAATGTATCGGATCTACATAAAAATAAGAGATAATGGGTGTTTATTTTTACTTCCTCTAATGAAAAATCAATCTGACAGAAAAGAAGATAGTAAAGCTATTTGTGGCATATGCAGAGTCCTTCGTAATAAAACCATTGTGAGTGTGTCATGTGTTTGGAAAGGAGTGAAAAGTGAGCGGGAAAGGTCAGCTGTGTGTCTTTGTAATGAGGTGTTTGGAGAGAAGATCCATACTGGCTGCTGTGCTATCAGTTTCCTGGCAGTCTGTTTCCAGATGTGCACAATGTACTCATATCCACACCAGCCTGTCTGGCCTCTACTCACTATTTGCCACAATCACCAGACATTGCACTGTAAAGTAAAACTTGGGTGCAACAACAGAATGGCATAGGAGCAAGGTGCAAAGTGCAAGCAAAACCGGCTGTTTTCTACTGCTGGTTTTTGCTATTTTCAAATACTTGTAGTTTCTGACCTGTCACATGCAGCGTAAGTGTTGAACTCCACGAGCGATTTCTACGCGATTGTGACAGATCCGACGCTCTGCTACAAAACGAACACATCAAGATGGATGCGACAGAAAACAAGGTAAGTAATAGTAATGTCAGATGGTGTTGCAGCGTTCATCTGACCCGATTGTCGGATGCAGATACAGCTTGCAGTGTTTGCATACAACAGTTGCGTTGTGTCGGATACACACTGTGACAGCTTCCAACATTTCTGTCTCTTACCTTTTTTTTGTTGCATCCAACTTGACCTGTGCATTTTGTCTCCTAGCGTTGGATCCGTCACAACCCTTAAGAGATGGTTCACCTTTGACTTTTAGTATGTTTTATAAAGGCTAATTCTAAGCAATATTTCAGTTGGTCTTTATTTTCAATGGCTTTTGAATTATTTGCCACCTTCTTCTACATTAGATAGCATTAAGAAGGGGTTGTATGGCTTTTTAGCAAGTGAGGGAATACAGGGTTATGGAAGAAAGCTCATAGTACAAGTTGATCCAGGGACTAGTCTGATTGCCATTTTGGAGTCAGTTAAATTCTTTCCCCTCTGAGGCAAATTGGAGAGGTTTCAGATGTTTTGTTTTCCTTCCTCTGGATCAACTAGCAGTTAGGCAGGTTAAACAAAGTTAAAAGGTTGAACTTCATGGACGTGTGTCTTCAACCTAACTTACTATGTTACTGTGTAACTCTTTCAAATGGGGGTCACTGAACCCATCGAAAAACAAATGCTATGTAAGACTACACATTTACTGTTATTGCTACTGATTAATACTTGGACCCTAGCAACGGGATTGCTGAAACTGCAAACAGGAGTGCCTTTTCAATAAAAAGCTAAATAAGTCAAAAACCACAAATGATAAAAAACTGAAAACCAATTGCAAATAGTCTCAGAATATCTCTCCCTGCAGCATACTAAAAGATAACTCAAAGGTGAACAACCCTTTTAACATAATAACCTGGATGAACACATCAAAAATCATTAGACATCTGCAAAAATTGGACATTGGCTTCAAATAAAGCATTGCTACATATATATTGAACAGAAAATTCAGCGACTCTACATGACATTTCAGCACTGTCCTTCTGCTCTCATTCAGGGATGACAGAAAATCGGAGTTTTGCTCTAAACTGGCCAACTAATTGATAATCAAGAAACTTGGCCAAACAAGTCCTCATTGTCACAACCCTGTACCTTGCAGATTTTTTGTGCAACCCCACTAAAAGGCATTCTATACAACTTTTGGCATTCATTGTTGTATGTTTGGGCATTGGCGCATGCAGAAATCACTGCTATCCCACCAGAGTACAGCCCAAGACATCCTTTTCTAAATTTACACTGTCGTCTATTGATTTAATCACATAGCTTCATTTAGGAATGATAAATGGATAAATCTAAAAATCAATTATGTATATAAAGAATACACGTTTGCTTCCTCCATCGTCTCTGCATCTAGCTTTGATCAATAAACGGCTATTTAAAAGTTCAAAGAAATCCTGCAGCATTCCCCATAGAGCATTCAGCTCCTGTGCTTCTCCATTTAATGAGAGCTTGATTGCTGTATTATTGGAAGCCCCATATATTATGCACATTTATCAGCAGCTACATTTTTTGATTCATGTTTGCTTAATGTGGTTTGACACTGAGCTTGTCTGGGAAACTCAAACTTATTTTCTTTGCAAGGAGCGAGTATGTTCTTGGAAACCAATTACATTTTATTAACTGTCAAATCTTAATTTTGTGCAAATAACAGTTTATGCAAATAAAATCCAAAGTCTTCAGGGAATTACACAAAACAACAAGTTGCCTTTAAATTATTTCAGTCACCTATATTTATTATTGGTGTTATTAAAGGTGCAGTAACATCAAAAATTTTGGGGGAAAAAATTGTTTGTATATTACAAAAAAAAAAACCACCAAGACATATTTAGCTTTAAAATCGCAGTCTTTTTTAAGAAATAACTTCCTGAAACTGCACTTGTGCTCCTCTTCACAAAAGGTGACAGGACAATGATCCATCGTGCGGCGCTCGGTTTCTCCTGCCTGGCAGGGAGGAGAAATTGATAGCCATACCATGGATCACCCCATTTGCTTTTTATGAAGAGGAGCTCAAGCAGAGTATCGGTAAGTTATTTCTTAATAAAGACTTTGCGATTTTAAAGTTAAATATATCTTGGTGTTTTTTTTTCATTATGTACAATTTTTAAAACAAAGAAATTTCATGTAATTGGTCCTTTAACAGGTGCATAATATATATATTACCAAAACGTATGGGTATGCACACTCTTATAATTACAAAGGGATTCCCCTTGACAAAGGCCTTAGCGCCGAAAAGTTAGGGCATCACTATTGGCTTGTGTATCAGCTGCTTGTAGGTTGACATTTTTGCCTGTATTCCTTTTTTCCTCTTTGGGGGTATGTATATCTTTACTTAAATTGTTGTATACCTTTTGTAATATGTACTGTTAATGCAGTGATGCTGTTTTGTAATTTTGAATATATCAAGTAAAGATTTTTTTTATATACACCCCATGGTTTGTGTGCATACCCATACATTTTGGTAATATAGTTGGGGGTTTGTAGTGGGTGCACCCCTGGGTTGTTGCACCTCCTTATGTGTATTACAAACACTTTACTGTGAGTAATAGTTTGTGAGATTAGGAGTGCCCTCCATTCACTTGTATCTCTGTATAATATATATATATATATATATATATATATATATATATATATGGCTGTTTGTGAGAGCCGCACACCCTTGAAGGAAGCTTTGCAGACCAAAATCCCAATAAATACCCAAAAAGAGGCTAGCTTAATGGATAGCCCACCCACATAGTGACATCATAGTGGTGAAAACCACCCACATGGTGATGTAATGGAGTAAAGACAAAAACCCCTGGGTGAAGTAAAAAGGAAACACTGGTTCTAACAATGGGCTCCCGTTGTCGGATTGAGGACGCATCAACCAATCAACGTGATCCTTGATCAAACTGGATCTTTAAGACCAGCCAATCAACATCTGCCCGACTTTAAGCCAGATATTACTTGGGAAGACCGTCATCAATAAGCCGACAAAGCTGATGGCAGCAAAAAGCAATGAATATCTTGTAAATTAAGTCCTTATAAACGGTGAGTACTAATGTCATCAGTTCTAAATGGTGAGTAGTGATGTCATTTCTGTCACACGACTCACTGAAACTTGTGTATTATAATAAAGTATCCCTTGTTGCAAAATATGAGGATACCTCTGAGCTCCATGACCTGTATTAAAACACTCAGCATATGGTCATGAAACGCCTCGGTAACTTATAATATCCGTATAATTTACAAGAGGTGGTACTTTATTCACTATATTCAAGACATAAAGAGGGCTTTGATCAAAAGTATGCAGAATTTAAAATCTTTTTACTTAATATTAAAAGCAAGTATATATATATATATATATATATATATATATATATATATATATATATATATATATATATATATATATATATATATATATATATGTGTATAATTTAGCAGACAGTTATACACAGAGCTGACAGAACCAATGTAAATAAATGGTGTTTTCATGGAGTAATGCTCCAGAAGTTGTTCTTTGCAAATGATATAGCCATTAAGTATTGCAGATTAGTTAGCCCAGGGGAACACGTCAGAGGGTTGTGGGACCAAACAGAAGTCAATGAAAATCTTAAGTGAGAGCAAGCAGTATGCAATGACTCTATATAACACAGTGCCACACATTCTCAAACACAAATGCTCTTCCAACCTGACCCACTGGTGCCACCCTTGCCTAGGCGGCTAGGAACTACTGCCAATTGAAAGGCAAATTATTATTCACATTGATTGGTGCACTTCACATTGCCTGATTTTCCTGTAATGAAGCAGGCTTTGCCCTCTATAATCTTACACAGGCTTTGTTTAGGCATTCAGTTCATCTGGGGTTATTTTTGAAGGGGTCAGAGGGGATGAAACATTTATTGCTTTTACTGGCAATGGAACCAGCTACAGCTCATTGCACATCAAAGTGTCTCCATCAAAGCTTCACTTAGCCCATTGTCTTTGTCTTAACCCACACAATGCTAGAAAGGCTTACAGTGTATTTCAGAGTCAATACACTACAGTCACTGTGCCCAAGCTTAAACCAAATCATATACAGTTGTCAGCTGTCCACTGTCTCTTGACTGGCACTGAACTGCCTGCATGTTTCAAAAGCAAAAAAAGGGGTCATCTGCTCAGTGTTTAACCAGAAAACATTAAACCGTCATTAAATTAAGTTGTACAAGGCCTCTCAGTCAAAGGAAATGAATAGAACAAACCAATAATTCATGCTGCAAAATATTAACTATAGCAGAGCAACAGACTTTTATTCTCTCCCCCAGCAACAGAACCCAATGGGCCCCTGATGTACATGAGAAAGTGAGAGATTGCAGGCAGTGCCTGACCAGATGTGACATGGAATCCCATGCTAGTGGCCTATGTTTCCTCTTAGGAGCCACACTAATGGAGGGCTGGTAGAAGCCCATGACACAACCCATCAGACTTATAAAACAGAATCAGCTGGACTACACTTGCAAGCATGTGTTTTGAAAAAGCCTCTGGCGCTACATTTATTGGCTGTGCTGCATGAGTAATTGCATTAGTCCTTACTAAAAGAGTAACACAAACAATACATTAAAAAAAAGTTTTAAATTGTTTTTTTTTATGACTTCATCATGAATAGAGGCCTCCAGGGTTAAAGGAAAAATAATGGAAATACTGCCCACCCAGCTTGAAAATGAAAGTTTAATACTGAAGAAAGATAATAAAGGAAGCATATAAAAAAATGCTGGAAATACTGCCCACCCAGCTTGAAAATGAAAGTTTAATACTGAAGAAAGATAATAAAGGAAGCATATAAAAGAGCATGTAACATTTTTGCTTTTTAGAATTCCTTCCAGGGTTGTCTATAAATAACCGGTTCCATGGTATGACTGACCCTTTAACTGTCTGTACATCATCTTGTTAAGTTACATAAATTGTAGACTAAGTGATGGAACTGGGGAGGGGTTGTTTTTATAGAACCCCCTCTTTGTTTGACTAGGTGTGATGTTTAAAAATGCGAATCCCAAGAATTGTTTCTTGACACAACTTGTTTGTACTGCTCAGCAGTTAGGGATCAATACAGGTTTAACTGGCAGGCAGCAAGATAACAGGAATGATCACCTGACAGCAAAAATATTATTTCTTTGCTTTTAAAGACATATAGGGGAATGTAATATAAGTCGCTAACGGAAATCCCCATATTATCTCCGATTTGTGATATGATCATATCTTGGAATCAGCATATAAAAGTGACTATGACATACAAAGTCTTATGGCACACAAGCAAATTAGTTAACCGCAGGATCGTTGTAAGAACTTGGTGGGCCCTGGGCATAATATCCTGCTTGATGTGCCAGTATAATTACAAGAGAAAGAGCATAATCAGCATATTAACCCCAACTGTGCCAGTGTAATCACTGTAGAAATGAGCATTTCATTAACATCACACATGCCAGTAAGATCACTAGAAAACGGACAAAAAGCACTCCATTAACTCCATACATGCCAGTAAGAGCAGAGGATAGACTGTAAACATTATCTACACTTGTACATGCAGACTACCAATAGCAACGTTTTCTTAAAATGACTGACACACTGAGCAATGTAAATTAGATGGATAACTGGACTTGCAAATTCAATATTTCTGATGTTGGTGATAAAGATGGAGTAAGTGACCGTTGCCACATATCAACCCAAATTAACAGCCTGGATCTGGGCGTAACTCTGGGACCAAATAACTTCTTCGCAGGTGGCTTCTTCAAGTCAAATGCCGGCTGCTGGGTTTAGACGTTGTATCTGTTCGACCTGGCTCTTTTGTGACTTTATCAGTGGGGAGACACAAGTCTATAAAAGCAACTCAGAAGCGCAGATGCGGGCAGACGCGGACTAAGGGAGGGCAAGTTTTGGTAGGGAAATCCAGACCTGCACATCACTAGCTCCCAGGCAACATTTTTTAAATAAAAAAAAAAGTTGCAGTCAGTGGGCCTTCTCCCTGTCTGTCCCCAGCCTTAGTAAAGCAGCCCTGGTTAGCCATTTCTGCTATCTGGCTAGAAAGAGGCTTTGGGTTGCCTAGTTTCCTATCGCTCATACTAAGGTACTTGTGTAGCCCAACCTTGGGTATGACTTGTTATACAAAGCAGTATGACTGTGGCAACACCACAAAGATTCCCAGTATACATCAACACAAATAGAAAGTGAACCCAGATTAATTACACAGAAACTAGGGTGAAATAATAATAAATAATAAATTGGTAGTCAATGCAGGAAATGGAACAATAGGAAACAACAAACAAGCCCAAAGTGTGGGCTTTAAACATAACAGCAAAAATAAATAAACACCTAATATACAAGTGCTTGGAGGCTCTCCTAAGGAAGGTCCTAAAGCTGGCAACGTTGGGGGCCCTTAAACAACAATTAACTTCCAGAATGTCTGAGCTCTGCCTAATAGATTTAAATGTATACTTTCACTTTACGGGGGTTATCTGAAAAAAAATCTGAATTTATCCCATATTTATTTAAATAAAAACAAAACACAACCAAACTCCTATGCCCGATTTTAACTTATTTATTTACAGAACCTTGATTTAATCAGAAAGTGGAGAAACTCGATAAAATAGAGCACTCAAGTCACTCAAAATTTTTTGGGCTTTTGCCTGAATTGTTCTAATTTTTCAGGCTTTTTCCCAAATCACTTGAATGATTCAAGTTTTTGCACCAAAAAGTTGTATTTTCAGGCTAAACCCAGTGCAGATCACGAAAACTTAAATTTGATATAGGTGCCTCCCTGACTTATATAGGACCTTGGCAGGTTTGAGATGGCGGATTTTTGGATTTGTGCTTTTTTTCCTGTAAAAATGACAGTTTTCTAGTGAAAAAAAACTAGAAGATTTTGTAGTGTAGTTATCTTTGATTCTAGGTAAAGCTTCAGTACTGGGCTGGTGGCTTGGAATGACTCTGGCTGAATAGAGTCAGCTTTCCAAACTGAACTCTCTGTTGTCTTCATTACAGTGCCCACACAATTAGCCTTTAGCAGCAATATCCAGCAACCTTTCCCCTAAGGTACACTTTCCTTCCCAGGCCCCTCTCCTCCTCTTTCTATAAGACTTCTGGGAGCTGTAGCCCCCTCACTCATTATTATGTACACTGCTGCAACTCTCATAACAGTAAATATTAATCCGTAAAACAAGGTAATAGTCTTATTTACAAAGAAAACTGCAGGGCAAGATGGAAATAATGAAATGTTTTAATATCCATCCACAAGATTAACAGAGTCATGAAAGCAAAGGTATATATATGTTCAGTTCCTGGACATTCTACTTGTAATATTGGTATGGGATCTGTTATCCAGAAACCCATTATGCAGAAAGCTCAGAATTTGCCGGAAGGCCATCTCCCATAGACTCCATTCTAATCAAATAATTAAAATTTTAAAAAATGATTTCCTTGTTCTCGGCAGTAATAAAACAGTACCCTATACTTTATCTCAACTAAGATAAATAGTTAATTAATCCTTATTGTATGCAAAATAATTCTATTGGGTTTAATGAATGTTTTAATGATTTTTAGCAATAACAAAAAATATCTTTTTAAAAATTCGTTAGTATGCATCGAAAAAAGAGCACCACCACAAATTATACTTTAAAATCACAATGCCTTTATTAAGAAATAACTTACAGAATCTCCACTTCCCCTCATCTTCAGAAAAGGCGACAGGGTGACCATCCATCCTGCTGCATTCGATTTCTCCTCCTGGCTATTCTAGTGACAGTGTGTGAAGGTGTGTGGGCTGGGAAGAGCAACAAGGGAACGCACTGAGGAGCCCCTGGACTTTGCGCATCGATCCAGCTGGCAAAAACTTCTCTGCACTCACTTCCCCGAGGTGCGAGGGCAGTTGCTGATTAGGAGAAGCGACTGATGCTGCTCCCTCCACTACCATTGCCTCTTCCAGGGTCCAGGCTGCCACTTCCATCTATAGTGCAGCAAGACTGGGAGACTTCAGTAGTGGAGGCAGCAGCAGTGCAGGAAGCGGAGCAGGAGCGACCAAGGCAGGAAGCGGTGGAGGAGGAGGGGGCCCGGCCAGTAGCTGCCATTGATCCGCCGACAGTTGCTGACAATAGGAAGCAGCCGCTGCTGCCGCCATTGACCCAGTGCTCCCTCCACCGCCTCCACTACCACTGCTTCCTCCAAGGTCCAGGCACATCCTTCTCATCTATAGTGCAGGAGGAGTATAGGTATAGGAGGAGGAGGGGGCCCCGGGCAGTCACTGCATCACGTCGCATCCATGAGGCATCCATGTTGCTCCTTCAGATGCTGTCACTAGAATAGCCAGGAGGAGAAATTGAGCGCAGCAGGATGGATGGTTGCCCTGTGTGTACTAATGAATTTAAAAAAAAATATTTTTGATGTTACTGATCTTTTAAGGTATGGAAATCCAAATGAAAGAAAGAACCCTTATCCAGAAATCCCCAGTTCCCAAGCATTCTGGATAACAGGTTCCGTACCTATATTGGCAGAATGCTTTATGGGAGGCCAGCTTATAAAGCTGCTTAGTCATGCTGCACTCTGTTGCAAAATTAAAATGTGATGGGTGCATCAGACAGCATGTCAGCTAACAATATGAGTCTTGGCCCCATAGCACATTTAGTCACATTTTTTGGTTTAATGCCACCCACTCAGGTTGCCTTACCAATAATGAGGAATAAAAACACTCTACTTTAAATGTTTACTTTAACAAGAGCAGTAAAATTAAGGTCACGGTACAAATTAAAACTACGAATCGGAAAAACACTGTATAAAGCTGCTGATAATTTTATAGTCACACATTTCAACCTGCACCTTCCTTTATTAAAATAAATGCCAATATGCTTGCCAGGTGCACTTAAGCCAGTTTTTAACTGTATTTTAAAACAGCCTCAGAGTTTCCCTTCTAAATATAGACAACATGTTCATGGAATATCTCAAGATTGGGTTTGCACTGCATGTGATTTCTGAGAGTACAGTAGGAGGAAATTGTTCCTTGACCTGAAGATTTGGATTAGAAGCAAAAAGAAAGGCAAAGAAAAGGTTCTTTACATAAGGGCACAGAAATTGTGGAAAGATGAGAGCTTGGGCTAAAGACCAAGTGGTACACAGGAGGATCACTTCTGTCAGAACTTATTCACAGTTAAGATACTGTATACATTGGCTAGTGCAGTTCTTTTCTAAATAAAGATCTCACACGGATATAATTCTGTCCTAAAAGTGGCTGGTTCAAAGCCAACATAAACAAGCAGCTGGTATGAGTACTCTGTGAATGTAAAGAGGTTGTTCCTAAATATATACAGGACAGGTATTCACTATATAGTTCAATGTCTTCTTTTTACTGTATGTAAATATTTACTTGCTTTAGTAGATATGTATACTTTCCCTTTCAATGCACAGATAAGTATTGGATACATATCATATATGCTTAGTCCTATTTTATATCAAGGTATCCATTACTATTTTTAAATAATATATTGCACTTATGAGGGGCAATTTTTACTAATGGCTTGCATATGTGATTTATTTTACTCTGTGGTCACAGAAACAATTAACAGCAACATTGCAACTTGCAATTTCTTAAATTTGCCCTTTAGTTCCCTATAGTGTCCAATAAAGAGGCCAAGCTGTCTAGTTGATGTTTGGAGACTTGGTAAAAATCCATTGTCATCATCTGGCTTAGAATAAAAAAAATATGCAAACAAGATACACATTGCTTCTTGTGTAAAATATATTATTTCTGTATTTCTGAAATCACAATTCATATCTCCTTCTAAAACTCTAATAAGAGCTTATTCTCAACTTTCATTCCACCCATTTCATATTCTTTATTTCATCTTCTGTTACAGAAGAACAAAACACAATAACACCATTACCTCATTATAGAGATGGATGCAATAAAAATATAAGCCGTCTCCTGATCTGGCTGTGTTTTTTTATTTATCAATCTCCCGAGAGTTTGCAAAGAGCTTAGTGGAACAGTAAGGAAATAAATCCCATCTAAATGACAGCACCTGAAAGGATATTCATTTTATATATATATATATATATATATATATATATATATATATATATATATATATATATACATATATACTGTATAACAAAATGTTAGAACATAGAGGACCTTTAATTCTATTTATGCAGCTACACACAGAGAAAGCAGGCAGATAGTCTGCATACAGTGTTATGAAATATGTTGGCACTATAGAAATACGTTATTATTATTAATAATAATATTAATCTTAAGAATAAAATCAATGCCTAAGCAAAAATAACTTTAAGGTAGTAGCCAGTATACTCTTTTATGAAAAAGAGATATTTGCAAAGATGTTTCAGGAAATGAAACAAAGTGAACTAGAAGACCCCCAGAACACTACCATATATAAATACATTTTGGGGGCTCGGCTACGCAAGCATTGAAATGTGTGGCATTCGACTAGAATGTGATTATTTGATGGACTGCTGTGCTGATGTAAAGTGGTTCCTATGGCTGCTGGCATAAGAGGTTGCTTGTACTTTGTTGCCTCTGGCACAGGAACAGTACTCAACAAGTACCAGCTAATAATCCTAGTTTTAATTATGACCCTGTGCCACTTGCCATGCAACTAGTGGACACTGAAAACATAGGATGGGTAGTTATGTATTTTGTTAAATGGACAAGGAAAGTTAAACTAAAGAAGTACCTAAAAATGTTATACATTATGTTTTGGGCTTCTGTACCAACCCCATGCAACTACAGCTTATTAGTAGTGAAGTTCTGTGTCTCTAAAGATGCCCAAGTAGCTCCCCATCTTCTTTTCTGCTGATTCACTGCACATGCTCTGTGCTGATGTCACTTACTGAGCTTAGGGACAGACTCACAATATACAGTACACATAGGGGCAGATTTACTAAATTCACATGAAGGATTCAAAGTTCTATCGAATTTTCAAAAAGATTTGAATTCTCGAATGTATTTGAAAACCACTTCGATCAGTGAATTTAGAAAATTCGATCGAATCGAATGATTCGATTAATTCGAATAAAAATCTATTCAAATATTCGACAGTGGAATTACTTCCCCTTTAGAATTTTATTCAACTACCTAGTTCGCCAGATCAAAGCTACCGAATTGGGCTTCATTATTTTTGATGGAATAGAAATATTCGATTGAATGGTTAAAATTGTTTGAATCAAATATTTTCTATTCGATCGTTCGTTCAACCAATTGAATTGCGGTAAAATCCTTCGAATTCGAAGGATTTTACTTCCCCAACAAATTCCAACTAGTCACATGGTCGAATTTGAGGGTTTTTCTCAAATTCGACCCTTAGTAAATCTGCCCCATAGAATATAAATGTCACAATATAAGGCTGATTAGTCATTAATACAGATAATTACTACACGGCAGAACAGAAACCAGTGCAACTAGCATCAGAATTTAATAATCAGCCCTGTAGCATAAGCTTATATTACAGACCAACCTCATTTTCTGCTTGATAATTTACAACGACCCCTAAGCTTAGCTTCTCAACAGCTGCTCAGAGCCCACTGAGCATGTGAGTGTCACAGACACTTTCCAAGATGGTGACCCTCTGTGATAAGTTTGAAGTCCTGGATCATTGCTGCTATTAACAAGCTGAAACTTTAATCTGGTGCAATAAGTTCTGTATATAAAATATGGCAGTTGTAGCCAAATTAAAGAGTTTAGTTCTCCTTTAAATGGTAGCAAACATAAATGCAATGCTACTTATACTAATTTTTTAAATGTTGGCTTTAGGCTACCCCATTGATGTCAAGCTCCACTCCTTGCATTCTTCTGACAGCCAATGTTTGCCAGGGGTGATGGAAGTTCTTGAACATTTTCAACAGCCACTGGCTGCTCAAGAATGACCTAACTGGTGCCACTCAGATACTAGAATATGGTACAGATTTACATGAGCTGATGTATAATAGGACCCAGTTTATGACTATAGTTTATGGTCAACAAATTCGGTTTCAGGATTAGCTGACTCTTCCTCATCTATGCCTTCAAAAAGTCACTTTATTGATAAATTATTAAATATAGCCATTATATATATATATATATAAATACAGCTTTGTTTATGGAAAGTGATCTCTAAGAACGCAGCTTGACTTTCACTGCCACACCACTGTATAAATGAGGACAGGTTTATTACAGGGCAGTGGTTGATGAAAGCTTTATGATGATAGCTTGTATATGAAATGCTATAAATATTTGCTAGCACTAATCTAACAGTCTTCCTTATTTGTATACTGTGGTAAATACAGGATTTCCTTAGTAACAATGAAAAAAGAAAGACAAGAACCTTTGAACTGCTCCAGAAAGCCTAATCTTGCTGCAGTGCAATAGTGAAGTAGTGTAAGAGTTTATGGATTGGCAGAGAGTCAAAAGAACAACAACAAACAAAAAGGGTGTAGAGAGTCTGCCTAGATCCAGTAATCCATAGCAAACAATTTGGTATTCAAACTTGTAATGTGACCTGCTGAGGAGGATATGTTGCAACAATTGGACCTTGGGGGAGGTATGATATAAAGGGTCATACAACATAAGTGTAGGTGAAAATATACTGGTTATCCTGTGTCACATACAGACAAATATTTGCGAATGACACTGAAACAGTCAAAATACTGTCAGCAGACTCGAGATATGATTTTATGCATATTGCAAAGCTTTTAAAAATGCTATTTGGATGATGCCTGACTAGCATTGCAAGTAAAGAGACACAATGGAGGCTATGTAATAACAGGAACAAAGTTCATTCCAAGTCTGATTTGGTTTCAGCAGACCAGATAATGGCAAATGCTAAGTACTTACACTTCCCACTCCAAGCATCCAATACTGACCCCATGCAACTTTTGGTATATTATTGCATACAATATTGCCACCATTCCACCCCCCCCCATGTTCTAAATAACTAGTGCGAAAATGTCCAATTAATCTTAAAGGAGAAGTTTATTACAAATAAATTAGCCACAATAGTGCAAGCTATAATACTATATTTCTTCTGCAGAATGCTTTACCATACCAGAGTAAACAGCTCTAGAAGCTCTGTTTGTTTATTATAGTAGCAGCCATATTAGCTTGGTGTGACATTACTTCCTGCTGGAGTCTCTCCCTGCTCACGCTTAGCTCTGAGCTCAGATTACAGCAGGGAGGGGGAAAAGGCAGGGGGAGAGAAAGAGGAGCAAACAGAGCATGCTCATGCCCTGCCCTGACGGTTTAAGCTGAAAGCAGGAAGTTTGATACAGAAGCCCATGCGTACACAATAGAAGGAAAGAAATTTGGTGTTTCTTTTGGCAGAGGATTCAAAGCAGAATTACTTTGAGGGTTTATCAGTGTATTTATTAATACCTTTCTGATACAGCTTACTTAATTTTTGCCTTTCCTTTTTTACATTTTACAGCAAATTTCCCACACGAGGGTCAGAATATTAAAACTTATGGTAGTCAGCTGGCAGCAAAAATATCCATAGTACTGCAATAGCACTTGGGCCTTTAAGCCCTATGGGCAATTTATGGCAGAGGTTACCTTGCACAGATAAATTAATAAGACCTATCAGAGGCCCTCATAAGCTGTGTTCTGCAGCCTGTCTCCAAACAGTAGATCTAATTTGCCATGTATTTGGCACACACAAACACTGGATGTGGACACCACTGTATTTTAGCTCACGTTACTGTTTCAATAGAAAAACATACAACCAGCTATTCTTGGCTGGTGGCTTAGTTTAAAACAAAGGCTGGTGGCTGAAATTACTTGTTATGTTCACCCATTAATCATCCCCACATCATAATTTTCTCAGGCTGAACACAAACTAAACCATTTGGAACAAATAAGGAATTCACAGTACCAGCACAAAATCCTGAACATTCTGCCCACTGTTTATTGAATTAAATTTCAAAACACACTGCAGTGATTGTATATAGCTTAACTAGGCATTTTCACTTTGTTTTTCTTATTTGTAAATAATAAACAACAGAAAGTGTTGGAGGGCATATATTCCTGATATTCTTTTCAGGAAGATTGACATTGGAAGTGTTTTGCTGGCTATTTATACACAGACACAGCCTACAGGATTCTGCTAAACTCTGTGAGTGCAATTAAGGTTGCAGAACAAAAGAGAGTGTATTCAGAGCTGTGGAAAAAAAGAAAGAAAATATAGTATGTTACCCAAAAGCAACATCGGAAATATAACTTTTATTTATTCAGTTTACAAAGGAAAGCTCTCATGGGTCTACTGTAAAACAAATCAGCAAGCTGAATCATAAAAACTGGTAAATTGTTTTTAAAAAATGCATGAAATGATACAGCAATGTTTCTGTAAAAACATAAATCCAATCTGCACACTGTGGCGTGGATGTTTCTACATCAAAACAGAATTAATAAAAAATAGTGCCTTTATCACTGATGATTTTCTACTTCATTTCCAGGCAGAAATGCTGCAAGCAGCACTCTTTTTAAAGTGATACTGTCATGGGAAAACATGTTTTTTTTTTAAAATGCATCAGTTAATAGTGCTACTCCAGCAGACTTCTGCATTAAAATTAATTTCTCTAAGGAGCAAATAGATTTTTTTTAATTCAGTTTTGAAATCTGACACAGGGCTAGACATTTTGTCAGTTTCCCAGCTGCCCTTGATCATGTGACTTGCCAGAACTTTAGGAGGGAACTGCTTTCTGACAGGCTGTTTTTCCTTCTCAATGTATCTGAAGGAGTCAGTCACAGTGGGATATGGGTTTTTACTATTGAGTGCTGTTCTTAACTGGCCATAGATGCAAAGATCCGCTCGTTTGGCGACATCCGTAGGGCCGAACGATCAGATTGTGACGAGCGCAATGTACTTCCGACGGGTTGGTCGGAGGAAAATCCAGCCCCGTCAGAAGCCCCCATACACGGGCAGATAAGCTGTCAAATCTATCTAAACGACAAAAACGATGTATGGCCAGCATTAGATCTACTTGGCAGCTGTTATCTTGTGTTAGGGAGCTGCTATCTGGCTACCATCCCATTGTTCTGTTGTTAGGCTGCTGGGGGATGGGGGAAGGGAGGGGGCGATATCACTCCAACTTACAGCAGTAAATAGTGATTGAGGTTTATCAGAGCACAAGTCATATGACTTGGGGCAGCTGGGAAATTGACAGGAATGTCTAGCCCCATGTCAGATTTCAAAATAAAAAATAAAAAAAGCTGTTTAGTGCAGAATCCTTCTGGAGCAGCACTATTAACTGAAATAATTTTTTCTCATGACAGTATCCCTTTAAATAATGTAATGATTTAGTTACAAAAATAGGATGGTAATATCTGATATGCTCCCAAATCAAAAGAGTCAAAATTGAAAGCTTTAAAGGTAAGCAGATGTCAGTAATGAGTGACCTTATGTGCACAATAGGATTTTTTTTCATATTATTCCCTGTTATTTGCCATTATGTGTCTAGCATATTTATGTAGCTTGTTTTCATTTGCTAATATACATCCCTTTCACTGGGAATCTAGTCCAAATATAGGGAACAGGTGCCACCTCAGCTGTTACGGAAATGCTTTTTTCCAGCCTGTGGGGAGAGAATACTTTTTTCTGCTAATCCTTTTCTGTAGATGTCCAAACATGTTCTTTCAGGAATTTCTTGTAAATGCAGTCAATGCAGTGCGGTCACAAAGACATGAACTTCAGTGACATCAGTAGAAGCTGGATGGTTACATTCTAGTATTAACTGCACACATTGGGTTAACTAATTGCTGAAATCATTCTGGACTTAGGGAAATTTGTAGAGGATCTAGAGTGCAACTTAGATCTTGCCATAAAGTTTAACATGAATTCTAAATTAAATTCTAAACTAAATTGTGTCAATGGCTCATGACTTAACCTACTTCCAAGATTTTTTTTTTTTACGGAAACGCATAGAGACTACTACTTTGTCACGTGATACAAGGTTATCACGTATAGATCAGTCTAAAATGTACTGAAGTTAAAAGGCCTCCGATGAAACAATGTCTTCACATCCTGCTGACAAACAGAATTAGAAAGTTTGTCTTCTATCACAATACAGATAAATGCAAAAAAAAATTGTGTTTGAGTATGGTGAGAATGCTCGTCCCCTAGTGTTTTCCAGGTAATTTTTTGTAATTTGGATCCCCATACCTTAACTCTGCTAAATAATATGTAAACATTAAATAAACCCAATAGGATTGTTTTGCTTTTAATAAGGATTAATTATATCTTATTTTGGATCAAGTACAAGGTACTGTACACAGAAAAAGGGGAATAATTTTTAAAAATATTATTTGAATAAAATGGAGTCTGTCTGGATAATGGTTTTCGAATAATGGATCCCATACATGTAATATATTAAATAAATTAGTGTAAATATATACAACCTTGCACATTTATGACGTGCAAGGTTGTGGAGAGAAGGGTGAAATTTGTATTCAATGTCATTTTTAAACCAATACTATAAAAAAGCATTTATATTGAGCAATTCTTGCAGACTGTCAACACTGTCTAGTATAAATTAGGTTGATTACATTTTTTACAATAGTGAAGTGTATGTTCCTATTTCAAACAATTACCATAGTGTCTGTGATTCTGTATTATAGATGCTGCAATTTTGTATCATTGATTTTCCTTCTTCCATAGTATTAATTCTTAATATGGCCCTCCATAAGTCCCTGCAACTGACCAAAACTTTACATTGTTCTTGGTATTAGTGTATTTGCATGCTGAACATGAATGGGGTGTCCCATGCTGTGATCATAATTAGAATAAGTAACTATATACAGTCATTAAGGCCTAATGAATCTCTGCCCTACAGAGCATAAACAGGCCACACACAACTTCACATACATTTATGCACAATTTTGCTAATTTATACACAAAACTGTATGACTGCCAGGTGTGAGCATCCCCTAAAATGACCAGTTTGTGTGTTCAGCCTCTTGTATGAGTGCTAAGCAGAAATTAGAAAGTAAACGAACATAAAGCATGTGTAGGATCATTGTTTTGTATGGAACTGCTAAGACACAAGTGCATTTTGGCCATCCAGGTTTACAATAATATTGTCCAAGTAACCTGTGGGACAGTACATTACACATCACCCTGTGTTTGCTCAGTTTTACAAGCTTTGGTGCTTGAGGGCCAGGAAGATCAAGCAATTTTTTGAAATATTTTTTAAATACCAAATTCATTGATGGCATATTCAGGTTGGAGACGAGTGTGTTTTGGACTACAACATGGAGCACTCTCTCAGAACTTTATTTCTGTTATAGGCTGATTTCTATCTCTAGGGCTGGTGTAAAAATTACAACTTTCGTTGAACTGTACAATAGTAACTTCAGTGACACTAGCATTCTCACACAGACCAACATGCCAAGGTATTCCAGTATATTATTTTTGTATATAATGTTAACTCAGAACCGCATTATAGCTATAGATACACTAAAATAAAATGACTTCTTTAGTTCAGTTTTGTCTGTGTAATGACAGTTCGTCATTATATAGTAGAGGATTTTGGCAGAACAATGTCAGATCAAGGAACAAAAATCTTGTCAGCAGCCAGCGATTGCTGATGTCATACAGGCCCATGTAATTGAAACCAGGCCTAACAGATCATGCATCTTTAAAAAAAAAAAAATCTATAAACTCTTCTGAGCCTGCCTAACTTATCCTTCATGTTACTTCCCGAATGGCTTATAAAATTAAAATGATTAAAGCAACTGAGAGCTGTAGGCAGTGGTTTGCTGTAATATATAGGCTCATAAACAGAGGTCTCATCTGAGAGCAGAAATCGTTCAACGATATTTAGTGGAAAACAAATGACCTATTGCTCCCCTGATAACTCTAGCAAATTGTTTTTACTCATGCACGTTGATGTCATAAGTGCCTGCTTTTTATTTGGTTAAAAAGTAACCTCCGATTACAATTCAGAGCCAGTATTTATAGGGAAAAGTACAATTGCACATGTTGTACCCTGAAAACAGTGAGTTGGTTCGATTTCAATTCCAGATACAGTTTATGCATTTTCTGTTTAACTCCTCTAACTTTATTATATGTCTCTGGAGTTTCACTAACTTCATTGCAGTCCAATAGTGGCAGGAGACATTATTAAGGTACATCACTTAATATTCCAATACAGTGAAATGCATCTAATTGACACATCTGTGCGTTGGGAACATTTGAACTGAGTTGACCCTCTAATCTATATAGTATTAGACCTCTGTGTACATTATTATAACACTTGGCACAACTTGTTCTGCCTTAATGGTTCTTAACCATTGTTAACAGGGAAATTCTACAATTATATTCCAATGTGTATACCAAGGGACCATTCTGATTCTGTTCCTGTGCCCTTTGAGTATAAATAGTCTATCCTCTATAAGGAGCAAGGCACATTCAAATGTTTAAACAAAGTTACCTACACATTAGGGGATGGATTTCACATGTATGTGTCCCTATGCTGACCTGTGGTTCCATTCTAACCCCAAACCGACCCACATGCATAAACGTGTGCATGTTTGAGAGCTTCTAAGGAGCTGTGCCCACTCTCTTCTCTCCTTGATTCTACAGGAGAAGCAGGGCCTGCACCAGAAGCAGGTTTCAAAGCAAGCATAGTACCTGGTAGAGCCCCCTATCAATGCAGCAAGTGGGCGGCAGGCTGCCCCTAAAACTTTGCCATCCTAGGCCTTTGTGGCCTTCCCACCATTCTGGGCCTGTACACATTATGGGGATTAGGGGCTCAGTTATTTGCTCAGTGTTGCCAGGTTCCTATTCTGTAGTATGTAGCCCTTGGCCTTATAACTAACTGCTGATGATGACAATTCTCATCAGAAATTGTGGTGCCTTTGGGTGCAGATTTATTAAACTCCAACTGCTGAAATATGATAGATTCTCAGCAGTTGAAATTTTTATCACAGTCATTAACACTTTGCCGTGAGAAACGGTTTTCTGACAGTCAGGAAACTGTTTTAAGAATAGTTACACCTATAAAAAGCTTTCTTGGCATTTTTAAATGCAGATTGTCAGAATTAATTGAACTACTCCTTCAATTGTTTAGTATGGGGCATTTACCTATAGTTCATTGGCAGTGCTAAACACCTTGCTGATATAGCAAGACCCTAAATGAGCATTAAAAAAATATCTGTGGTTTTGGGAGCACGTAATGAATTTTTATTTTCTTAAGCCCGCTCAACTGGGTGGGCTTTGTTTAGACATAAAGAAGATGACTGAGCAGACTGCAAACACACTGCGATATAAACCAGGCCTTTGGCTTCAAAGGCAGCATTTCTACATATAATAGACAAACATTGATGGTATGTCAGGTCAATCAGGCTAAACAAATAATCTTCATATTTAGTTTTACCGGTCCTTTCAGCAAGACGGAAACGCACCTGAAATACACATGATACAAGCCTGATATGTGTACACATTTTAAAACGGCAGTGTTTTATTTGTTCCGCATTGTCGAACCTCTTTTACCACCCACACTTTTCTACTCGAACAAAGTTGTTTCATTCAACAGCAGTACAGATATAAATTGTGGTAACCCTAAATGTGGTCATAGACGTTTCCAAGAAAGATTGTTAGATTCAATACATGGGTAGAGCTCAGGCCTGGATTTGTGGCTAAATCACAAAGGCCCAGGCCTAGGGTGGCACTTTTAGGGGTGGCATGCCGCATCTATATTTCCAGGTTCCTACAGGAAACCCAGAGCGGAGTTTCCGGTATAGAGGGAGCAGTGTGTTGAGCAGTGAGTTTGAATGTGAGCTGGGGGTAGGAAGCATGCCCGCGTTGATGGTAGTTTGCATGTGTGCAACATTGATAATGCGCGCACATGTCGGGGGAAGGGGGCACAGGAGGCAGCAGGTCTAGGGGCGCCTTATTTGCAAATCCGGCGCTCGTAGAGCTGAATAGTCAGATATACAGGTAGAAGCAATAGAATTCTACCTGTATCTGATGATTCAGCGATAAATGTGGCCGATGTTCCGGTGACTTCAATGGCGCCTGATCCGAAAATCCTATCTTCTGCCGATACCGGTCAGCTCGTCTATCATCATACATGTACCAAATATTGGGGCGTCTATGACCACCTTAAGATTGTAGGTAGATGATAATTTATAATGGCATGAATCTTGTGAGGCATTTGTTCTTTTCAAATACATTGAAGCACCATCAGAAGGAATGAAGACAGCTTTCATTACTATTGATTTACTGGTAAGGAAGTTGAGAAAGACATAACTGGATAGAAATACAGTCCCTAAAAAAGTATACAAAGTACTTTTTTTCCCCAAATTAAGACCCCCCCCACCAGCACACACCTAACACACAAAACTACACTGCTATACAAATTATCGTGCCAAAAATAAAAGCTTGGAATTCTGGGTTTGCACCCTAGTTAATATCAGTAGGATTAAACACTTCTTAAGGTAACTAAGTTATGTTAAATGCAATTTAAAAAGAGAGAATGCAGAACACACTACAAAATAGTTTTGGAGTTTTTTTTTATTTTTATGGAGAACAGTATGAATAATGTTCCCTTTTACAAATATACCCATTGATGCCCATTAAATTAACGGGCGCTAGAACATATGTAGTCAAACATTTATAAAAACAGACTTG
>CM044431.1:123083561-123096867 GCA_024363595.1 Xenopus borealis
AGTCCAACCCTGTGTGTACCATAGCTTTTATTACTTGCTATGGGGAAGAGACATGTATTAATAGAAATGAATGAAAAGCAATGGAAAAAACCCTGTTTCCCCACCTTTAATCATACTTTTCTAATGAAAAATGTCCCCACCTTTAATAACTGGAAACAACTGATAATATTTTTCCTTCTAAAAGCACCTTCCCGTTTGTTAACTTCTTCTAAAGGTAATATAGGATTACATGTCTGCTCTCAGAGAACATACTGTGGTCGGATAACATATAAACATACTGTGGACAGAGATATTGAGAGCAAGGCTGAAACTGCAAGCAGAGCCAAAAAATACCACAAAAAAAACTAGTCACCGTAAAATTATACCTGCAGAGCCTAGTTGCAAGGTACACTGGAATTTCAATAACTTCAATAACCATATGCCCCAAACGACAGAAACTTAGGTGTTCCGTCTCAGGTTAGTAAATGCAAGGCTTCTAACTAAATGTCATGCTTCCAGACTCAAATAGTTTCATTGTTTCAGATGCTGGAGCCAGATTGCATGAAAAAGCTGCATGAAATGAGGGTTATTCAATATTTTCATGAAAACAGGACACGGCAATGACAAGGAATTCAAAACATTCTAATAATTCCAGTTTTTAGGTGATCTAAAAGTCAGTGTGATGTGAAAGGATTGCGCAATTTTTTGCACTATTAACACATAATTGGAGATGAGCTATATATATATATATATATATATATATATATATATATATATATATATATATATATATATATATATATATATATATATACAGTATACATACATATATTTACAAAACATAACCAAGAAATCAGCTTTGTTTCTCATGTTTAGCCATCTAATATGCAGCTAAGGAAAAGCAGGCAACACATTAAATGTAAAAGAGCAATGCAATTAACCTGTGTGGTAATATGTCAACATTTAATTCTGTGAATTATTTCAGTAAGTTAAAGGATCATCAGATTTATCTTGATGAACCAATTAAAATGCTTGGCAGGTGACCTATCCAGTAGCAGCTTGACATTGAACACTAATGCTTTTGGTGATGTAATTCCTTGACAACCTTATCTGGGATTTAGAGGCAAGGCAAGCTATGGAACTTGATCTGCAACAGGCCAATTATTGTATTTTTTATTCTAAAGAGTATAGAACAATGTATTTTCTATTGTAGAACAGATTATACTGTTTTAAAGGTTTGGCCTAAGCCCATAGGTTAATAAACCTTGCATTAGATCTACCAGCATAACTGGAGTGTTAGTGGGAAGTCCAGTCCAACAAAAGACCAAATACTTATTCACATCATTAAAAAAACACTTTGTATAAATGCCAGCAATATGCCACAGTGACAGCAGTATAGGAATCCATCAGTACTGAGAATACAATGCTTGTAAAAATATGAAACAAACTGTCTGCCAGCAAATGGAGCATTCAGCGAAACATACTCACTTCAGTGACAGGGAGTAGTCGTGCTTGCTTGTCTGGCTGTTTCTCACAAGATAGCTGCATTCTTTGCACAGTCGGAGCAAGTTCTCTGCGTCTGTTCGGCTGATTGCCCCGTGATACCATCTGAAACCAAGGACAGTGTAGTTATATTTAAAACATTATCATTTATGACTAGTTCCAAAACAGATTGCATTAGATTCCAAACTGAATTTTTCAGCAACTTACTTAAAAGAGAACTAAACCAGCCTAAATTTTTAACTTCTCAATAGCAGCAATGATCCAGAACTTCAAACTTGTCACAGGGGGTCACCATCTTGGAAAGGGTCTGTGACACTCACATGCTCAGTGGGCTCTGAGCAGCTGTTGAGAAGCTAAGCTTAGGGGTTGTCACAAATTATCAAGCAGAAAATAAGGTTGACCTGTTATATAAGATGATGCTACAGGGCTGATTACTGAATGCAGATGCTAGTTGCACTGGTTTATGTGCTGCCATGTAGTAATTATGTGTATTAATGACTAATTAGCCTTATATGTGCAGTGAATCCGCAGAAACGGAGATGGGGAGCTACTGGGGCATCTTCAAAGGCACAGATCTTTACTGCTTAAGGGCTGTGGTTGCTTTGGGTGGGCTGGTATAGAAGCCCAAAACATAATGTACAACATTTATTACTTACTTCTTTAGTTAAGCTTTAGTTCTCCTTTAAGTTGTTCAACTGAAAACTGCCTAAGATTTAAAGATCTCAACTGTACAAAAAATTACTAGTTAGCTAAATAGCATGCATAAGAGCACTCATTTATCTTGGGGAAGCAAGGTGTAAAGCTGGGGGAAAAAACAAGATGCAGAGTGAAATATTTCTAACCTAAAAAAGTTACCACTCAGTAGAATTAACCATGGTAAAAAAAAAAGGTGGTGGTGGGGTCTCACATTTGTTTTTCCAGTGCAATGTTAGGATCCACTCGCTCTTCCAAGATTCCACAGAGGTCCGGGCTTCCATGTTTTATAGGTTTGAATCCCCCACCAGGGGCTCTCAGTTGTCGTCGCCTATCATTGGAGGGTGATAACGATTGCCTTTTCTCACCGCCATTGAACTGGGCTGTACAAAATAAAAAAACAAGAGCACAGTTGTCATCTAGGAAATCAGAAGTAGTGATAATGTATTACAGGGGATCATGCATGACAATCTGTAAATCACTGTTTTAAAAAAAAAAAAAAAAATCAAATATTAGAGGAACTATTAGATGGGCTCACCTTTAAGTTAACTTTTAGTATGTTGTAGAATGGCTAATTCATTGAGCTTTCATTTTTTTTCTTTTTTTTTAGGTTTTGAATTATTTGCCATCTGACACAGTTTTCAAATGTGGGTCACTGTCCCCAACTAAAAAACAAACCTCTGTAAGTCTACAAAATTATTGCTATGGCTACTTTTAATAACTCCACTTTCTATTCTCCTTCATATTTCAGTGCATGGTAATGCTGAACGTAGCAACCAAATTGCTAAAATTGAAAACTGGCCAGCTGATGAATGAAAACCTAAAAATAATAAAACATGAAAACCAAAGGCAAATGGTTTCAGAAAGTCACTCTTTACAACATACTAAAAGTTAATTTACCCCCCATGCGGGAGTTAGGGAAACAGCCTATAAAGTGTTGTTTTGTTGGTACCTTACACCCAATCGCAAACATGCTATTGAACCATTCTTTCCTCCCACGTGTTTCAGGGGATGTTCAACTAGAGGAGACTATCTTCATGCCTGGTGGCATTGCCCCATTGTATCAACTTTATGGACTGAAGTGTATTGTATGGCCTCTAAAATCATAGGGGTGACCATTGAACCTTCAATAGAAACAGCACTTTTATCTTTACCTTTTCCTAAATTAGCTTTACATCTACTTAAAAAGGTTTCTCAGATACTAGCAGCTACACGCTGGGTTATAGCCCTTCATTGGCTGGCTCCCTCCCTTTCCATTACACTTGTTGTCAATAGACTTAAAGGGGTGTTTCACCTTCAAGTTAACTTTTAGTATATTGTAGAAGGACCTAAGAAACTTTTCAATTGGTCTTCATTATTTATTTTTCATAGTTTTTTTAATTCTTTGCAGCTTTCAAATGGGGGTCACTGACACCATCTAAAAACAAATGCTCTGTAAGGCTACAAATGTATTGTTATTGCCACGTTTTATTACTTATCGTTCTGTTCAGTCCATCTCCTATTCATATTCCAGTCTCTTATTCAAATCAATGCAGGGTTGCTAGGGTAATTTGTTCCATAGAAACCAAATTGCTGACACTGCAAACTAGAGAGCTGCTGAATAAAAAGCTAAATAACTATAAAACCACAAATAATAAAAAATTAAAACCAATAGCAAATTGTCTCAGAATATCACTCTCTACATTATGCTAAAAGGTATCTCAAAGGTGAACAACCCCTTTAAATGTATCCAGTCCATGCACTATTTATCAGCTCTCTTAAGGTGGCCATAGAGAGGGAGATATGTCCACATTGAGGTGGGCGATATCCGGCTGATCCAATCAGATCAAGATGGAGGTGATATGGGTTGTTGGACTAGGTTTTTTAACCTGCCCGACTGAGATCTGGCCGACTTTCAGATATCGATCGGGGAAGCCCGTCGGATGGCCCCACACATGGCCAATGAGCTGCCGACTAGGTCTATCATGTATGGGGGCCTTAAGAGGATAAACTAGATCTCCATAACTCCATATGGTCACCTTGGGATTCCTTACCGAGCAACCGTAGAATGATTATTGTCCTATGTATAACTGTGATCAAACTTGGTACAGTTTTCTTTACCAATTTTTTATGATTTGTTTTTATTATGTATATTATTTGATCTACATTATGTTTGTAACTTTCTCTTTTTATTCACATTTTTCTTATGTATTTTTAACTTTAATCATTTGCTGATATCCACTATAAATATCATAAATAAAGAGTTATAAAAAAAGTTAATTTAAAGGTGAACAACCCCTTTAACACCAAATTCTGGGAATTGTATGGATCAAATGAGATAAACAAAATTCTAGACTTGACAGTGAAGAGCATGAGAATTGATGTTAAAAGAAAAACAAGTGTAGTTCTGTTACACAAAAGGCAAATACAGATGATTTTTAAAATAGTTTTACAGCCCCTAACACTTAAAGGGAAGTACATGCTCCATTGTGCCCCAGGCAATGTTTGCTTAGGTTTGAACAGGGCCTCTAAAGACACTCCTCACAATACATGCTGGGATATATTTAGAGCTTTGTTTGACATGATCTTAAAAAAAAAAAAATAATAAAAAGAGACATATCCACCTGCAGTGAATTGCTCTAATGCATACACAAAAACAGAGCTTTTATAAGGAACAAATATGCTATCCCAGCTGGACTTGGAGGGGAAGAAAGTACTATTCCATTTCAGTCATTACTTGTTTTGCACAAAATAATAATATAGCTATGCTTTTTTATTGTACCCTATGGAAAATATTGGCCTCTCAGCTACCCCGGAGCAAAACCAAATACTACTAGAGGTATGGGATCCATTATCCGGAAACCTGTTATCCAATTTATGGGATGGCTGTCTCCCATAGACACCATTTTATCCGAGTAATCCAGTTTTTCAAAAAAGATTTTCTATTTCCCTGTAATAATAAACCACTAATTTGTACTTGACCCAAACAAAGATATAATTGATTCCTATTGCAAGAAAAACTAACCTGTTGGGTTTACAGGTATGAGATCCGTTATCTGGAACCCATTATCCAGAAAGTTTAGAATTATGGAAAGGCTGTCTGCCATAGACTATAACAAGCAAACAACGAATGGTCCTCTGCACTCGACCCATTATCAATATATTTAAGACATTGAGACATTTTGTGCATACAGCTACTGAAAAATGCCTACCCTTCAAACAACGGGATTGTTTGTCCATATATTGCAATATATTTAAGCTTAATATATTGCAATATATGGACAAACAATCCCTGTTTTGTTTACAGGGTAAGGCATTTGCTTAAATATATTGCAGAAGACCTCTTGTATTTGTCTGCCATAGACTCCATTATAATCAAATAATCCTCATTTTTAAAAATGATTTATTTTTCTCTATATTAGTAAACCAGTAGCTTCTACTTGATCCAAACTAAGACAAAATGAATGTTTATAGGAAGCAAAACCAGATTATTGTGTTTATTTAATGTTTACATGATTTTCTAGTAGTCTTAAGGTGTGAAGATCCAAATTACGGAAAGACTCGTTATCTTGAAAACCCCAGGTTCCAAACATTCTGGATAATACCTATATTTAATGTTTACATGATTTTCTAGTAGACTTAAGGAACGAAGATCCAAATTACTGAAAGATAACAAAGTCCCATACCTGTAGTATGATTAAATACACTAGTACAAACACATTTCACTTTCGGTTGCTTTTCATGTGTGGCTTATTCAGCTGAAACCCTGCTCACCTGAATGAATTATCCCCTGACATACAACAATTGAGACCAATTACAAGTAGTGTCAGTTAAAATGTCAATATACCATTATGTTTTATCCTCCGTAGGAATGTAAATATTAGCAGCTAAATATGTATTTATAGTCCTTGTTTTTATCCCCCCTCCCTAAATTATAGGTGCACTTTTCTTATTTTAATTTGCCTAAAGGTTGCCGTATGCTGAAAGCTATCAACTAAATGTGCACCTGGGAAGTAGCCTATAGACAGCAATTCCACAATCATGGATCCGTACACACTTATTTTTCTGCAGTGGGGGAAACCCCTTTTCCTTTTATTTAGCCACCAATATCAACGTTTCGGGGGGTGCAACCTCCCTTCATCAGGATATGTAGCCTATAGATACATTCCAAGCAAAAACTTTATTGGTTATATTAGGCTTTTGCCTATTGGGCTACTGTCCAGGCGAAAAGATGCCTGGTGAAATGAAGCCTAGTATTGGAAAATACATTTAAAGGAAGTCTAACCTAATTTTTAATAGGTCTTCTCTTAAGGCAACAATAGAGTGATAGCATATTAATGAAGTGTATGTATTCTTACACATTAAATCAATATATAAATACTGATAAGAACAGTAATAAACTAGTCTCAATGTAAATCAGAGTGAAGTTCATCCCCCACACAGATGTCTAAAATGGTGGCTTGACAGATGCACATTTGGTAAACGTTTTGTCCTTTCCCACCTTTAAAAGAATGGGCAATTTCATACACTTCCGTGGCAGGCAGCAGGTTAAACTGACATTAATTAACATCTTAGTTTAATTGCCCAAACATAATCATGGGTGGTCCCACAATTAAATGAACTTTCACAAAAGAACGGAACGGAAATTTAACAAATTGTAAATCAGAGACTTGTGCAACTTCCAATTTCCAGAACTACATGAAAAATAAATAAATAAATAAATAAAAATAAACAAAATGCAAAGGTCCTGAAATTCCAAGCATGCATCTTGTTTTAAAAGGTATTCATTGGATGCATATTTCCTATAGCCTTTATAGTTTTACACCAGGCATCAGATGGCCATCTGGAAGTAGAACCTTATCGCCTATTCAGAGTTTAGAAATGTCAAGGAAGTATAATTAGTCACACGCAATCTTAAAAACCACACACAGAGAGGCAAAAAATGCATACCTGTTCTGCCCCACACCCTCTTTTCTTACTGAACACACATTATTAAAATGCTGAACCCCCACTTGCCCCCGAATGAAGAATAGGAATGTATGTAAAATGATGGAAAGCATATACATAGCTGGATTGCCTTTGCCCTATTACCCCACCCATGGGTGGATGTCACTTGACTGACAAACTAGTGTTTTAGCTCCAAGTTATGTGAGCACACAAAAAAAGCCTCTCTTTGGAGTCAGAAATCTGAACTTTTCTTTTACTACATTTGAATCACAGCCAGTTACCACAACATTTTCAAGCAACTATAACGATACAGCATAATAACAATAACAACAGATGGAAATGTTTTATTTTGATTTCTCTGTAAGACAGGGGTCAGGCTTATAGTTTTCTTTTCGATTAAAGTGCATTTTAAAATCAGTTTATGAAGCTTAGCAGAGGAGAAGTTAATAAAATCAGAACAGGAAGCAGATTTCAATAAAAGAGGTCTGTGCAGTTAATCATTTATTTTTAGAATTTATATATTGCACAGTACAGAGCATACCGTTAATGGAATTATATTCTAGTTCGAGTACTGAAACTAAGGGTAGGGACAGACAGGGAGATTCGGGGAGATTCTGTCGCCTGCTAAGCATACGTTTTTACATTCACCCCCTGCAGATCCTGTGTGATTTGTTTGAGTGTGCACATCCATATATTGTAGTTATATATTGATTGACACACAGTTAGTTAGGTGCTTCCTTCCTACGTAATAAATCTAATAAATCAAAATAAAGGACTGACACAAGGCAGCATGCAGAGACACAGAATGCTACAGGGCATAGAAGAGCGTTACCCATTATCCTATATATTTCCTTTCCAGTATAATCATTAACTATTGTTGGTTTGTTTTGTAACACAGAAAATATATTCTAAACCTAGGGGCAAATTTACTATTATTCCCCAAAAATAATTAGTTTCTATTCAATAAGCATTCGATTTTCAAATGTTAATCGAATAGTTCTAGGCTACCTTTTATTCAATCATTCGACGATCAAATACAAATCTATTCGATCAGTCGAATAAATCATTCGACTGAACAAATAAATCATTCGAATGATTTGTATGATTCAAACGATCGAACACTTCGATCGTACGAATCCTATTCGGTCAGGACTGCTCCCATAGGCTTCTATTGCAATTCGGTAGGTCCAATCTGCCGAAGTAGGCAATCGAATAAACTTAAAAAATAAAATCCTTTGCTGATCGAATGATCGAATATTCATCCATTCGACTCTATTTGAATGTATTCGATCGTTCGACCATTCCCTATTAGATGATCGAATATGCCTAAATTCACATATTTGACCAAACGAAGAAATCCTACGTTCGAAATTCGATCAAATTAATTCGATCGAACTTCGAATCCTTCACGTGAATTTAGTAAATCGGCCCCTTAGTGTTGCCACCTGGCTGGTATTTTACCAGCCTGGTGGGTAAAAATGGCAGTTGATCTCAATTTTATTAATAGTGAAAACATAAAAATATATAGGATGGCTGGTATTTTATTTACAGAAAAGGTGGCAACCCTATTTAAACCACATATACAGTGGTTGAAGACATTTAGAACATTTTCTGTTTCAGCTGGGGGGTTAATAGCAAGTGACTGCTAGCAGCACCTTTTGGCAACTATACATATCTTTAAAGGGTCAGACACCCACAAGATTAGATAGATATCTCACTTGGGTGAATGGTGATATCTGAATTAATTCTGCACAGGCCAAAAGGGAATGAGGCTGGGTGAAAAGAAAGGACAACAGCTTAGAAACCGAAGTGCAGTGTTATATTAATGTGCTTGCAGAAACTACACACTTGCTACAAAAGAGTATTATTATAATCTCTTTAAATCATGTACTGGAGGATTAGATTTAATTATATCTGTTTCTAGCTGCATAGAAAGGTTATTAAAAGCCAATTACTTCCTTTCAATGCAGTGATGCACAAAAAGGCTATTCCTGGGGCCTCTTGCGCTTCTTAATGCCAAACACTAACTGTGTTTTAATTCTTCATGACAACTTCCCCTCGTGGGGGGAATCAAGAGGAAGGCAAAGGAGAGAGCAATTTTCAGCTCCTCTTGGAAGGAAAAGATAACAATGAATGCTAATTGTATTTGCAAAAGTCGTCAGAGAAAAACATTTAGATTTTATTATTATATGTATTGTTTTTCCTAGGATACTTGCTTCACTTTATTAAAACATTAATGTTTTCCTCCTAAGACTTTTTCTTTGCAAATGGTTGCAGGTTTATGCAAATTTAATTTATAAAACCTAAACCCCTTGCCTTCTTTGTGCTGCTTTCTGTGTGTAGACCAGCACTTGTGTGACTGCCCAGTAAATTGATATGCATGTGATGGTACATAGAAGGCCCCCACTAGAGCCAAGACAAGGATTGTAGGCAGCAGGGATTTGGAAGAGCCATAAATGCCAGAACTGTAGTACAAAAGAAACCAAACTTGGTATATGCATGAATTCATGATGGGATTAAATATTCCCTATAAAGCTTCATGGTCTGTTTTTATAAATAATGAATATAGAAGATAACAGAGACTTTATAGAAAACGAAACAATTAAAGTTGGGATTGAAACCTAATCCAGTACAGGTATGGGACCGGTTTTCCAGAATGCTCAGGACCTGGGGTTTTCAGGATAATGGATCTTTCCATAATTTGGATCTTCATTTAAGTCTACTAGAAAATAATGTAAACATAAAATAAACCCAATAGGCTGGTTTTGCTTCCAATAAGGATTTATTATATCTTAGTTTGAAGCAACTACAGGATACTGTTTTATTCAGAGAAAAAGTAATCGGCTCTTCATATTGTACCTTAACTCTACTAGAAAATAATTTAAACATTAGATAAACCATATTTATTTGTTGTCCAGAATGCTTGGGTTTCAATCATGTAAACATTAAATAAACCCAAAAAACTGTCTTTGCTTCCAATAAGGATTAATTGTATTTTAGTTTGAATAAAGTACAATGTACTGCTTTATTATTACAGATAAAATAAACATTATTTTAAAAAAATTGGATTATTTTATTATAATAGAGTCCATGGGAGATGGCTATTCTGTCATTCAGAGCTTTCTGGATAATGGGTTTCCAGATAACGGATCCCATACCTGTACCAGTACAAGTAAAGCTTTTCTTGACTTAAGAGCAGGTTCATCAACATTCAAATTGGACTTTTACAGTGATTCAAGGTTTTTGTAGTAAACATAGCAAATTTGAATTATTAGAAAATCGCATTATCTAAATTTTATCTAAGAATTGGAGTATAAAAATTTGCAATCTAGTTCATGTAAAATTAAATGGGAGTTGTGTTAGCAAAACTCAAGCTATAGTTTTCAATTTGAGATTTTGGCATTGAAAATGTTGGAAAGAATGGCATTTTACTCAGGCTCGGATTTATGGAGAGGCCACCTAGGCCTGGGCCTAGGGCGGCAGGATTTTAGGGGACGGCATGCTGCCCAACCACACCCACATTGGTTCAGAAAGGTAAATTTCCCATGTGACAATTCCCATAGCTCCATCCCGATGATGAAAATTTGAGAAAATAAAAGGGAGGGGACAGGGGCGACAAACTACAGCGGGCGTAGGGGCACTATGTTTTTAAACATGTAAGCACACATTCGACTTTGGCGGGATTCCTAGCTTTTAATAAATCGGACTTCGATTAATGAGAGGCATCGGGGTCAGTTCCAGGCACTTCGCTGCTGGCTGGAATATGCTGGTGGAGAAAATGTGCCCTGTGTTATTGCTAGGGTTGCCACCTCACCCCTTTAAAACCGAACACATATGGAATACACAGCCTGCATGGCTAATTAGCAATACATTAAGGGCCGGTACACATGGGCGTTTTTACCTGCGCTCCCCTGCGTTGCGTTTGGCTGCGTTCAGCCGCAGGGGAGCGCAGGTATAGACGCACTCAATTATTTTCAATGGGGCTGTACTCACGCGAACGCATGTAGGCGCCAAACGCAGGAAAAATGCAGCATGTTGCGTCTGAATCTGTGTTCGGCGCTTACACGCGTCTCGTGGGTACAACCTCATTGAACAAAATGAGGTGCGTCTAGACCTGCGCTCTCCTGCGGCTGAACGCAGCCAAACGCAATGCAGGGGAGCGCAGGTCCAAAACGCCCGTGTGTAGGAGCCCTTAGATGCATGCTGCAGACTGAACTGATTTATGTGCAGCCATGCATCATGCATCTAAATAAATTGCTAATTAGCCATGCAGGCTGTGTATTCCATATGTGTTCGGTTTTAAAGGGGTGAGGTGGCAACCCTAGTTATTGCACATAGACACATTTGGTCAGTGCAAATTTCTCTATTGGCACAATAACATAGCTACCATGTTAAATAGTATCTGATATCTCTCCATTTCAGAAAGTTGTATTGATCCGTAATAATGCAGGCAACACCCCAGTGATACAGTTAGCAATTAAGGTTCTACAGGGAAAAAAATCTATCCTGACTCCACTAATGACAATCTAATTTTTCTTGAATCAATGCTTCCACTTGTAAATAACAAAGTCCTTGGTGCAAGCCCCATGCAGGATGGCACATTTGAAAAATAGCTATGCATTCTTGTTCCCTAGAATTCTAGCATCCCTGCACATGCTGCAATATTTTGCCCCAGCTATGCTTTAATGTGGGTGCAAAATTAGCATTTTTTGTAAATCACAAGCAAAAAGCATATATATATATATGTATATATATATATATATATATATATATATATATATATATATATATATATATATATATATATATCTGCATGTTCTTTTACATGCCTTCCCTCTGATTTTTTTTGGTGCTACAGAAAGTATGTGCTGAAATAAACCACAAAAGAACATTAGTTTTAGATCATTGTTTTAGATGCAACAAATGATTCTACAGTCTGGCATGGTACAAATACTTTGGGGCCTATTTATCAATGGTCGGATTTTAGTCGGTTTTAGAGGTTTTTGTAACCACAACTAAACTCACAAACTCATATTACAAATGTTATGTGATTTATTAAAAAATCCAAATAAAAAAATTAAGAACGGAATATTACCCTCAAAGATACTTATAAAATTAGAATACCTCAACAACCTCTAAAAATTTTAGTTTGATAATTTTAGTTAATAATTTCCAGTTTTATAAGTGCCTACTTATAAGCATATACCCAGTAATGAGTCAAAAACCTTTAGATTTTTCATCAGTGCACTAATGAAATATAGAATGTCTTTAGAATAAAAGAAACACACATCATAATAAAAAGTTCAATCAATAAATATTTTTTTTATAGCTTGATACTTGGAAGTAGGCAGGTCCGGACTGAGAATCAAAATAGGCGCAAACAGCCCCCACAGAGGCCCAAACATCTCCCACAGCCCACTAATTAGTGACTTTCTATGGCCCCTTATAGCAGCCCCTCTGGCATTTGCCAGAACCCACAGATTGCCAGTCCTGGCCTGAAAGTAGGGTATTTTACCGGCCTAGGCAGTATTTTTGATGGTTGATCCCAATGTTATTAATAGAAAAAAAAATACATAGGAAGGCCGGTATTTTTTTCAAGAAAAGGTGACAGCCCTTTTTGGAAGTTGGGACCAGCAATAAACTTTGGAGCATTTTTATGATCCCAGGAACTTACTAGCATTTTCGCAATCAATAGCATTTCCCCCTTGATTATGTTTTGAGAAACACATTGTTTTCCCCACAGTTCTGGTTTTAGAAAAAGCAGAAAGCTTGGCACCTAAACCTTGGCAAACTTTTTATTCTTCTAAACTTGTTGCTTTTTCAGCCAGATTCTCCTCTGAAGAATTGAGGTTACACTATTGTTATGTTTGTACAATTTAAAAAAATAATACAAACATGGCTGTTTATGTGTGTACAGCTATAATCTGTGGCTATATAAAAAAACAGGGCAGACCTGTGGATTGCTTTCAGTTAAAGTCAATATCGGCACCATAAATAGCATGCTAGTGTGATTATATTCAGCAGCCATTAAATCCCACTGCATTTGCAGCCATTCATGCCTTGCAAATGGTTCCAATCACCAGAAAAAAAATGATCTTGCTCCTTGGGCAAATGGACATAACTGCCTATTCATACAACCGTATGTAAGAGGTCATTATAAATGTGTACTCAATGCCGATGGGCACTTTAGGAAACAGTATATATA
>CM044431.1:123098411-123113961 GCA_024363595.1 Xenopus borealis
AACGACCGATCTTAGCGAAGTCCGACCAATCTGTCAAAATATCGTGCGGTTAGTGGGATAAAAACGATCGTTCATCTTACGATTTTTCGTCTGACATTGGTCTGAAGATTGATCAGCCAGGTTAGAAAATCTTTATCGGTCCCCATACAATCTACCTATGTTTGCAGGGCAAGCAGGCTGTGAGCCTTAAGTTTTGCTGGCAATATCGCCTGAAATGGTCTTTTTAGTTGATGGACACATCGGACATTTGAACGATCGTTTTGAGGCAATCGTGGTCTCATGATAACCATTGGATCTTTCAAAAATCTTTACCTCTATGGCCAGCTTAAGGATACATTTCCAGTGCTACCACTGATCCATTTCTATTCTGTTTATCTGTGGCACTTTATTGTGACAACAATTATACAATGAAGATGTCTGCTGTGCAGAGCCCCAATGGAATGCAATGGGCAGTGCCAGTGGTGTTTTGATTACCTTTTTCTCAGGCAACTCTGGAGATTTAAACCCCCATTGTGTCAAACCCCATTGTATCAATATCGTTAGACTACTGGAGACAAACGGAGAAATGTTTTTTCTTTCCATCAAAGTGATACTGGCCCTTATTTGGCAACAAAGTCAATATTTACAATGACACAGTCATTCTGTATTCCATTTTGTAGATAGCTGTTGTGCAATTACACAAGGCAACAGCAGCCACTCAGTTTAGTCTTGCTTCAGTATGGAGCCTCTAAGTTAGATATACCCTAATCATACTGATGACAGAACTGTGCAAAAAAATACATGTGCTTATGGTACCAGATGTTGTGTTAGTGGATGTGTGAAAAGACTGGATACTGGGTGGTCTGCTGGGCCAATTAAAAATAGCTTTCTTTTGATCTCAGCTAAATCTACTGACCATCACACTGAATGGAAATGGTTTATCACAATTTTAACTACAGATACTTTGCCGTGTCTTAAAAATTTGCAGGTAAAGATGGGTAAAATAATATTTTTATATGTGCTGACACATCACAATGACATAGATATAACCTTTAATCATTTAAATGAATCATTGGCACAGTAGAGTTTAATATCCATTTGCTTACCTCAGGTTTACACACAACAATGTTGATCCCAGAACCACAGCAGCAAAACTAATCATTGTGCAACCACGTGGCCAATTTAGAGAAAAAACAGCAAAATAAAATGACATTTAGGTAAAAAAATGATAAATGCATATATGTAAATGCAAAAAGAAAGATGTTATTGTAATCCCAACAGGAGCTGTTGCAATAAAAATCCAATGCTTTTTAATGTAATTGTAATATTGTCTATTAAACCACACAAGTGACCACTACCACTATGAATATTTTGGCATACTGCCATAGTTGTTACACTCTTGTTGGCTATTAATCACTCTAGCAGTGTCTTATAGCAGCTCTGTGAAATTTGCAGGTCTTGCATTTGGACAGTGAATTACACAACAATGTTTGTACTGCTTAGCAGCAGCTGTAAACATTCAATATTCAGGTGAAAAAAGGTGTAAATTAGGCATTATGCTTGCAAGAAAATATTACTTAGATTTAGATGAGCATTTGTATAAGCAACCGTTGTTACATTTGTAGTACCAGAAAACTAGAACAAAACAGCAATTCCTACGAGAATCACTTTTACGTGATTTTCTTTCTAGATTACAAATAAAGGTGGCCATACACCATACAGCTTATCAGCCCGTGCGTGGGGCCCTCCAACAGGCTTACCCGATCGATATCTGGCAGAAAGTCTGCCAGATGTTGATCGGACGGGACTAAAAATCCAGTTGAATTGCAGCCACATCGGTTCGTTGATGCGGTTCTGCGATCTGACCGCCCGTACGTCCTCCGCTGTGATCCGATCATTGGACCCTAGGGCCCACGATCGGATCACCTAATAATCGCCCACCTCAAGGTGGGCATTTCGGGGAGAGATGTCGCCAAATAAGCAGATCCCACCGTGTATGTCCACCTTAAGATGCATCAGATAGATAATGCAGAGATATCCCAAATCTGTGAACTATTTATAGAGACACAAACTCAATTGAGGAAACATACTTGCAACAATTCTTCAGATGCTGAAATCACAATTAAATGATCTTTAAAGAACGTTGCACTGTGTATCCATGTCAGAATTGCAGCTACAGATTTGCTAATTTCAGAAATAGTTAAAGGGTCAGTAACATGAACATTTGATTTGCCCTTAATGCTTTTAAACATTAAGTTCACTTAAGGCCTCATTAACAATTGTGGTTAGGCAGCCAGAAAAATCCCATACATGAATGGTCTTTGATTTATGTGCTCTCTCTATAATTGCCAAGATACAAAGGCAAAAGGTGTGTATTGGACCCACAGATGTTATCAAGATGTGCCAGTTGGATTGCACACATGTGGCTTCCTGAGTCTGCATATACATAAACACTCTGATCCTGGAACAACTTGTGGCTAATAAACCATAATATCAATAACTGTCTTTGCCGCATATGGAGCCTCTTGATACATGCCACTCAGAGAGGAGAATCCTTACCAGCACTTGTCTGTAGGTGTGGAAAACAAACAGATTGAAATTTTAAAAATGGAAAATTTAAAGATTGAAAATTTAAATTGAAATGTACATTGCGAAGGTGAACAATCCCTTTTACTATATGGGAGACAGATGGGGCATTTTAGGGTGCTTTGGCAACTTTCTGTGAATTGTGCCAGGCTAAACACCTGATACTGGCTGGAAGGTTTGTCAAACCGTTCAGGTGTAAGTGTTTTTACTAGCTGCCATTGTAAACTGTGAATGGGTCGCATCAAGCACAGAGGCAATATGAGGAGGAATTGGGTAGAGGAGCACAATGTTTAATTTAAAGTGTGTTTTGGTCACAGTAGACTACAAGTCCTAAACACAAGAGGAGACTTGCAAAAGGTTAATATGGCCACATTCACAATGAGTTTGGCTTTGGTATCTCAAATTCAAAAGACATTTAAGGGTAATGCTTCCATTGGTCTTCCTCACACTGTTTCCTAATAATCATCATCCATTTAATAGCATTTCTGGAAAACTCTTGCGGACTGCAAAAATTAGTGGGCCCCTAGATCTTACATTTGGAAACCTTCTTAACCTGCCTGGTTAGAAAGTTTATATCTATACTGGCTAGCCTTTCCAGCAACCAGGGAAATATACCATACTGCACTAATTAGTTTGTCAGTACTCCAGTGTAACATTTAATATTTTTTATTTATATTTTCCTTCACAAAAAAAAAACCAAAGACAAAGAATGGATGTTCGTCTGCTTTAAAATCTGTCCACAAATGTAAATAGCACACAATGCTAATCAGACACTCCAATGTCAGTAGGTAAGGTGGCAGTCTCTTACAAAAGTTGCACAGCTACACATGAGCAGGATATGCCTTACTGTCAAATACAGTCCAACCATGGATACAGTGGAATAAAATGGTATACACAGTTCAGATACCTGCCAAGGCTGGCAATGCTTTGTTCCATTCCCAAGGCTGGTCATACTCATCAGCAGGCCGGTCGTCATCTTGTGGTAACTTGCTTTCTCGCAGCTTAAGGCCAACTATGCTTTCTGAATCTGACTCCACCCCATTACTCTCTGGCTCGTATGGGGTGTCATACAACTGGATGCTTTTCTGAAGTGACTTCTGACTTTCATTCTTCTGAATATCTGCATCCGGGGAAATAATAAAGAAAGCAGAGTAAGGATTAGCTGCATAAAATAGCAAAGTAAATTATACAAAAAATAAATAAATAAATAAAATGAAATACATTTCTAATAGTCATAGATACATATTATATTATGTATTATTACATCCTTTGTGGGGGGTAGGGATGCTCAGAAACCACTATTTTAGGATGTGGTCAAATCCAGAATCCTGTGTGATTTGTCCAAATACCAAATGGAATCTGAACCCTAATTTGCATATGCAAATTTGGGAAATGAGGGGAAAAGAGAATAAAAAGAGTAAAAAAGTCCTTGTTTGTGTGACCAGGGCCGGGCCAGTTCAGCAGGGCACTCTAAGCAAGCTGGCTGGACAGCCCCCCTTGCTCACTTGTGTACGGCTGGTGCGACTAAGAGAGGAAGGAGGGAACAGAGAGGAGGAATGGAGCCAGCCAGCACGACTGAGAGAAATTGGAAAACAACGGAGAGGAGGAAGGGGGCCGGTGTGACTGAGAGAGGAGGGAGGGAGCCGGCCGACATGACTGAGAGAGGGGAGACTGATGGAGGGGAGAGCGACTAAGGGGAGGTAGGGGTGAGTGAGGGAGGGGAATGCAATGGAGGGAATGTTCACAGGATAGAAGGAAGACTTAGGAGTCCTGACTAGGGGTAGGCAGAAGACAATTTTAGAGGTAGCTGCCCAGCGCTCCCCTATCAATGTGCCCTAGGAAGCTGCCACTTCTGCCTACCCCTAGTTCCGGCCCTGTATTTTGAAAAGTGACATGATTTTTTGGATTTGGATTCTTACAGTGCAGGGATAAGAGATCTTATGATTTCTCCAAACAAAGGGATATTCGGAGAAGTAACGTTTTGTTGAAGTTTTAAACATTATTTTTACGAAAAAAATCAAACAGGGTGACACTTTTCTCATGGGATACCAGACAAAGGAAAAGGTTGTAATCAAAAGCAAAGCTCTCTTCTATTTTTAGGCGCTTTTAGCAAATTTTTTAGACTTAGCAAAGGTTAATATAAGGTATTTCTCTTTAATAGGTGCTGTTTCAATGACTAGCAGCTTGTATCGAAATGCTGTAAAAACTCAATGCAAAGATCAATGCTGAGGTCAGACAAACAAGAGGAAACAATTTAAACTCTTAATTTTTACATTGTCTACCATTAGTTCATTAGATTTTGCGTGTTCACATACAGAATTAACACGATTATCTCACCATAATGTTTCGGACAACTGGGAAAGCCTAGCACAGCTCTCAGATTTAACAACAAAAAACCATAAGTCATTTGTATTGTATGCTGGTGATTCTAAAACTACCACCATAAAAAGTAGTATTTGTAAGCATGGTCTGTATACAAAGGCCCGTTATAGTTTGTTAGTATTATAGTGGTCACTGGTTCAGCTACACCCCAGGTGGAAATGAACGATGTGGTAATGTTCTGTTCATTAACATACTGACCCAGAAGTGCTTTGGCTGGCATGATGTATAGGGCTTCCATTAATCTAAGGGGCTCTCGAATAAACTCCCCCAATCCTTCGACTGTCCTATGTTTGTGGGCCTGATATGTGATCTTGATTAGGTGCTGCTAAAATTTAACACTAACATTTTGAATGCATTCATTCAAAAGCTTGATGGGAAACAAACATGGAACAATATTCAACAATATTTATTCCCTTTTACTAAGGAGCTGTGATTTTGGTAGTGAAATGGTACAGAGTTCTTTGAGAACCACAGATACACCATCTAATTTGATACACATATACACTTAGGGGGTTATTTGCTAAAACTCAAAATTATATTTTTTATTTATTTATTGACCATACACCCATCCACAATTCTATCTGATTTATCAATAAAAACATTTTTAGAAAGTATAGTCAGGAAAAAACTCACTAAAATCGCGCTAAAACCTCAATTGTACAGATTTTTCTAATTTGATGGCTGAATTTATTTTTTGGGTTTATTGCCCAGAACTGTAAACGGGACCTCTGCCATTTATTTCTACATGACCTCGACAGGCTTGAGATGCATGACTTTCTGAAGCTTCAGGGTATGATAAATTTTCCCCTCTAAAAATTCAAGCTATTGCCCCAAAGAAAACTCAACCAAAAAAAAACTGATGTTTAATGAATAACCCCCTTAATCAGCTCCTGTTGTCTTGCATTCTCCACTACACATCTTCTCCTCTCAATGAAATCAGAGTGAAAGACTAGCCACAAAGCCATTTCAATGAGAAAGGGACAAAATCAACATACTGTAAGGAGTAATAGAGAGAGCAGACAAAAAAAAAAAAGACATCATTGGGGCAATCCTAATAGCGCCTGACAGAATGGCAAAGGGAAGATGAAGTGAAAACAATAGAAGGGAACAAAAATTGAAAAAGCTATGTGAGAAAGCAAAGGATGTTAAGGTAAAAGAAAAATTGATTTGGGAAACTAGAAGAAAAAGACTGAACAGAACATTATAGAAAAGGGAGATTTTAAAGGTACTGTGTTGCATGCACAAGTAGTGTCATGAATAAAAACAGACATACAAGAAAGGAACAAAGTCAACAAAAAATCAATACTTAAAAAAAAATGGTAACATTCAATAAACACATCAGATTTTCTAGTTACATAATTTTAACGTTATTTAATTATGTCTACTGATAGTATCATTGTTTCAAAAGAACAGCTAAACTTACACTAAAAAAAAATTAAAAACATAAAGGCATCATTTATCTAAAAGCTCCGGCCCTCTGCAACATATTAAAGAGATTGCATGATCACACTGCAACCTACAGCATTATGGATTAGTCCTCTGGCCACTACCTAAAATGTAATGAAACCAGTCAAGCAGGATATTAGTTATTCAACAAGAAAACCTTGTGCAATGGAATAAACATGAAATATTCAAGTGTTATTTTAAAGAAACCAGTGTGCGGTTACATGGTAAGCAATAGCTAGCATATTTTACTGGTTTCAACATTACAAGGGCAGATATTTCCTGATTGTTTTTAACACTGCAGAACAAAGAGAAAAATAACATATTACATAAGGTGACATTTATCAGCATTAAAGAATAACAAGTGCTTAATCAGAGCTACATTTTGTGAAATACTTTTTAACAGTAACCTTACATATGCAAATATTACCCAAATGTGAGCCTGAAAACTATAGACTGCCAAGCCCTGTCCGATCTTCGCATCAAAGCACTCACTGCAGATCTTTAAAGCATCTTATTGACCAAGACAATGGGGATTTAAAAAAAAAAAAAAAGCTTAAAATGACTAATTCCAAACTGGTCTATAACGATTACTGTTCTGCTAGTTTCACCGGGAATAAAAAGAATCCATTAACACAGTGCTTAACAAAAGAGAAATGAAGGTTACTTGAGGGGGTCAACATGAAATTGAAGTCCACCTGTTCTAAGATGCAATATGGGACTTGAGTGCACCTGCTGAGCTTCCTAATGGATCCTGGTTGCTATCCACTTCAAAGTGATAATTTAACACTTCTTTCTGAACTAATGCAACAGCAAAGAAAAACGCTGGCTTAAAGGAGAAGTCAACCTATAATGGGGTAAATGCCATGCCCCCCTCCCACCGTAAGCCCCCTCCCTATTTCCCCCCCCCTGGGCAAATGCCCCCAAGATGCTACTTACCCCCTCAGCGCAGGTCCTGACCGTGGAGTTTGCAGGCACCATCTTCTCCCCAGCTGTCTTCTTCCAGGATCCATCAGCATCTTCTGGCGCATGCTCAGCAGTTTGCCGGTTCAGCTCTACTGCACCAAATGTCACAAAGTTTCAATCGGAAAACTTTGTGACTTTCGGCACACGCACAGTAGAGCTGAACCGGCAAATGCTCCTACTGCGCATGCGCTGCCAAGCGACGAGGAATAAAGGAACTCCACAGTCAGGACCTGCGCTGAGGGGTAAGTTCCAACTTGGGGGGGACAGGGAGAGAAGGCAGAGGGGGACGGGGGTTTAAGGCAGGAGGGGGGCATGGCATGTACTCCATTATAGGTTGACTTCTCCTTTAAGCAAAGGCAGTCAGCTGCCTTTCCAAAGTTATTTTATGAATGTGCAATAATGTCTATTAACATAAATGACTTTGCTCTGCATTAACCAGCACACCTTCCAGGTTGTATGAAGTGGACCTTTTAAAGGGGTTCTTCACTTTTGAGTTAACTTTTAGTATGATGTAATGAAGGATATTTTAAGACAATTAGCCATTGGTTTTCATTGTCTATTATTTGTGGTTCTTGAGTCATTTAGATTTTTGTTTAGCAGCTCTCCTCTTTGCAATTTCAGCAATCTGGTCCCTAGGGTCCAAATTACCCTAACAACCATGCACTGATTTAACTAAAAGACTGGAATATGAGTAGGAGAGGCCTGAATAGGAAGATGAGTTATAAAAAGTAGCAAGAACTATACATTTGTAACCTTTCAGAGCCTGTTTTTAGATGGGGTCAGTGACCCCTATTTGTAACTATAGGAGTATGCGAATAATTTAAAAACTATAAAAAAAAAAATAATGACAACCAATTAAAAGGTTGCTTTAAATTGGCCATACACACTGGGAGGGTTATTTTCTAAAATCAATTTTTTTTAATAAAAAAAAACTAAACTCTAATACCCAATTTAACCTTATTTATTATTTAAAAAAGTTTGATTTAATTTGTTCAGATTAAAACTCAATAAAACCAAGCAAAAGCCTGAATCGTACAATTTTTTCCGTGAAGGTCAGACTTTCAGGCTAATTCCAGCGCAGACTAAAGAAACTTTTGCCACTGACAAAACCTCAGGCAGGTCCGAGATGGCAGATTTTCGGATTTGGCTTTTTGCTGCATCAGGCTTTAATAAATCTCAAAATATTTGAGTTTAAAAAAAAAAAAACATGAACATTTAAAATTTTTGTTCCAAAAAGCCTTAACGGAGTTCAATAAATAACCCACTAAAAGTTATCTTAAAGGTGAACCACCTGGAGGTGCTATATATGCTTATTTGTGGTCACCAAAATATAAACTATGTTCAAAAGCTACACCCTGACTGTGGCTGACTAAGAGCTAGGAACTGCAGGGGGGAACAAAAACATTTAGTGCATAATGCATGTATCAAACTAACTGCACATGGGTGGGTAAGGCAGTGCCATTTTGCTTCAAATGATAATTTTCCCTAATCCCTATAATCTCATGTTTGCACAGCAGGTTCTAAAGGTTCCACCTAGGATTGTCACCTCACCCCTTTAAGGGTAGTGACACACTGGCAGATTCAGGGAGATTTAATCGCCTGTTCTTCTGAGCGAGAATCTCCCCGAACTGCCTTTGCGTGTCTTCCCTTCCTGTATAATGAAGAGCATAAACGGCACTTTGTTTTCCAAAATCGCTCAAAGTTGCCTAACGAGCAAATCCTTAAGTAAGCACATATGGGAGCCACATCCTGCATGGCAATTAATTGCCTTAGCAATTCATTTAAATGCATGCTGCAGACTGAACTGATGCGTATAAGCGTCGAACGCAGGTTCAGATGCAACATGCTGTGTCTGAACCTACGTTCGGCGCTTACACGAGTCTTGTGAGCACGTCATTGACAAGAATGGAGTGCATCTAGGCTTGCGCTCCCTGAACGCAGCCAAACGGAATGCAGGGGAGTGCAGGTAACAAACGCCCGTGTGTAAGGGCCCTAAATGAATTGCAGAGCAGGGCGTGAGGGTCGAGAAATTCTCAACCTGCACCCCACCCTAACCTGCTCCCTCCCAACCAGCACATGGCCTGGCCCAATGTCACAAAAGGGGCAGGTGGGGACAGGTGCAAGTATAAATTTAGGAGCTGGAAGTGCTTGGAGGATTTTGTGCAGGAGCTCAACCCACAGGTTGGGCGGCTTCAGCTGGCCAGAACATCACTACTGGACAGGGCTTATTTGTTTTTTTGTATCTCCTTTTCCAGTTTGAATGGCTGCCCCTATGGCTACACAGCAGCTTGTTTAAACAAACTAAAGTAGTTTTTCTGAAGCAAACACACGGTTATATCAGTGCAAAGCATTATATTTTAATTACTTTGATACACTTTCAGTTTTTGGTGTTACTATTCCTTTAGAAACAGAGAAATCGAAATTACCATAAAATGTGGACTCGTAGATAAAGACCTATGGGGGACCTCATACAACCTGTCCTGAAAATTTTCCAAGAATTCAAAGGATTTTGCGCAAATTCGAACAATTCTTATTGGATCAAAAATGGACGTATTAATCGAAATAGGTCCATTTTTCGATAGAAAAAGCCCTTTAAAAAAAGGGTCGAATCTCAACGTTTTTTCACTTAAAAAAATGTGGCCCTTAGTAAATCTGCGCCTAGTGTGTGGCCTCATTAAACAGTTCTCCCGTAATCAAATATTTTTTTTTTTTTATATAACTTATGAACAAAGTCAGGAGATCAGAAGGCACCATACTATGTATTAATAATTAGTCTGCAAGTGACCTTTCAGTGGTATAATAGATGAAAACAGGCTGAAAATGATCTGGTGGGGCAATTAATGTGATATGGTAAGTTATGAAATTTGAGGATTGTTAACAGCCGAGGCTTTACTTAACAGAACAATTACAAAGCCCTATACAAGTTTTTCCACTAGCTTTGGCATAAGTATGGTTTTGCTTCACACTGTTCATTCCTCATTTCATCTTCAAAGACAGTTTATTTTTCATTTTTAGGCAGCCAGTCTATTGAAATTGTTACCATTCTAATAATTGGTAAACCTTGCTTTTTAAAAAAAAAATTAACCACTGTGAAGTTCTTATTTTCTATTACACAGAGACTGAGCTATTTAGAATTGATTGTGTATTTTAGACTGATTATTATTTTTTACACTCGGCAATGACATCAAGCTGATTTCTGGGAGTTTTAGCAGCTGGAGGGCAAAGCATTAAAAATTATATACCCAGGGGTATTTTATTCCCTGATAAATATTAATGCTCTCATAAATTTAATACAAATACAGTCACATCTCAAAAGTAGGATTTATACAGCTCTATTATCAGAAAATTAAATAATAGTACAGGTATGGGATCTGTTATCCAGAAAGCTCGGAAAGGCTGTCTCCTATAGACTACATTTTATCTAAATAATCCAAGTTTTAAAAAATGATTTCATTGTCTGTAATAATAAAACAGCATCTTGTGCCTAATCAAAACTAAGATATAATTAATCCTTATTGGAAACAAAACCAGCCTATTGGGTTTATTTAATGTTTACAAGATTTTCTATTAGACTGAAGGTATGAAGATCCAAATTATCCGGAATACCCCAGGTCCCAAACCTGTACAGGTATTTTATCAGTTATCCATAATAGGGATGCATCAAATCCACTATTTTGGATTCGGCCGAACCCCCGAATCCATTGTGAAAGATTCAGCCAAATACCGAACCAAACCCTAATTTGCATATGCAAATAATTTTTTTACTTCCGTTTTGTGACGAAAAGTCACATGATTTTAAGGATTACGATTCGGTTCGGCAGGCACAAGGATTCGGATGAATCTGAATCCTGCTGAAAATGACCGAATCCTGGCCAAATACCGAACCAAATCCTGGATTTGGTGCATCCCTAATCCATAAACCCTTTATTCAGAAAGCTCTGAATTACAGGAAGGCCATCTTCCATAGACTCCATTTTATCAAATGTATCCAGATATTAAAAAAAATTGTTTCCTATTCCTCCATAATAATAATACAGTACCTTGTACATATCCACACTAAGATGTAATTAATCCTTAGTGGAAGCAAAGCCAGCCTTTTGGGTTTATTTAATGTTTATACAGTTAAGGCACAGATTTCAGCACAGAAATGGAGACTGACCACCTTGAATAATTCAAACTGCAGCTTTGCTGGTTTTTATTTTCAAAACAACAAATTCTTTTTAATGATTTGAAACATCAGCTAAACTGGCATCAATTGCCTCTGGTGCCACATAAATAGACTGGAGGTAGCAGATGGCATCAAAGGGTAAAACATACAGGTCTTTACTCAGAATCCACAAAAATAGTAAATCCAGACATGCTGGAGCCCAGAGCTTATCTAAAATAGCTTAAAGTATATGAACATATATACACAGCAAAGATATAACACTTCAAGCCTTGATTGAGCACACGAGGTTTCAAATCTCTTTATTCGTTTTTAGCGTATCACAGGATTTTATCAGGATTTAAACTGTCAGGGTAATTTGAAAAGTGACTAACTATGGACATGCTGGTTTTCACAGAGAATGGGTCTGTGTTGTCTTATCTACACACACAAAATGAGGGCATAGTGAGACCTATGAATAAGTGTGAGGAGTGTTCATTTAAATGAATACTATACTGAATATAAAGAAAAAGGTAATGTCCCACCAAGCTACTGACATGCACTTTCATGACTTGGTACTCCAGGTTTTTAGGGCAGGGGCAGGTGGGCAAATTTAGTCGCCTGGTGACTAATAGCCTCTTCTTCGAGGCGACAATCACCCCGAACTGCCTTCTCCCTGCTAAAATGAAAAATCGCCTCGTTTTGCAAAGTCATAGTGCAAAGTCGCCCGAAGTTGCCTCATGAGGCAACTTCGGAAATCGAAGCGCCGCTAGTGCATTTTAGCAGGCATTTTCTCATTATAGCAGGCGGAAGGTATTTCAGGGAGATGGTCGCCCAGCAGAAGAGGCGATTTGTCGCCGGGGTGACTAATCTTTCTGAATCTGCCTGTGTGCCCTGACCCTTAGACAACCATCCTCCCATAATGACTCGAGTAATGACTCAACCCACATATTTTCCCATTACTGTTCTGGAGAGAATACGTTATCATAAAGTACAGGAAAAGCACCTTGGCAGAGAGTAGAACCTCAAAAGAACAAATTTGCCTCATTTGATATAACTTGTAACAAACAACTACAGAATTTAGACTTGGGGCGTCCTGTATAACTGTTCTTTCTTTAGTTTGGAGCTTCATACCTTAACTCTACTAGAAAATCATGTAAACATTAATTAAACCTAATAGGCTGGTTTCTGCTTCCAATAAGGATTAATTATACCTTAGTTTGGATCAAGTACAAGGTACTGTTTTCTTATTACAGAGAAAAAGGAAAGTAATTTTTAAAAATTTGGATTATTTGAATAAAATGGAGTCTATGGGAGATGGTCTTTGCATAATTTGGAGCTTTCTGGATAATGAGTTTCCAGATAATGGATCCCAATCTTATTAGTGATTTTGCCATCATCTGTTATTTCCCCAGTCTGAGGTCAGGTTATTATAAAACAACAATGGCATACAAAGAGGTCTGTAGAGATCTTATGTATTCTGTAGGCAATTCATACCCCCTGGAGGGACACATTTGGTCCATAGAAAACCAACTCCAGAGCACTGAGGCTTGGGCTTGATATCTTGAAGCCAAGACAAGAACAGTGCCAGCTCTAGACAGTTGCTCACTGGCAAACAGTTACAAAGAGCTACAAGTTTGTGACTTTCCTTTATTCCTGGCTTGGCAAATGAGAATAATATCAGATGACAGAAACAAATAAGCTCATAGGGTGTACAAAGCCATTGGCTCAGTTTCTTCCTTTTTACAGCGATGTTCCCACTGGCTTTTTATACTCTTTTATTCCAACATTGTACCTGAGGGCTGTACTTGGCTTACCATATTTTGACATCTGGACATCGTAAAAGCTGTGGGATTTTTGAATGCATTTATTCTTGAATACTGATCTCAGACAGATGAGTCCTAGGCTAAAGTGTTTGCTGCTGTTCTGGCCATCAAGGCCATGTTTTGCTGAGAGCATTTACTGACTGAAGCATGCAGCTCATTAGACTTTTATTGGTTCCCGGTGTCTCTGCCCAAGGACAGAAAAATGGAGTTCACACAGGACGCCCTCCACACAGATGGACTTGACAGTAGCCAGAAATGAGACTGTATGTGTAAATTATGTTGTGAGTATTCAAGGCAGGGATTCCAGTTCTGGAAACTGAACCATCTGCCTAACCTTTTGTGGAGACTAGAATGGGAAAATATCAGATAAATTTAATCTAAAACTAGAACCAGTTTAGGGCAATGAAATGATTTGTCTTTTTGTCTGAAACACAAAAAGCGGTACGATCTAATAACGTTCCTTTGTTGTAACTGTTGGCCCAGATAGTTTCCAAAATATTGAATGGTGTGTTACGATTTCCAGAATACTCAACTTGTGCTTTTTTAATTCTTTATATAACATTTTCTTGCTAAATCTGAAATCTATTGAGTTATGTCAGCGGAACAGTATTCACAGATGAATAAATTAAAAAAGAGGGTCACACAATGACATCTGACTTGGGCAGGCCCGGTTTGGCAATCTGTTGATTCTAGATAATGCCAGAGGGGCTGCTGTAAGACTGACAATCACTATTTAGGGGGATGATGGGGGTCTGTTTGGGCCTCTGTGTAATTGAAATGCCAGGGCCTATCTTATATCCCAGTCCAGACCTGGAATTGCGTGCATGTGTGTAATAATATCTCTCAGGGTACAATGCAAAAGTGCATTCCTAGGGTTACTCCTGTTGGAGCACAGAATAATTTTTCCTATTTAAAAAAGCAGGGTACAGCAACCTGTACCCTCCAGATATTGTTAAAATCAAAACCAAGTATCCCTCTAAAACCCAAAGGATGCTGGCACTGTAGTCTTGGCACATTTAAAGAGCTGTGCTTGTTGTAAATGAATTATTTAAAGAAACAGGAATGCTGAATAAACGGTATTCACATATAAGAAAAAAAAATAATTACAGTAACCTGGAAATGCTTTGATTCAGTTTATGGGGAATACAATATTCTTAAATGTTGAAGAAATACTACAAATGATAACAAACACTTTGCAAACTCCATTGTGTTACATGACCGGTATCTGCAGTTTGTGTTCTCCAACTACTGCTTTTTCCCACTGCACGTAGGGAGGGGAGAGGTACCTAAATGTTACCATAAAGCCTGCCATTAAAGGAACAGTAACATCAAAAAATAAAGTGTTTGTAATACAAATATAATGCAGTGTTGCCCTGCGCTGGTAAAACGGCTGTGTTTGCTTCAGAAACATTACTACTGTTTATATAATAAGCTGCTGTGTAGCAATAGGGGCAGTCATTCAAAGGAGAAAAGCTTCAAGTTACACAGCAGATGTACTCTGTAGAACGTAATGGTGTTATCTGTAATCCACTATTTAACCTGTACCATATAGCCTTTTTTCAATTTCCACCATTGCTACACAGCAGCTTGTTTTTAAAAACTATAGTAGTGTTTCTGAAGCAAACAGATCAGTTTTACCAGTGCAGGACAACAGTACATGATATCTGCATTACTTTAAAACATTTTCATTAAAACAAATTTCAGCCATATAATGCCCAAAAAATATGTTTGTTTTGTACCTAAGCTACAAATGTCTAAAAAGTTGCTGGTGGGGGGGTTATTTTTTATTATTAATGTATTTATAAAGTTTATTCCACCACACTGTACAATGACAAGGTGCCCACACTGAACATACAGATTTATATACAAAGTAACCATAACTGATATGAGATAACTGATGAGCTAAGAAGTGCCCAGGCCTTACAATCTAATGTGTTACAAATGTAAACAAGTACTTTAGCTGGGCTTCAGGAAAAGTGGCAGCTAAAACCACAGGCGTGTTAAAAGGAATCTATCCTAGATTTGTACACTTACCTAACAAGGGTAGCAAGGGTTGTTTCTTGCGCTCTCAGTCATGCACAACTTTACACATTTATATATCATATTTATTCAACAATATTACCTTGTTAAGACTCAGTGCTTACTATATTTTATCTGTGTATCTAACTGTGTATCTATCTGTCTGTCTGTCTATCTCAGTCCCTCTTTTGACAGCTCAACCTGC
>CM044431.1:123122752-123136994 GCA_024363595.1 Xenopus borealis
AGGAGGTAGTATAACTACAATACCCAGGCAAACTGTACAATAAAAGATTAAATGGGCACCAGGAGGTTCTTTAAAACAAAAGTTGAACGTTTATTAGCAAAAAGCAAGGTTTAAAATACTCACACAGGAGCTTTCATAGAGAGTAGCAGCTGTTACACAGGAGTAGTAGAGATGTTATCAGATTTCCATACAACACATCACAGTAGGAAATAGTCCTCAGAGTCAGGATCGTCAAGGTACATCAAATCCAATACAAAGTGCCTGTTGCTGTAATGTGACTGATTGGAACACCAGGTAAGGCCGGATAACTGCTGCTAAGTCCTAGTCCTTATCACAATGATATCCCTGCACTAAAAGCAACACAGTGGAAGCTTTGTAAGAAGATCTATTCCTGCTAACACTCCTCGTTGGAACACACACTGTTCATACTAAATACAGCTGACTATTTTTCTCTCTCTAGAGAGAGACTATTACAGTACTACCCTGCTGTTGCTATCCCTCGTTCACGGGGTGGCCTGGTCCCCGACTTGGATCACTAACAGTTGGAGGTCCTGTTAGGGCATATGGCTTACTGGGGCCTTGTTGATCCCAGGCTCAATGAGCAACCAGCCTGTTCAGTACCAGCAGCCAAAGAAGAAGTGGCCACTCCTTTCCAGCACTATAAATCTGTGTGGCAGGAAGTGGTCATTACACTCTTGGCTCTAACTATTGGTTAGAAGTATACACTTGTAACTTGTAGAAGTATACACTTGTAACATAAACTTCTGCCTAGTGACAGAGATCAGGGACTTAACTCCATAGGTGCCAGACAGAAACCTATGGGTCCCTACAGAACCATTTACTGTAGTTGCCAAACTTCTGTAGTTAAATAGCCTAAGTCTACCTTCAATTGCTTTAAATAAAAGCATCCTTTCAACAACTGTCGAGCAAGAAGGAACATTTTAATCTATGCAATAAAAGGAGCAAGGTTTGTATAAGGTTCTTAAACCCAGAGCAACCCATCTGCAGGTAGTATTTAGGGAAAGAAAACACCTGACCTGTGTAGATGTGCAACTTCTGAATTTTTATTACATTAATATACATCTATGTTGAAACAGCAGATAAATCCTATGTAATTCATGACAAGCAGACAGAAACACAGGCTTCTGATTGTACCAAGAAACATGGAATATACATGGTACATCATCTGGAAGGGGTGAATTGAAGCTAACGGGGTGTTTTCATGGTTTTATTGTTGCCTCCGTGTATCACTTTAACCCCTTCAAGTGACAGAGATGGCACAATCTATGGTGCTGATATGGAAGAACAACTGAACCACTAGTGTAGCCTCTATGTTTCTGCGGCATATGTCGCCTAGCAATGCTTGCTGCTGGTTGCCTTCTCCATAGCTGATAGCTACAAGGTTACTCTTCTAAAGTCGGCCATTCACAAGAAGATTCACTTGTTTGGCGATGTCGCCAATGAGCAGATCTCTCCCCAAAATCCCCACAATGAGGTGGGTCGATTGTGGGCCCTAGGGCCCAACGATTCGATCACAATGGAGGCAAAACGGGCAGTTGGATCATGGGACCACATCAACAAACAAATGTGGCAGCTATCCAACACGGTTTTATACCCTGTCCAATCGACATCTGGGCGACCAGATATCAATCAGGGCCCCATACATGGGTCAATAAGCTGCCGATTCAGTCTGTCGACAGCTTTTATCGGCCCGTGTATGGGGTGCCTTTAATATACAGGAAAACACAACAGGAACCAAGATTTAATGGTGTCAGAACTTATTTTTATGTGGATATCGGTTTATAGTCTACCTTTAAATGTTTTTCTGACCAAAAAAAGCTGAGAATTTCACGATTGAATAAATATTTAGGCTGTCAAAGTAATCTGCAGCCACAACATGGTTTGTTATATTAAATGCAACAGTTTCTATTTCAACAAATAATATCACTATAAAAAAACTATCATGGTTGGGGCAATGTCAGAATAATCCAAGTAGGCTTAACCTCAGCCTTCAGACACTTCAGAACGGCTATGGCTGTTCAACAGAAACAGAAGTTAAAGGGACAGGAAGAATATTGAAAAAAATCTTTTTTCTGCTCAGTAAAACAAGGATAATCTTATGGCTAAGAGGTTGCATTCACAAATAACCACTTGGTAAAGCCTGATAAGCTAAAACTGTGGGTACACAAAGTGGTACCAAGCAGCCACTTTGCTATTATATAGCAGTGGTCTACCTGCAGAGGTCCACCATATGACTACTGAAAAAGGATATTCAGCAAGTATCTAATAAAACATAAACATACCTTCCAACATTTTGGAAACAGAAAGGACAAAAAGATGTGGCCTGAGGCGTTTGGTGAACATTTTTGACCATGCCCATTTTGTGGCCAGACTCCCAAATGACCAAGTTCCTTTTAAAAAATGTGGTAGGTTATGAAAGTTTGAACACATTTCCATGGTTTTTATGTTTTTACAGTTTTGCCGATGAATGTGAATTGCTGTTTAAGCTGCAAGTCTAAGTTCTCCCAAGAGACCTGCTTATGTTAAATTGTTACAAAAGTATCTAGTCTGGGCTCTCTGCCAAAAGCCAAATAAGTTTTCTGGCAGATCAGTTGCTGTCAAAATTGGGACTCTCCCTCAAAAAAATGGGACAGTTGGGAGGCATGCATTAAATCATCTGCCACTATCTAAAGATATTAAGGGGAATGTAATAAAAGTCTGTTACAGAAAAAAATATTTGCAATGCAAAAGTACACAGGTTTTCTAAATACAAGGTGCAGCCTAAAGGAAGATGGCTGTTGCAAGGATGAGGCTATTGGCTTTATAGTGACCAGCAAAAACATCCGCATGGTGCCTTTATTAGAAGGGGGAATGATTCCACTGCACTATAAGGATTTTTGTTTACATTTGATATTCATTTTTTGCTCAATAATGTTACTGGGCTTTGGTGGTATAAGGGCTAGGCCAGACGGGGAGATTCGGGGGCATTTTATCGCCTGACGACTTCTCGCCGCGACTTGTAGCCCCCGAACCTCCCCGAACAGCCACTTCACTAAGCGCACCGGCGTTGCTTGAAAACGCCGGCGCGTATCCACACGGAGCGGCGCGCTTTTTAAAATTGCTCCAAATTGCCCCCGAATCTCCCCGTCTGGCCTTAGCCTAAAGATACGTAGAACCACTGTACAGTCATCATGTAATCTGCTACTTCTGCTAGCATTTGAATGTTTCAGCATTTACAATTATGCTTTCTCAGTATGAAAGCATAATTAAGCAGTCTGCTTTCTCCACAGTAATCCTCATTCATCTATGTCTGCCTTACAGGTGTGTTATTTCATGTAACCGCACACAGTCAGTGAAAGCAAACACACCGTCATTGCATCAAGAAACAAAGGAATCTTTGTCATCTAAAGTAAGATAACAGTTCTGATAAAGGTCAGGGTACAGATTTAGTTTATATACCGTGTAGACAGAGTATGCCAGATAGCAACGCTTCATTACGGCATATAAAAAATCAATAGCCGAAGCAAAAATCCACTGATGTTTGAAAGGTCAGCTATATCAAATACAGCTTTCAGCTGTGCTATAGCAGGCAAGACAATCTGCAAAAAGTGACGTGCAGGCTAAAAAACGGCTGACATTATTATTTATAGAAAAAAATATATATATATTATATATATGAATGAAGGCAATGCATGCTGCCAAAAATCTTACCGCCTTCAGCTGTCACATTAGTTAAAACTGAGTTGGCTGATTGGCACACATAGGTACAATCTCTCTCTGCCTAGTAAACAGAACAATGTGGGTGCTTAGGGAGCCAGAGAATAAGACTTTGCTGTCACACAGATGCCCGTTTGCCATTTGTCTTGAGATTTGGTTTTGTGACTGATAACAGTTGCTTGAAGCTCTTGTTGAGCTACAAAGGTGGCCCTGAATTTGCAGATGACTTCAGACAGATGCCAATGACAGTTTTCTCCTTTAGCCAATGAACTGTGCTTAAACTTCACCAGATGTACCAAATCCCTTGGCATGTAGTCCACAAAAGCACCATCTATTGCTATAATATACAATCTATTGCTCAGACATGTTTCTCTTTGGTTTGGGCATTGGTCAGTTTTAAACTGTAAAGAACTAATAATTATTCTAATTAAAACCCCTTACTGTGCAGGAAAACCTTCTTTTAATCTAAAAAACCATAAACCCTGCCTGGTGATATTTGTTCTGTTAATTCCTTTTATAAGCATTTTCACATTTTAAAATTAACTCCAAGGGATTTAGGGATTAAAAAAAAATCAAAGGAAAAGCAATCGTTTCCTCTCACAGGGAACTTGTCCACTACATATATTCAAAGAGTGACACACCACAAGCCAAGCATCAAGGGTGACTAAGCCTTTAATCCATATCAACCTTCCCTTAAGGGACTACCGTGCATTTATTTTCCTTGCATGCACAAACCAGAATTAAAAACATTCTACACAGAAACATCTAAATTGGTGGTTTATATAGGGAAAGCTGCACCCCATAATAAAATCTAAAAATATTATAAGTAACCAAAGACATTGCTGACCATATAAAGGTACGAGTCCAAAGGCAGAGTGTTTGTTTACGGGTCATGGGACTCCAAAGTGAGTTGTAATGTCTTACAGATGAATGTAATACATAAGTTTCAGGGAGTCATGTGACAAATTACATAATTAAGCATCAATTCTCTAAGTGATGGCATCACTAAGAACATGTTAAAAAAAAAATATATATATATATACTAGTATATATAATTAACAGGATACTCATGGCTGCTGGATCATATATTATCTATTTTGCGTCTACAGAGCACATACAAATAAAGGTTTTTTTCATTTTAATAGCCTACAGCGGCACTGGCAGACATTTCTCATTGAAGTCATTAGGGTGGGTGTGTGATTTTATCATATATCTAACAGCAGCACGAGCAGCACTTGGCTACATGGGTCATATCCTGCTCATCATGACTTGCCTTGATTAATTACTTTCTTGAACTCTTAAGCACTAGAAAATGCTGTCTGGCAAGCTTCCAGGATAGGGCCTTGTAAACAGAAAGGATTATGGAGGCTGTGGCCTTTAATGTATTATAATTAATATGCCTTGCAATCTGTTACACAGAGGCCACACCCTGCTTGTATATGGCTGGTGTACCTACCTCCCTGTAGTTAAATAAGATCATTCATTTCCTAGGTGGTTGATACCTACTTCCTGTTTTGCTAGCAAAGCACAAATACGTTAGATAATTAGAGGCAATCACTATGCATTGCATGCCAATCAAACGTGAGCAAAAAGGAAAATAATATTGGGATCCAGATGTAAAGAAGACACCAGGGCACACCTACACTGCGTCTCCGTGCCTTAAAACATAACAATAAAACCAGGATAATGAGGAGTATCTTTGGATATCTATGTAATCTAGAAATTCTGTTGTTGTTATGCTCACAGTCGGAAAGGGGTGATAACGGTCTGGTAACCAAATGTACCATGTTAGCAGCACAATTTCCAGAGATTATTGATCTTCAAAGATTTCTTGATGATTTATTGGTAGCCATACATCTTTTTGCTAGACACTGCAATGCACAGTTAACTTAAAGGGATCCTGTCATAGGAAAACGTTTTTTTTCCAAAACGCATCAGTTAATAGTGCTGCTCCAGCAGACTTCTGCACTGAAATACATTTCTCAAAAGAGAAAACAGATTTTTTTAATATTCAGTTTTGAAATCTGACATGGGGCTAGACATTTTGTAATTTTCCCTGCTGTCCCTGGTCATGTGACTTGTGCCAGCTCTTTAGGAGGGAACTGCTTTCTGGCAGGCTGTTGTTTTTCCTTCTCAATGTAACTCAATAGAACGCAGTTGGACATGGGTTTTTACTATTGAGTGATGTTCTTCGATCTACCAGGCAGCTGTTATCTTATGTTAGGGAGCGGTTATCTGGTTACCTTCCCATTGTTCTGTTGTTAGGCTGTTGAGGGGGGGAAAAGGGGAGGGGGCGATATCACTCCAACTTGCAGTACTGCAGTAAACAATGATTGAAGTTTCTCAGAGGACAAGTCACATGACTTGGGGCAGCTGGGTAATTGACAACATGTCTAGCCCCATGTCAGATTTCAAAATGAAATATAAAAAAATCTGTTTGCTCTTTTGAGAAATGGATTTCAGTGCAGAATTCATTTTTTCCCATGACAGTATCCCTTTAAGAACATATAGATTAGAAAAAAATTATATGTAAAACTTTGTACATAAAACATAGGAACATTATATTGGCATGATGTATTTCCATGTAGTTCAGAAGGACTGGGCTGTCAAGCCTTTGTTTGCTAAATAATCACAACTCACAGTTTTGCACAAAGCAGAGAGCCCAATATTTGCTCTAAGAAATCTTGCTTGAGGTATGTATCTGTGTGACAGCAAGGTATAAGCTGCTGGTATGTGTCAGGAACTTACAGGGAATGCTTACCTAGGCTCATGCCTCATACTTTAACAGGGCGGGCCAGCTTACTTTTGCCAGCAGTTAAGCAACACACCGGAAATTCCACAAGTTTTTCTACATAATTTTATTTTTATTGCTTCTCTTTACCCAGTTCCCATACTGCACATCCAAAAGAAATACCTCATGTGAATAAGAGGAAGCTGTTTATCACAAACATTACAGGCATGGAACAAACCTGTGCTCTTTTCCCTTGGGTGAGTTCTGTGACAAGTACTGCTGATAGAGGGAACAGATATACAGCAAGTGGAGCGCAACAGCATGATCTCTTAAAGCAAACTATTTATTCGTTGAGCAGGAGGGCCCTATGTAACACCAAAACACTACTTTTCGGGTTCAGAATTAACGGGTAGCTACTAGAGATGCACTGGATCCACTATTAGAGATTAGGCTGAATCACCGAAAGTTTTGTGAACAATTGGATCAAATACCAAACCGAATCCTAATTTGCATATGCAAATTAGGGATGGGAAATGAAAAAGTGTTAACATTTTTTCCACTACCTTATTTTGTTATGAAAAGTCATGTGATTTCCTTCCTCAACTCTAATTTAAATATGCAAATTAGAATTCAGATTCAGTTCAGCCAGACACAAGGATGTCACAAATGTTTAACTACTGCTTGCGTGTTTAGAATATGTAAAGCAGAGGGTGGGCAAACTAAAGTACCATTAAGATGTCACTCCGCTACTCTGATGCATGTTGACAGCTTTTGGTTGCCTTAGGCTTAGGCCACACGGGAAGATTTCAGGGAGATTAATCTCCCTGAATGGCTTGCCGCCCGCCAGCGCTAAAGTCGCCTGCGCCTGTTCACACGCAGCGATATGCAGCGCCTATTCACACACAGCGATAAGCTGCGCCTATTCACACGCAGCAAGATTAGTCGCCTCAAAGATGCGGCGATCAGTCGCCAGGCGACTAATCTCTCTGAAATCTTCCTGTGTGGCCTAGACCTTAAATGTAAACTCCAGTGAAACAGTGTGCCACATCTCTTTAAAGGATGTGTCAACCCCAACATTAAAAACCCCCTTGCATTGACAAACTATATACTACTTGATATATAGTATACAGTACTATATATCAATCTTTGAATTCCACTCCAAATGACAAGCTAAGGTTTTTTTCCCCAGTAGTATATGGAATAAAATCAACATGTTCATTTTTGCTGTAATGCTGCCAGAAACATCTAGGTGCATTAAAATAAACTTTTCTGTAGGCCATTTTGTGCTACTTCTGTGAAATGTAATTAAACTGTGGCATGCATTGTTATCCGGAAAACTCGGTTAGATTTTCCTTAATTTCTTACATTTGTTTCAAGGCTTGTTGAATAAGCTGAATGCACACTGCGACAATGTAATTTCTTACCTAGGATTCTGTGCATCCGACATGATGCCTGCGCTTCCTCACGTCGCATCGGAACGGAGGTAAGCACACCATTATTGCCTGTGTAGTTCTACCCTTAATTAGACAAAATGCTACACTTGTCAGCAGATTAGCTTTATCGCATGTGCATTGTGCAATACTGTATTTATGCTGAAATAGCAGAAATATTTCATTATTGGGCAGTCCTGCATGTGCCATGCCAACTGAATACACATACGAATGAAGTACAAAGGGCAAATACTGCAGGAACAAATGGCACTCACGAATTATGGCCAGTTCTAGTCACAAAGTTTTACAAGTCACCAACATTTGCATCTACTTGCCAAAAAATGAACAGGCTTCTCCTTATGCTGTTTTCTAAAGCCAAATTAGTTGTGAATTATAACCAGCCAAAGGACAGAGCACAAGCTGTTGTCTTATAAATAAAGAGAAGAGCACAATTACAGAAAATGTTGTAGCCAGCATGGCTGTATAGATGGAAGGCAAAATGTGAGAAAGAAAGGTTGATATGATACGGTTTAGAACTGTACTGTAATATTTACTTTTCTGTACTATTTGCCAGCAGGAGGAGTAAACATGTCAATACTCACTAGTCAGTTGTAGATGACTCAGTATCATAAAGCTTTCAGTTAAGGCCCAACAATGGTTAAAACATCATCAAACAGTATTCTACAATTCTCATTTCCTTATATATCTAAATCTAAAACAGTCACCACGTACAGACCATAATTGATTTGGTGTGTTTATTTGTAATTAGTGCCAGGTAAGTAAAATAGTTTGGTGACCAACTATAGCATAGCATATTGTCTATTTCTAGTTTAATAACTCCCCAAATTAATTGATGCACTGCAATCTTATTTCTGAAAGAGTTGGAGCACTGAATTGTCTGTCCTGAGCAAAAACCATTCAAAGCTGGAAGTGATTCTCTTTGGTTAAAGGTTAACTTCACCTTTAAAGTACAAGGAAAGGCAAAATCAAATCAAGTCATTCAATGATACCAGTCGATTACCTGTTACCCCAGTCTGTTGATTCTCTTCTTCGAAAAACACACCCAGCCCAGAGTAATGTTTGAAGATAACATTCCTAAAAACTTGTCACCCCCCTACTGTTTTAACCTTAACTTCTTCTTTCTTTATCCTTCCAGTATTTCCTATTCGTTGTCCTATTTGCACATAGTAGCTTTTTTATGACAACAGGCACAATTCTAAGTATGCCACTTGATAAGTCCAGTTGCTTTTCTGCAGAATCACTGCATTGTTGGATAATTTCTAGCAGAAGTATCTATAAAAGTAGGTACTGTAAAGCAGCAAAGCTTCTTACCCGTCATTAATCTTTGGGCTTCATAAGGTTCCATGTAACCATTGCTCTCCGTTTTGATTCCCTTGTTTTTCTGCTCACTTTTGGCATCAAATGGATCAGAATAGTCATCAGCTATAATAACCTGAAATAGGAAAGGTTGGAGTACTTTTATTATACAATTTTTCAATATTTCTTTTTTGAACTGACAATACTAACAATATTAAATAATGACAAGCACAGATGCAAGGGCAATATTCTCAGAAACTCTGAACATTGAGCCTTTATTTTGTCTGCATATTTTGCTTATTTAATGATCAGTGCAATTTCAGAACAATATATATATTAGGTATACAAGTTATGTCAATTTCAAAATTCATAACTGATCAAATGACCCTTTAAATAACAGGTATACATCCTTCAAATATAAAGACATGAGAATGCTTGATGTCCACACCACAAATACTACAGCCTACCAAGACAGAGATATAATTCTTAATATTTTAGTCAGTATTTAATCACACCCTTTGAGACTTGCTGTCTTCCAGTATTGAATGCAGAATAGCACTTCTACGTATATCAGTAGCTAATGCCTACTTCAAGACAACATGCAGCTGACATTGTAAGTTCTACAGGGCAGGGACCTCCTCCCTCTTGTGTTTCTTAACATGCTCCACTAAATCTTTACTAATATAAATATTTGTGTATTGTCAATATTTTTTATCCGGCATTTGTCACCATTTGTACTATTGCTGTAATATAAAAATGCTTACACGTCAATCAAGCTGTTATTTCAAAGGAAGCTTCTTTGGAAAACTACTTGCTCCAAGCTGTCTCTAAAGAGCATAAAAAACCTAAAATAGAAGTAATATTTAACGGCACCTTCTCAGATCCCCCCAAGTAGCTATGTGGGGAAAACAGGGGTGGGTAGATAAAAGACCTTCTTAGGGCAAGAATACACATAGTGGATTGTCCGCCATCCTGCACAGGTGTTTCTTATAGAGGTGGAGGAAGCAGACCCAACCTTATTAGCACAACCCCATAGCTCCAATGATAGGCCCAGCATTGGCATGTGTGGAGAAGGGAGTGGATACTGGTGTGAAACTACATGTATGTATGCATTTTTGCACTCACAGTCTGCACCTGAGTCACTGAGCTGAAAAGCACCAGAGAGAGGAACAATTTAAACTTTTACAATAAAAAACAAAGATAAAAAAGAAAACAATTGAGATAAAAAGTGTTATTTCAGGTGTTATCTAAAAATTAAGTGAACTGAAAAAGTGTTTGGAAGCTGAATTACCTCATTAAGGGCTGGGGCAGACAGGGAGATTCGGGGAGATTCTGTCGCCTGGCGATTACTTGTAGAAACTTCGGGCGATTCCGGAAATCACCACGCTGCATGTGTATTAGCGCTGGCGCTTTTTGATTTAAACAGGTGTTGGACAGGGAGAAGGCAGTTCGGGGAGATTGTCGCCAGCGATTAATCGCAAGGCGACAGAATCTCCCCGAATCTCCCTGTCTGCCCCAGCCCTAAGGCAAGAAATTGACTGATTGACTGAGAAATTGAGGTTTGTCTGACAGAACAAAGACTAGATTTACTTTTACATCATAAAAGAGTAATGTACCCAACTAACATCAAGTCCATACTGCGATTATCCTGCATATGTAATAAAAGGCACTAAGTTTACCCAGGAGCAGTAACCAATGATTTTAAACAGGTGGTCATTAAATTCTACAGATCTACAAATCAGCAAATACCTTATTGGATGATATCAGGGCTGGATTTCTTGTTATGGTGCCTGGAGGCCGCGGCCGCCCCCTGCCATCACCACCCCCATCCAATTACGCAAATGCACAAACTTCAATTTGACACGGGACAGGACGAGTAGAGGATTTTCTGGGTGCCCCGTGCAAACTTAATAAGCGGCTGGGTGGCATGCCGCCCCTTAATATGTGCCACCCTAGGCCCAGGCCTTAAAAAAACAGGCACCATACTGGAAATTTTAAATAAATGAAGACTTAATTTAGGAGCAGCTACCAGAGAATAGATTATTATGACATATATTCCGTTTTATACCCTGTATTTGCTGGTGCCATCATTTTAAAGGTCTCAGGCTCACTGTAAATCAGTGGCAAATAAAAACAAAAGTGCTGAGACAGTTTTGAGACATACAATATGTGTAACTGCACTATTTCTGCAGCATTTGTGTTAAATGACAGTTTGACAACAATCAATCTAAATCTAGTTTATATTGGGATGGAATACATTTGATAACCAGTGGAATATGAACACCTTCAGTGCCTATGGCATCTGCTACAGAAAATTTGATTAGAAATGTTTACTTCTGGAACGCAGCCCCTCCCAACTGAGTTATATAGTAATAAAGGAGCATATTGCAAGGCAAGGCATTCTAGCACTGAGGCAGAACGGGGAGAAATGAAAACCCTTCTCACTCAAGGAATTATGTGCAAAGCACACAAAGCATTCCATCTGTGTCATTGCTATATGTATGGGGCTATTCTCTCAGTGGGTAGTATGTGTACCCATCAAGTAACATTACACAATTGATGATTTATTTCTTGTTTCTACAGAGAAATCTCAGACACTTGCTTGAACAGCTACAGAAAGTCTCCTTACCTAGTTCATCCGACTCTTTAATTCAACTAAATTGGTTATTACCAGACCATTGACTCAAGTAAAAAAGGAAAGCCCGAATATTTTACTTTAAAGTGTTTGCCTGGTGTGTTTCAAGCATGAAAAGCAGAATGGTAGTAAACATTACAAAAAGTAAACTACGGCTCCTTAAATGGAATTACATGTGCCCATTACATTACTAAGCATTTATAGCATGTAATTTGGTTAGAACAAGCATAACCTTTATTAGATTAGATTTATTGAACACTTGCACGATGATTGTGACCCCAAGTCTGCTCATGAGCTCCACAGATATTTTCAAATCTAGCACATCCCTTGAACATGACACCTAATTGTCCCACTATATATTGTATAAAATGTTGCCTAGGATTGGTGTGTGCAGGCAGTGCAGTTTGAATACAGGAGATAAAGGCTAGGTGTAATCGGGAATGTAAAGTAGGAGACATAAGGTTATGGATCATGGGAAGCAACACAGATGCCCTATGACCAAATAAATTTGAATATTTTAGTTCTGGGATTTACTTGGCTTTTAGTACTTCAGCAACTGTGTCCTTATTGATATATATATTGTATGATTAAATTACAGTGACTATGTCAGCACACACAAATATGCCACACTAAGTAAAAAGTCATTTTTTTCATATAAACAGGTAGAATATTATTAATTAGATTATCCCCCTCCCTTTGTTTTGTCTAATATGAGGGGGGATTATTAGTGCACTGGTAATCTAATTATCTACCTTGCAAGGACCAAATATGGAGTAGTTTCAACTTCCCTGTTTGACCTGTTTAGTTCAATAACCAAAACCATAGACTTTTATGACAGGAGGGTGTTTTACAGTGAGAGCTCTGAAGCTGTGGAATTATCTCTCTGAATCTATTTTACTGACACAAATTATGAGAATATTTACTGTGTTTGGAAATATTGACTGATAAGTTTGCGTGCCTACATAGGAGTGGGCATTGCCATGCTGTTGGTTGCCCCAGCAAAGCCACCCCTATTGTTAATAGCATGTTCTCGCTGAGAAAAATAAAAAACGACATGGCATTTTCTGCTATTGGTCCAAAGATTGTCAAAATGTCCCGTGCACCATTTAGATATCAGCTGTACAATTTGTCTTCATTTACATATGTGTGATGCTAACAGCATTTATTGGAGTATTAATCTTCTTCAAGCGGCTCATACATTATCAATGCTGTCTGTATCGCTATTGTGCAAGAAGGATAGGGCCATTGTTGGTTTTGGTGGAACTGATGCATGCAGAAAAAGAAAATAATCACAAAAAGACTTAAGACAATGCTTCTGTTTAGCACTGACAGCAGCATTTTGCAGCATCCGTTGTTGGAAAGTCGTCTCAGTCTTAGGAGCACCACCAGCCTGTCACCTATTCTGCTTTTTTGGGATAAGGTGACATGTATAACAGAAACCTGAGTTAGCCTGGGGAAGAGATCCGTTTGCAGGCATTCAGAGCCTTTGTTGGACTGAAGCGCAACTACACAAAGAAGCCACAAACAGCAAAGAGATGCAGATAACACTTAATGAGGGCAAAGCAAACATTCATGAATAGCTCTTTCATTCTCCATTGGGGCTCTGTTTACGTGAAACAGGAAACAACAGTGTTTATAGTGCTCTTTTCCCCCCACTGCCCCTAATATACTTCCTAAGGTCCCATCCTGTTAAAAGATGCCTTCTTGAAGAAAAACAATATCAAGTATACACGTGGCTCCCGTGTGATATTTGATAGAATTTACTTTAACAGTTTCCTGAATGTGACAGTGTTGTTTTAATTGCCATGTGGGACAATGTTATGTTACACATAAAAGGGTTTACTTAGAGACTGGGAGGCTCTGGGCACAGAAGATGAAAGCGGAGGTCTAACAGAAAGTGTGAAGAAACTCTGGCTCCCATGACTCATCTACCAGTTCCCCATTCACTCACTGAGGAGAAGAATAGACATCTGAAATAATATATTCATTCAGTTTGGACAGACTGACTGCAATAATATTGTAGAATGACCTATTGCAATTTTTTTGGCCATAGACATCGACAAACGAGTGGATCTCTTCCCAATATGCCCACATTGAGGTCAGGCTGATCTGATCATAATGAATCTGATACGGGTGGTCGGATCGTGGGACTGCATCAATGCACAGATGTGGATGCGATCCGGTAGGCAGCAACTTTCAGGCGGATATCGACCGGGGAAGCCTGTTGGATGGCCCCACACACGGGCTAATAAGATGTCCATGCATGGGGGCCTTAACTTTTCTCATTTTCTATTTGCTTATCTTAGAATTGTTACAAAAGTATCTTAGCTGCACCTGTGGCTCTTTGCCAAAAGCCAATTAAGTTAGAAACATTGGGGCAGATTCACTAAAGCGTCTAACGCTAGCGCAAAT
>CM044431.1:123143596-123172925 GCA_024363595.1 Xenopus borealis
GCCAGGCGACTAAATCTCCCCAAATCTGCCAGTGTGTCACTACCTTTAAGCATTGTAGAACATGCCAGCACTAAATGATAATAATTACAACAACACAGTACTTTCTTACTGGAGTCAATGCAACACAGCTACCTTGTGCGGCAAGGTAAAGTCCAAAAGCCACAGGCTGAAGAACTAATGTACATTAACCCACTCTGGGTCTGTGCCAAATGCAGCACTGCTACAAGCCTGACAATAGCAAATGGCAACAGAAATCACAATATTGTGCCTTGGAAACGAGCTTCCCCACTAAACATGACATCATCTGAAAGGTAATTTCATTATATAGAAGCTACTTTTCAAATCCAGTATATGTCTTCATTGTTTTACACCTTCCTCCACGTCCATGGGAAACTTTGGGTATTTTTACCTTCAGCTGTTAAAATAGCTGAATTCATCACAGGGGAAAGTGTAAAGACAGAATGAATTTGCTGTTTTCAGCCTCATGCATTAAAATAAACTGCATACAAACAGATGACGGAGACCACTTTTTGGTCTAAACAATGAGTCCGATTTAACATAAAAAAAAAATTTATAAAATATATATCAGACATATACGGAGGACTGTCATTGCCACTTGCACTCTCCTAAAAAATCAATGCTGTGATAAAATAACTATTTTTTAATGGGCACACTCATCATCATGCAATCAGGACACACAGCTGGAAGATGCTGGATTCATGTGGCTTTAGCTATCCACCTAGGGAGCCAAATTGCGAAAGATCCAATTGTTAGGAGATGTCAGTCACACTGTATGGCAGTTGCACCTTGTGCAAACAGATCTCAGAAAGCAATAACTGTAAAAGGAAATCAAATGTTCTATGAAGCATGATGTCCCTAAAGTTTCCAAAATACATACGAATGGGCATCAAGAACTGTTTTATATTAACTTACTCTTAACAGTGACATACAGAGGAACAACTGGCATATTGTGAAACTAAATCATGATTTGTTTATATATCTATATATCATCTATCTATATATATCTATATATATTATATATCTCTAGTCAAGTTTTAAAAGAAAATCATAAAATACAATGTTAAACAAAAGTCATATGTAGCTGTATAAAGCTTGAACTTGAAATTCTAATTCAGCTATAAGGAGCTATAAAGAGGACTACATTAAGTACAAATAAAACACTTCACAAATATGCATAATGTAATATTGCACAATTTTTCATTAGTGTGTACCAACAATTTTTTAAAAATTACATGTTATGATGGCAAGCAGAGAAATGTAATTATTTCATGCAAAAGCAACTGACTTGTTTGACAAACTAAACACGACATGACACAAAGTCAGTTTACAAGAACCATGTAACTAGAAGAAGTGAAAGTTGTACACCGCTGATGCCCATAGCTGTTAGATAATTATGTTCTTTATATTATAATAGCCTTTGTGTCCACTCTTCTCCTGGATCAAAACTAGGTCTGAATCATTAACACATCAATCCACTTGGTTAACATGCAGATATGTAAAGGTCATATAAAAAATAGGTCCCTAAGGACAGAACTTAAAACCCTGTCTAGACATTATTTGGAGTGGCTGGAAAAGGTTGAAATATCTTGTTGATTAGATCAGTACTGCCTGATAAGGCACCTGAGGCAAACTGAGGTACATATCAGATAATTCATTATGATTTACACGCGTAAGTGATTTTAAGTCATATCAGGCATCTTATAAGACTGTCAAAGTAACTTGATTGTTGATCTTTTGCTATATATCATCATGAAAACTGAAAAAGAGAGCAATGCCAAACTATTTCGACTTTTAACTTGTGAGGTGTTATCAATACAGACTGTGGATTCTGAGCAGGTTTTATAACTTTGGATCATTTATTGAGATATTTGGTGAAGACTTATGAAATAATAGCTCAGAGCAAAAGTCTAATGAATTCTAAAGTTATAATATGGAGTAGTTATTGGTCCTAACAAGCTCCATGGCCTCGATAAAAACAATATTCTACAATGGCCTATTCTAAAAACAAAAATTTTACATTGGGGTAAAATTATGTGGGGCCCAAACATTGCTGATGGATCACTTGCCCATTGATGTTTCACAAAGTTATGAAAATAAAGTAACATTAGTTTTATTTAAAATTTGATTGCAAATAACTGAAACTTTTCAATTGTATTTGGATTACATGTATTAAACTCACCTCTGTGCCTGCTGGAATCCTGCTGAGAGCCCATTACCAACCTCTAGGCTGCTGACTAAAGAGGAGTGAGTGACAGACCCATCACTCAATTATGCAGAGACAGTGTCAGCTTTACACTTTAGTTGTCTTTGCCAAAGAAAAAGATAAAAGGGCCAAAGTGTGGGTTATTTGTGTGAATGGCCCTTGGGCTCAATGGTCAGATACTGTCTGATAAAGGAAAGGATCTGAACAAAAATGGGACAGTGGTGCTGCCCTCTCACTATACCAGTTTGCGATTTCTGCAGCATCTAAGAAATAATGGCAAAATTGATTTTTTTTTTTTCATGCTCAAACCACTGAAAACCAATTGGATCACAGAAGTCCTCTGATGCAAGCTAATAAACCATATTGTTGCATGTATGGGTGACGTCATGTTAGTCTCCAGTATAACTTTATTAAAGTAACCCCCAAAATAAATATATACAGTAAAAACTGAATTTTACATCACCCAATTTTAATTTTACAGCCTTTTTTGTGGTCCTGACAGAAAAATGGTGGTTTTACTGTACCACTTTACCACAGTCCCAGGATCATGCAGATGCAAATTTCCTTCAATGCTCTTGCTTATAAGGGAGGTGTCATCAATATTGAAATAAGGGGTATCTTTATTAAGGTTAAAATGCAGCATTTCACAGTTCACCAAAGAGGGATGCTACAACTTAAAATAAATCATTATGACAGGTAACAATAAAGTATGCCCCTAAAAATGATATAGAACTGAATAGAGATTAGGGATGCACCGAATCCACTATTTTGGATTCGGCCGAACCCCCGAATCCTTCCCGAAAAATTTGGCCGAATACCGAACCGAATCCGAACCCTAATTTGCATATGCAAATTATGGGTGGGAAGGGGAAAACATTTTTTACTTCCTTGTTTTGTGCCAAAAAGTCACGTGATTTAGCTCCCTGGCCCTAATTTGCATATGCAAATTAGGATTCGGTTCGGCCAGGCAGAAGGATTCGGCCGAATCCGAATCCTGCTGATAAAGTCCGAATCCTGGCCGAATCCCGAACCGAATCCTGGATTCGGTGCATCCCTAATAGAGATATGTAGTGTACACCTGTGGCAATTGCACCTCATATGGTTTCAGATATCCTATACATTCATGTACACAATATTCTGAAGATACAGATCTTGCTAAACCTGTTGTTATCGCAAATAATTTACAGTGTTTCCTCTACAAGCTCACTATAGGCATAATAACTAACACATAATTAAGACTGTGTAAATAAAAGAACCAAAATTGGCTACAGTTGTCTAGGCATTCTTATTGGCACTACATGTAGAAGTGATTAAAACTACTGTGATTCATCATGTGTCTCTTCCAGCTGACATCAAGTGGCCCTAAACCTTCAATTACTGTGTGTAAATGTAGCCAATAATGATTTTTTTTTTTTTTAAATGGGAAAATAATAAAGTTACTGCGTTTCAAACATGTGCTGTGTGCTTGTACACAAATCAGGTACAATTGAGCTATTCTATTTCTGTCTATGGAAAATGTTTGTCTCTCAGCAAAACAGTTAAGAAAGTGTACTGCAGGCAATAGGAAGTCAATATTTGTTTCAGTTACAGTAAATTATTTTAGTCAACTATCAAAACGGCAAGGCATGCTGTTAAATTAACAGAAAGGGGTGATAAACTTTCCGTTAACTTTTAGTACTTTATGGAATGGCTAAATCAAAGCAACTTTTCAATCAGTCTTCATTTTCCCTTTTGTATCGTTTTTTAATTATTTGCTTTATTCTTCTTCTGACTCAGATTCCAGCTTTCAGTGGAGACTCAATCTAATAAACAAATGCTCTGTAAAGTTAAAAATCTGTAATCACTACTTTTTATTACTCATCTTTGTAGTTAGGCCCTTTTCTATTCATACTACAGTCTCTAATTCAAATCAGTGTGTGGTGGCTAGGGTAATATGGACTCCAGCAACCAAATTGTCTCAGAATACCACTCTTTACATCATACTAAAAGTAAATTTAAAGGTGGACAACCCCTTAAAAGGAGAACTAAACCATATAAATGATTATGGCTAAAAATGCCATATTTTAGATACTGAACTTATTGCATCAGTCTAAAGTTTCACCTTCTCAATAGATGAAATGATCTAGGACTTCAAACTTGTCACAGGGGGTCACCATCTTGGAAAGTGTCTGCGACACTCACATGCTCAGTGGGCTCTGAGCAGCTGCTGAGAAGCTAAGCTTAGTGGTCATCACAAATGATCAAGCACAAAATGAGGTTGGCCTGTCATATAGGCTGATTCTAGGCTCATTATTAAAGTCTGTTGCTAATTGCACTGGTTTCTGTGTTGCCATGGAGTAATTATCTGTATTAATTACTAATAAGCCTTATAGTGTGACATTTCTATTCTATGTGTACTGTATATTGTGAGTTGGTCCCTAAGCTCAGTAACAGACCGAGCATGTGTAGTGTACCAGAAGAAAAGAAGATGGGGAGCTTCTAGGGCATTTTTGGAGGTACCGTTCTGCTAAATGGATGTGATTGCTTTGGGCTGGTAAGGAAGCCCAAAACATAATGTACAACATTTCTAACCTACTTTGTTAGTTCTAATGAACCTACTTCTTTAGTTCTCCTTTAGGAGCCACCATATACCATCATGTAAGTGTATTCTTTTTGATCACACCACTGAACTATTACAACTATATGTGGCTTCCACCCAAAGGAATCAATGAGCCCTGTTTGTTGCCAGCTACAATTAGCTTGTGTGACTCTATCTTTTGTTAAACTTTTTTACAGACCATTTTACTACTAGTGACCACAGAATCAGTTCAATTACGGGCTATGACATATATGGTGCTTTTCAGTTATGACTGCAATTGACTTAAATGGGAAACACCTCAAAACTAATTTCTTGTTTAAGTTAAAAATTGCAAGAAGTGATCTGGTGCACCATAAGTTTGATGGAGCTCTGAACTGGCTGTCTTAGCGGTGCTAACACCTTTTAACCCTTTGTTAATTACTGTTAAACAAGGCAGCTGTATGAGACAGCTTCAAGCATAGGACTACATTGTAATCTGATAACTGATCCCTAAAGGGAAGTCAGAAGTGGTGCACTACCATCTGACATATCATTGTTACAGGATTAATTGAGCACATGCTCAGCTGTCCTAGACCTATATACAAACTGACAACCTTAGGAAATAAAAAGCCCTATATTATTCAAAGCTTTTCTTAAAGGTAGTTGAGGCACAGGAATATACATAGTAAGGGCTAGGGCAGACGGGGAGATTCAGGGGCGATCCGTCGCGGCGAGAAGTCGCCAGGCAACGGATCGCCCCCGAATATCCCCGTTTGCCCTTAGCCTAATAGTTACATTGATGTATAGACGTATTTGTTTCTAACTACAGGGACCTGTTAACTCAACCCAGCTGGTTTTGCTCCTAACAAGCAAAAACATCTTACTTTGGATTACAAAGTATGGTTTTATTATTATAGAGAAAAAGAGAATCATTTATAAGAATTGGAATTATTTGGATAAAATGTAATCTATGGGAGATGGCTCGTCTGTAATTTTGGCACTTGCTGGATAACAGATAAGCCATACCTGTATAGTAAAGATATAGGCTGGTGTCTACAATAGTTTGTTATTATAATACTGCTCTCACGCATGCATTTGTGAGTAAAGCAGACCATGATATATAAACTGCTTGCACATTTGTAACCTTTTATGGCTGATAAAGATAACGGTTTCCTTAACTTCTGAATTCTGACCTTGTAGAGGTTGAGTAAGCTTTCCCTAAAAGGTTAGAAATGTGTGTAGCCACGCTTAGTATTAAGCAGTGTTTATTTTTCATGGAAGGTTCTGTACATAAAATGCTGATTTTAGAAAAGATCTGCCAAGAAGTCTAGCCAGCTGCAAGTTAGTAATGTCTTAGGGAATACTAGAAAAAGCCTCAAAGTGAATGCACTGAAGATGTAAAACTGCATGAATTCTTATTAGCGGAATTCTAAGTAAGCCAAGCATTATGTGAATACTAATATAACCAACAGACATTAAACGCTGTACAGGAAGAATTTGATGGTACAGTACTTATACAGTATACTGGTACAGTATACATATTGGGTTTTTTTTTCTGTAAATGGTAAATCTGTTTTATGCCCAGTTTTGCATTTTTTTTTATTGAAGTGCTATTAATACATACCTGTATGGATTCCCAAAAGGAAAAGCTGTAACAAACTTGCAAATGTAAAAAATCATCAGCAAATCTCCACACCATTCTTGCAGGCTATGCCTCAGGGCAGGGGTCCCCAACCTTTTTTAACTCGTGAGCCACATTCAAATTTAAAAAAAGTTGGGGAGCAACACAAGCATGCAAAAGTCCATTGTGGTGCCAAATAAGGGCTGTGATTAGCCATTTGTTTGCCCCTATGTGGACTGGCAGCCTACAGAAGACTGTATATATGGCAGTATATTTAGTTTTTATGCAATTAAATCTTGCTTTCAAACCTGGAATTCAAAAATAACCTGCTTTGAGGCCATTGAGAGCAACATCCAAGGGCTTAGTGAGCAACATGTTGCTCACAAGCTACTGGTTGGGGATCACTGCCTCAGGGCATACTAAATAATAAATCATTAATAATATCTATAACTATTTTCTAATCAAACCCTGATAGTTGTGGTGATAGTAGGGAGACAATATTTTGAGAATAGATCAAACAACCTAACTATGCTTTTTATAGGCTATGTCTAAAACCAAATAACCTCCCTGTCTGCTGCTTTGATATACCGAAAATAAATACATGGAGCTGTTAAAAGTTTTCAGTATCTCCATGAATCTCTGTGCTCAATAGATGTAGGATTCCATAATGTGAGGTCAAAGTTGTAAGGGCAGAAGCCAGTTAATGGAACAGTGAATTCCCTGTAGTAAATGTCCAGCACTATTTCAGAAGGGAGATTACTTCAGCTGACAAGATGTACGTGCTGACTGGTAAGCAGACAAGCTGGACATTTGGACATTGCAGGCCATTCATTTTAGTTTGAAAACAAAACTAGCACATGATTCCATAAGGAAAACTCTACAGGAGTCCATGCTGAAAACAGGACTGGAAAAAAATAATGAAGTGGTACAAGCCCCTGTTCTAGGGAAAGGGGAGTCCCATGACAGCCCTGTTTCATCACACAGCAAAAAGTCTGACCTCGCCAGTATATATATACCGTATATATTTATATTACTTTTCATATTTCAATATATATTTAAAATAACAGGAAATATTTTTGTTTTGCACATTTTTAAAATCCTCTTACTGCAAACAATGGTTTCTGCAGCCAACACAGATCAATAAGAGTGGATGGAAATGAGAAATGACAGTGTTGAATGATCCTATTAACATGTATGGCTGTACATTTTGCCTAAGGTGACAATGCATAGTGCTTGCAAGTGCTGGTATGCTGCTTCCTTTGCAATATATCTTTTGTGTGGGTTTTGGTGCACACACACTTGACAGATTTATTTTGTTCCATCACCTGCTTCCATTGACTATTTCAGTGGGGCAGATTATTTTGGCTTCTTAACAGCTGCAGGATAAGAAGAAAGTTCAATTATTTATATTTACAAATATATATATTTTACTTACTGAGCATTTGTAGACTGAAAATGTAATGTTACTACATTGGAATATATAGACAAGCAGGTGGGAATCTTCACAGTATATATTCAGAAAATACATATCTCAAATAGGAATGTTGCAGAGTTGCCAAAAAATCCTCACGCGTTAGGTTAGTTGTCTTTAATATGTATATGGTGGCAAAATGGATAATTTTACGAATGTTGTCATACAAAATGTCCATGAACTTCTGGGAAAACCCTGGAATTCCCCATCAAGTTGGACGGCCCATGATAACATTGTGAAGCCTTATTATTAAAAAAAGAAAAACAATGGCAGCTGTTATCCAAAATGCTTGGGACATGAGGTTTTCCAGATAAAGGATCTGTCTGAAATTTGAACATTAAATACACTGGTTTTGCCACCAGCAAGGATTCATTTGGATCAAAGTCCAGTTAAAAATAGTGTATGGCACCAATCTAATGATTAGATGATGAGATATTAATCAGAGGAGAAATTAAATGTAATATGTAACCAAACACTTAAGAATTAACCACTTTTTTGCCCCAGCTGTTTTTCCTATCGTTAGGTTTGCCGTCTGCAGTAAGTTATGAGGAATACCAGATGGACAATGAGCTAGAGTTTCAGATGACAAGAAGTAAAATAAATACATTTCTTTTGTTCAGCTTACATTTTCCAGTTCAATTTTTTAAGAAAATTGAGTTTGAAATCACAGGGTATGAACTGAACACAGTGTACAAAAAGTGCAGCACCTTGATGGAATATATGCAAAAAATACAGACCCCGCTTTTGTTTCAGAAATCATGTTCATGTACAGCTTAACAAATCCCTTTATAAACAGGCAACACCGTATTCTGTGTGATATTGTCCTGTATCCTGATCATTTGCTCAAGTTTAAAAGGCACTGCACTTTTTAAAAGGCGATTCAGCAACAGTCATATTTCATAACAGCTGCAATACTCCAAGTAGAAAACTGAAGCAGAATGAACTTTAACTCAAATACAGAAAGATTTTAGATAATAAATAAAGAGAGTTTGGTATTCTGTCAGCCACTGAATGTAAATAAGCAGTAGGGCACCCTAGTTTTTGATTAATGTATTACTCTTTTTTTGAGCAAGGTAAGTTGTTTATGACATTTTTAAACATGTCATTGGGCTCCATATTGAAGAGGATTCAATAACTGGTGTTTGTTTGAACAGAGCTGTTGAAAATGAATGTTTACAGAAGCTCCATGGACTAAACTGAATAATGAGGTGCACAGGTGTGTGGGGTCCAAGGATTCCCTTGAGAAGTTGTTAAACAGACATTGCCAATGCTCTGATGTGGCAGAATTTCTGTTAAAAGTTACATTCCACCTTTCCTACTTTCACTGCTCAAGGTTCCAGCTGCTTGTTATTATTTGCTATTATTTTTTATTCTTGCTTGCACATCAGTGGCCTGGTAGTATATCACGCTTCCATATGGTCTAAAATCAGCTACTGCACAAACAGCATACAAATTCAATTATATTTTGACAGTGGCATTGTGCAAAAGCAACAACAAACACTAAATTTGAAGGCGGAATACAGCTATGCCATAAGAAAATTGGCCGTCACTCAAATGCTTGTATTAAATTACAAGTATGATTTAAGATACAAGTCATTTTAGTTGCAGCTACATAATGGATAACATATGAAGGACCTTATTATCAGTATTCATATCACAGCGTGAGCTGCAGCTTAAATTAGTGAGCTACTACCATGACCTATATAACTAGACAGAAATGAATGAGGCGTACACAAACACACTGTGGCCTTGCTGAGCTCTATATCAAGCAAACAGTCAATTGCTATCTCTGAGTTCCAAATAGAATGCTCATAAAATCTTTCCACCAACATGTAGAAACCGTTTCTCACTGTCTAGTCTAGTGACAAGAGTGTCAAATTCTTCCTTTTCAACCACTGTTAAAGGAGACATATAGGATAAATTAAAAAAAAAAACCCTAATTTTGCAGGCAATTATGAGTTATATATGGTGTTGCTTTTACATGGTGCTACAATTAATATTATCTTTAAAAGTAGCCCCTTTATTTATTAGCTTGTTTTCTGTCGCATCTGACTTGACACCTGCATTTTGGCGAAGCCATGGATGTTTCACCATCAATTTTCACAACAGGTTTTATTATTTTTTCTTATATTTTTTTGTTATAAAAGGTTTATCAGTGATCTTGCTTAACATTTATTAAAAAAATAGAAGCTATAGAATGCTGTTTTTGAGCAGAGCACAGCAAATTGCTGACACATTCTGGAATCTTAGAGCTGTGACTCACAGCATGACATAATACTATAATAACAATAATAATAATAATAAAGTCAATTAATGTAACTGATTTATTAAACATGCACAACAAATCAGAGGATTTTTATCCTACCAGACCACAAAAAACAGCTCTGCAGCACGGTCTGGCAATGTCACTTGTAGTTTGTGGCTCCCTGCAGCTGATTGGAGAACATGGGGCACATTTACTAAAGGGCTAATCGTGGATGCTTAGAGAAAATTTGTCAACAAGACAATTCGCCACGGCACAGATTTTTACTACATGGTGAAGAGGACAGTTCACAAGCAAAAAACCTCAGCAGTAGAGAACGTTTGCACCGTTCAGCCTGCAAAAATTATCTAGCGAAAAATCCGGTAATTTATCAACATGCAAATGCTACCCTTTTCGCTAAAGTGTATATCACTGGGTTCGGGCTGGACAACTTCCATTATAAAGATAGAGCAGCCACTTTTAATTTGCAATCCGCAATCTCTTTCCATTCTACTTTTCTCTAAGGCGAAAAATTTGCTTAAGAATTTTCCCTACTACTATTGTATGGGGAAATATTTTTGCAGAGAATTTTTTCCAGGAGAAAATTCACCACAACTTATGATTTTTAGTAAATATGGAGAAGTGGTGAAGTGAGGTCAACTGTGGTTAAGTTTGGCGAAGAGAAAATTCACACTTAGTAAATGTGTCCCCATGTGTACTAAAATCCAGTGTCAAATCTGTATTCAGTGTGTATGCTCCACCTCAGTGATCATGGCACTAAAGGTTTGCCGGGTTGTGAAGAGGCCAAACCATGGTAGCTATCAATTGCACTGCCCAAATGCTCTCAGGTACAGGAGAGTGGGGCCCATTTTGTTTTTCAGGGTTTATTTAATTAGTGCAGTGATTGCTCTCCCTGTCTATACTGTGTAACAGTAGGTATTCCATAAACTACACTATAGTCTTGTATTGATATTGGCTGTACTGTGTACAGACACTTTTCCAGGCAACTATGCCTATAAAACAAGTGGATACAAACTGCATATTAAATCTTGGGCAGAGGCCATTAAAGGAAACCCCCCCCCCCCCGAGAGTCCCCATCCAATAGCCCCTGTATCCCCGCATAGCCCACAACTTAAAAAAGTGTTGCAGAAAATCACACAAACCTCTCCATGCAGAGGAGCGCACATGAGCCATCATTGGATCCTCTTTATCCCTTCAGCTATCTATGGAAATTTCCGGGTGCATGCGCTTTAGACGCAAACATCCAACTGGCTCCAACTGTGCAGGAAAACATATCTGAAGATACCCAAGATGGGGTGCCATGAGCTCCACTGTGCTACTAAGTAGTGGGCTAAGAGGGGAGGGGGGCCAAAGGGGTAGTAGATGGGGACTTTCTTTAAGGGGGGGTTAGCTCTCCTTTAAAGAAAAGAAAGGCAGTTATAGAAAAATAAATTGTAGCAGTCGAGATATATTTTCTAAAGATTCTTCCACTAATGACTAGCAGACTAGAAATGCTAAAGTGCTGTATGCCAGAACTATACTGTATAAATAAACAACATTAAACACATCCCAACATTGGTAAGCACACATTTGCGCAACAGATTATTTTCTTCCGCCTTTCCTTTTTAGTATTAACTACAAAACCCTTTTTCTTGGCACAGATGGCTACAAAATAATTAGTCATCGATTAACGACTGAACATAAATGAGTAAGCCACTAATTGACAGAAATACATAAAAATAAATCACTTGTAATGGTAAGATGCCTGAGAATCTGTGATGGTGAATCTCAATGTATTGCTAGGATAGTCTGATGAATTCCTCATGTGCTGCTACAAATCATTCCTTATAAAGCAGTTCATCAACAGTTTATCATGGGATTAAAATGGAAGAAGGGCAAAGGCCTGTTTTAAGTTAAAGGGGCCACTGAGAAGGAATTAACCTGACAGAAAAGCTACATGTTTGAAGGGAAAGATATATTTGGCCTAAAACTAAATAAAACTAAACTATGGGGCAGATTAATCAATTTTCAAATATTTTTGAAGGCCACTTCTACCATCGAATTTGGAAAATTTGATAGAATCGAATGATTCGAATATTCAACAGTCGAATGACTTGCCCTTTAATTGTTTATTCAACTACCTAGTTCGCCAGATTAAACCTACCAAATTAGTTTTAACTATTTTTGATCGAATAAAAAAAGACAATCGAATCGTTAAAATCGTTCGACAGCAATCACACAGTCATTGCATCAAGAAACAAAGGAATCTTTATCATCTAAAGTAAGATACCGTTGAGATAAAAGATTGCAAACAATTTTAGCGTTCAATCGAATATTCACTATTTGATCGTTCGTTCGATCGAATTGCGGTAAAATCCTTCGAATTTGATATTCGAAGGATTTTAATTCCCTTAAAATTTTAACCCTCGAATTCGACCCTTACTAAATCTGCCCCTAAATCTTCTAAATATTTTCTACAGGTAATACAAGTTTGAAAGTGGCTCAGGAAGGACATGCTGTGTCTCACATACAGATGGAGTGGTACAGTGTTGTAGTTTCCCCACACAGACTGTAACAGGTTACAACCCACCACAAAATGCTTGCTGTTTGTTTGTAATCAGTGGAAAAAAATCAAAGTGATTAATTATAAACTATCGCTTATGGCCAACTTATGGTACCAACATGGTAGAACTAACATAATGGCAAATGGGGCTATCTGCTGTATTTTTTGTATTGTTTTTTGGCTATGTGGGTGGGAAATAAAATGCTCTGTATCAACTTTGTGTAGTTATCATATTCAAGTGTTTTTAATGTAAACTGAATGCAAACTTTTTGTCAAAAAAAATGCAGAGGCATTTTGGAGAATTTTGCCTAGACCCAAATTGTCTTGTGTGTCATGATCCTACGGAAATAAAGATATGTATCTGTCATAACAATGAATCATTGTGTAAGGAATGTGCAGCCTGTGTTCATTATGGTTCAAAGAGCTTAATGCTTCCTTCACTACCTGTTATAGCAAGAAAAAATTAAACACACCCTGGGTAACATCAACACTGAGGGGTGGAACATATTCAGACTGGTTCCGCATCCAGTCTCACCCATAAGCATTAATCTACAGGTTGCAGTATGGGGTGGGAACCTATAAAAAATTCGTGAAATGATAAACTGTAAAATTATGAATTCTTATTTTCATGCTTGAGAATTCAGCATTGGAAGGCCTGCATCACTCCTCTTTATGCAACAGCGCTGCACAATATGTTGACACTCTAAAAATACATGGTAACAATAATATCTGGCATGGTCACAGCAGCATTTTAGACTCGTTAGTCTCCAATTCATTGTGCCACAGGACGCTTACCTCTCGATGTAAGAAACCAATGCCCATAGCACCCTTATGCATTTTTTGTTCTTACAACTGTTGCAGGACCATGAAAACAGAATGTGTAATAGTTAAAAGCTTTAATAGATTCAATAAATTATTTAACAAAAGGCTCCTGCACTACATACTATCATACATTTTGGGTAAAAAAAATATATTTAATGGTAGACAGGGAGCCTAAAGTTAAACTTGAGAAGCCTGAGATAAATATATGTGGCAAAGTTCCCCAAAACAACAGAATTTTAAGGTTCTATATATAACATTTTTGGCAGTTTAAACTCCTGTTTAGTTGCCAAGAGTGGAGAGGAAATGTGTGTCAAAGAGAAAATGGCCTGTCGTCAAACTTGTAAAACTGACAGCTATGCTTTTAGAAACCATATATTAACATTACTGATTCCTCAGAGGAAATGATTCCAGGACGTGGCTTCAGTTGTTGGTGGAAGAGTCATGACTACAACGGCAAGTCGAGACTGAGCTCTGACAACTTGCACTTAAAATGCTTCAGGATAATCTAGGATGCTGCTTTTTTGGTATTTAGATTATAGATGTCCATGAGCTGTAAATTTTATTGCAGTGAAGCCCTGTACTAGAAAAGCACTGAAATAAAAAAAGGTCTAAGCAATCTGGCTTTGGAAGAGAAAATAGCAAAGTCTACATGATGATATGTTTTCTTTGTTGCCATGCAATTACCCTCCAAATCAGCAATATACAACTTAGACACAATTGGATAATGAAACGTTATACACAACTTTCTGGCTAAGTCACTTGCAGCTGGGGTTTTCAAGTGAAACATCTTGATTCCTGACAGTGTGTCTCCTCCTACATCCAATATTAGCCATGGTTTTTCTTTATTGTGCTTTTATTTACATACAACAAAAATGTTTACACAAAAAAATGGTTAATCATATCATCAGTCCCTACCCCAGTATAGGAAAAGGTGTTCAAAGTCTGTCTGTATTTTTTGTGTGTGAGAGTGTGTGAGAAAACTGGAGTACCAGAAAGAACTAGTGATGTGCTGTTCAAGCAAAACTCCACTCACACTCAAAGGGCTCTTGCACATGAGCGTTTTTACCTGCGCTCCCCTGAGTTCCGTTTTGCTGCATTCAGCCGCAGGGGAGTGCAGGTATAGACGCACTCAATGCTTTTCAATGGGCTGTACTCACACGAACGCATGTAGGCGCCAAGCGCAGGTTCAGATGCAACATGCTGCATTTTTCCTGCATTCCAATCGCACCTGACCCTAACCCGGAACGTTCGCCTCTTTACATATTGACGCCCACCCAGCTTTAACATCACAAAAGGGGGAGGGGCCTGCGCAAGTATATAAATTGAGGTGGAAGTGGAGTAAAAGAAGACTGTCTGTAGCCCAAAGACATTGTGTAGAAGCTGAACCGAACCCACCCAACCCGCAGGCCTCGGCCTGGCCTGCACATCACTATAAACAACTCCAAGCAGAGAACATACATTACAAGCAGTGACTAGTAGGCATTTTACTTACTAGTGCAGCTGCACCATAACAACATTATAACTAGGGTTGTAAAGCCTGCCCAACATCTAGACACACATAGACACAAGTGCCTAGTATTAGTTAGAAAATTTGAATGCAGACATAATAATGCAGCAAAGAGGAACGTGTTCGGGCACAGTAGAGAGCTACTTTAAAACCCAGCACAGGAAAATGATGACTTTTCTAGCCTGCAAACATGAACTAAGCTGTAGATATATTAGCATAACCTGTAAAAAGTAAAAGCATTGAAAGACGGGATAGAATTGCTGGAGGTTTCCATTCATAAATTTAAATTGCCATCACGAAATGTCCACATCCAAATCAAACAGGGACTAAAACTGATCTTGGAAGAAACCAAAAATTGAATTTCAAACTATAACTATTACATGCCCCAAGTACAACAGCAAGTATTAAATGCAAAGTGTGATTATTGCTTAAAAAGTCTTCCACTAGAGTCAGTAACTTGACAAATGAATGGTCAAGCTAACCTTCAGCTTTTAAATTACAAAAATGATGTTGTTCTTTATCAATACCATTAAGAATGAAAATCCTTGTATCATCTATCTACCGTGAACATGAAATCACATATTTCAAAATACAGAGAAACATATTACAGAAGGAGTTAGGTGTGCTTACTTTTATGGAACAGTGAAATAACATAACATATTAATCCTACTACTACTTGCTTGTAGCCAACTCTGCTGGAGTAACAGTAACTGGCATGATCAAAAAAATGTTTAGTCACATTCAAGGTTAAAAAAATGCAATCAATCAGCCAGATCATATAAGCATTTCACTAGTTGTCTAAAAGGAAATTTGAGGAAGGGTGGTGCCACACTCCCAACAGGAATCTTATATGGTAATGGAATTCCGAAACACTTGTAGTAAACTAAACACTGTTCTAGACATGGCAGAAAGCCAACCATTAAGGTCTGAGGTTACACTACACATTGAAATCCAGAAACTGTATTTGGTAGCCAGCGCTTGTTAATCAGCATACAGAAGTGCAGGGGCTTAAGCTCCCTTGTAGGTCATCCTTTAGTGTAAAGAAGAAAAATAACATGTAAAATAAATAGTATAGCTAAATCCACATATACTGTTTAGATTAGAGAAACAATTACAAAAAAATGTGTAAAATAAAAACCATGCTGAATTGTGATTATCAGTTGACATGGCACAGTTAAAGTATTCAACATTTTAATCATTTTAGAGCTATTTTTCCAATACAGGATTCTGTCTTTGTCAGCAGTATTTGGGTTCGGCCAAAGCCTTGGGCCTGTCTGAACCGAATTTTGCATATGCAAATTAGGACATGAAGGGAACTCAGGTAACGGTTTGTCCCAAAACAAGGAAGTTAAAAAATAGTTTTTTCACTTTTTCATTACCTGTCTGTTGCGAATTTGCATACGCTTATTCAGATTCAGTTCGGTATTCAGTCGAATCTTTCACTAAGGATTCAGGGCTTCAGGCGAATGCCAAATAGTGGATTTGGTGCATCCATAGTTTTTATAGATTTCATAAAAATACTTATTGGTTTATACAACACCGGTACTAAACAATCCTGCATGGTAATAAATGTATTTATATACAGCTATAGATGCATACTATATGAATTTCTCATTTCAACACTGTATGTAGTTGTATGTTAAAGATCTGGGAGAAGGATAAAAGGTGGATGACAGGGATATCAACAATGACTGATATTGCCATCTTTGTGTCTACTTCCTATCAAAATGAACAAATCATGTCATGCCTTATGGCCAACATATAGCCTATAGGCTGCAAGAGTCATGGATACTGGCATGAATGGTTTATATTGATTAGATTGATAAAGAAAAAGAAAAGCCTAAGGCTTTATGTCATTCTGATAACACCCCAACAGTAGCCAAACAGAGCAGAATCCCCCAAATTGCAACCAACTGCCCTCTTTGCATTGGCATATGAGCAAGAGTCAATCAGTCACTAATGAATGTCTATGGAAAGATTTCCTTGGCACTAATCAAATAAACTTAAATAGTCTGCCAACCACCTACTCACAGAAATAGCAATTGCAAATCAAAAAGTAGAAACAAAATAAAATGGAAACAGGAGGTGGGTGGAGAGCTTTCAATATGGCAAATTTATATAATCTATATATATATATATATATCTCCAAACATACTGTGGTAGTTCTCCTTTCCATTCTGCAGTCATGTTGCCAATAGTAACAACTAAAGTAAATTGTATTTACTTGCCATGATCTTTGACTCCCTGCAGCATGAAAAGGGAAAATAGAGCTTATTCAACTGCTTTCCAGTAAGCTGTCAGATCAATTGTAGGAAAAACATATTCATATATATATATATATATATATATATGAATATGTTATATATATATATATATATATATATATATATTATATATAATCACAGCACGGACACTCTGGACAGCTATAAACTGGTTTCAAGCCAAAGGCATTTGCCTACCTCATACTTCATCTCACATAGTTATCACACCCTTCTGCCAACTTCACAACTGACAGTAAACTAATATAATAAAACCAACTGCATAAATTTGCACTGCTCTTTCTGATCTAAACTTGAAGGGGTGTTAACTGGTCATAAACAAGGTTATTTCAAAATGAAACAGTAAAAAAAACAACAAACTATCCCACCCCAGAAGCAGCTACATTCCTTAGAGAGCCTCACACTTAAAGGAAGTGTGGAAAAAATGAAGCATTGGAACACATAAGCGCTTCAGTTCTAAAAGAACATAAATTGTTCCAAACCTAGTCACACAATAAGATTTCCTCTACTTGAGATGAGTGTAAAATACAATCAACTTTTGCTCTTGTGTTAATGTAATTATGTAGCTGTTGATCACTATTAATTTCCCTCTCCTTTTCCAGTTTTACAATATTCCAGATGACCCAAACCCATTATATTAGAAAGCTGCTAAACATTGCACGTTGCAGGAGCATTTCTGTAAATCTCCATTAGTGATGGATGAATCTGACCGTTTCACCCAAAATTAGCAAAATGGAAAAAATCCAGCACATACACTGAAGTCTACAGGTGTTTTTCCCCTGACATTTTTGAAACCGTGCAAGTTTTTTTCTTACTATACATTAGAGTCTTTGGAAGTTTTTTTCACTGGAAATATTTCACTCATCCCTAGTTGACATCCATCAATTACTGCCCTTTGATTGCAGCAGATCTAACATGCAAATTCAGATATATTTCATGTTGACACATGCTGTAGCACTTACTAGTACAGGTATGGGATTAATATCAAAAATTACAAAAGTTTTAGAATCTATTTTATCCAAATAATCAAATTAAAAAAAAAAAAGTTTCTCTGTAATAATAAAACCGTACGTGGTACTTGGACCAAACTTAGATATAATTAACCCTTATTGGAGGTAAAAACCAAAGTATTTGGTTCATTTAGTGGCTGATTTACTAAGGGCCGAAGTGGGTTGAAGTGAATATTCGAATTCAAAAACTTCGTTTTTCGAAGTAATTTTTTTGATAATTCGACCATCGAATTGCCAAATTTGTTGAAAAATTACTTCAACTTCGATATTCAAAGTCAAAGTATTTCACTTCGATGGTAGAATTTCGAACTTTTTTTTTAATTTGAAAGGCTTAGTAAATCAGCCCCTTAATGTTTACATGATTTTCTAGCATTCTTACGGTATGACGTTACAAATTACTGAAAGATCTGTTATCTGGTCCCAGGTCCCGAGAATTCTGAATAAAAGGTCCCATATCTGTATATTTTATTACACTTACTATTCCTGCCCTCTCTTCATACTTTTGCTTTATGGACCAATTTATGAGGAATTATGGAGTGAATACAGACATTCACATTACAAAAGAATAAACTCCGGTGAACTGAAAACAAATAAAATTCAAATAAAAAAGCCAATCAGAAAAAAATCTAATTTTCTGCTAGTATGGAAGAAAGCCCCTTATTAAAACCATTAAAACATTTTACACTAATGCTTTAAAGCAACCAACTGTTTATCAGAACATACAAAACTAAATCCTATTGGGTGTATTTAAAGTTAATTGATATTTTAGCAGGGTTAAAGTATGGAAAGCCAAATTATGGAAAGACTTCCTATCCACAAGTAACCTAGTCCCCAAGCATTCTGAATAATATGTCCCACATCTGTACATTGTACAACTGAGCTATTGTTTTTCTATGTGCATGTTTTTAGCAATTTGGAATTAGTGCACAAGATGAGCTAAAAACAATTTTATAGTCAATTGTATAGCAATTCGGTAGGTTTAATCTGGCGAACTAGGCATTCAAATAAAAATGTAAGTAATTCGACTGTCGAATATAAAATAAAAAAAAGTTTAATTTCAGGTGTCAGTATCTCTTTAATGGCAATTAAACAAATTGAATCCAAATCAAGCCAAAGCTAGGTAGCTAAAAATAAAAACAGAATGTGGACTAAATGATGCAATGTGTGCAAATGATGCAATGTCAGCCCCTGACATTTTCAAATATTGGTACCCCATGATGTTTGCTAAAGGATGCTGGGATATGGCATTGGGAGGTCTGGAGTAAAATTTTAATTATAATAATAACTGCCAATCATACTGTTGCTGGGCAAAAAAAAATTAATTGCAAGTAATCTACTACTGTTGACTGACTGTTCTGAAGCGAAGATGGTAAGACAATGAAGCTATTAGAGTCTATCAGTTGGTGCCGCAAGGACATATGTGATCTTGGCCCCTCTCTATTGTTCTTTGAAATGGACAGCATTCCTGTAAGTTACATAAAACACAAAGGCAGCTAAAAGTGCTGCCAAGGTGTGTGGGTGTTGTTAAGATCTGACCTTTAACACACTAGACTAGTTTCCTTTCTATGCAGTATTACCTTGGGGCCGGGGTTCACACATGTACAAACACAGCACATATCTCACTCACACGACTTTGTGATTGCAATGAATTTTTATAGTAAAGAGCCAACATTTTGTCTGTTTTTCACAACCTTCCTCAGAATAAAATCAGTTCAATGCTAGCTCTTTTCAATAAACATTTGCTGTTACACTGTTCCAGTTGTTCCAGTGGTGGATTGAGTGCTACGCCTTCTAACAGTGCTCACGAGTGCACAAGCTAATGCTGGATCCAACAGTAATTTTAGATTTAATCAAAATGGGTAAACATTTTGAGTCTGAACGGAGGATGAGGATTGCAGTAACAAAAGAAAATAACGTGCAAATGCCATGGCAGGTGAACCAGTACCTCCCCTATACATACCTTGGATAATTAAAATGTTAATCTCTACTGAAACACAGAGAAGTTCTCTATAATTCTAATAAACAATTAAAGCAGGTAGTTCTTTTAGGATGCAACAAAGATTTCTATTGATGCTGATCACTGATCCAACACTTCATTTACATGAGTATACATATAGCCCTCTGGCTACCTAGCCTGTCTGTGTTATCTAATCCTCACTATAATATGGTCATGGCAATAAAGGTAAGGGGGATCTGAAGACAGCCTTTGACTGCACATATTGTAAAAAAGTTTCCCTTCCGACCTGTTCCTGGAACAGCGCTGAAACAATACTATATACGGATTTTCTCTGCAAATGGGAAAGAGGATGGATTTAGTTGTCACTTTTTCGACTGACCTTGGATAACACCACACTTGTCAAACCAAGTGATTCGTAAAGAAGCAATTGAGAGCGGCCACATTTAATTGGTTGCTTTTCATTAAGTCTAAATGTCTACTGCGGGTTATATTACAACTGAGCTGTCAGGAAAGATGCAATGTCTTGCAATTGTTTTGACACATGAGACAAATCATCGTGGTTTCCTTCACCTAAACGGGTTAGCACAGAGATACTTAGGTAAGAAAGATGCAGCCGTAGGAAAGAAAGAACACATTCATTCGTGGTTACTTAAAAAAAAACACATGACTTTCTCTCCTGGATTCTTCAAAATCTACAAATAAGTCTACAAGACAGAAGTGCCTGAATAAATATATTTGTGCGTCTGTGTCCATTAGAACTCAATGCCAAGTCCAAGGAACTGCAGCACACTGTTAAGGTGAATCAGCTTTGCATCATATTGGCACAAACATAAAGTAGGCAAAAGGAAGGCAATGTTTTGGGCCTTACTGGACCCTTTACCAAGCCTATAGTCAAACACACTGGTTGACCATATTGGTGCAACTACAACTGTCAAAAGGGCCATGACAGCTATATAACAATACCATTCTATAAAAATGTTGGTAAAGCTATTATAATCTATCATAGAACATTGTTTGGAAGTTCTTGTTTAATGAATAAAAATAACTATTACTTAATACGTTGTGTCTAATATTGGAACACTGTTATATTAAACTATACAACCTACAAAAACTGAATTGATGAGGCTTAGAGCAGATGAACTCTCCACTAGTATGGCTCATCTACTAGTGACTTATCTACTACTTAGTGACAGAAGAAGAGGCGATTAGTCGTCAGGCGACTAAATCTCCCCAAATCTGCCCATGTGACCTTACCCTTTGGGATACAATCATTTTTAGTGCTATGAAACATCTTTTCATGTAGCTTTATCTGCATATTTGTAGTATAAATATATAAATATGAGCTACCTTACAGTTTGCTAAATAACCCTTAAAAAAATTATAAATGTCACAGAACAGAAACAGTAAACTGCTTGCTTAGCATGATGAAGCAAGAGGTTTTTTTTAACTTAATCTCAAACATGATGATAATCTTCCTTTAGTCAGTATGAAAAGCCAAGCAAATATTTGTTTTCAAAATCCCTAATTGTCAGTGAAACGTTCCTTAATGCCATTGTTTCCGTTGTTTCCTGTAGACAACAGCCATATGCAAAGTGCCACAGACTTCATAAACAACCACAGAAGCTGAATAAAAAGATTTCACAAGTAGGAGAGAAATTCCTGCTCAGTAACATAAGGGACAGGTGTTGCAATAAACACTCCAGTGCTTGAGGATTCTCTGGTATATTGTTGTCATTTCCTTCCCCGTCTCTACCACTAGCAGATAACAATCATGGTGAACAGTACCAACATAGTCCTGGCTATAAAAGTACTCACTTTTGTTTGATCTTTCAATAAGAGTTGGGTCTTTTAAAAGGAGCATTCGCATTTATATTAGTCACAAATTTGTGACCGTGTTTGAGCATTCGACAGAAACCAACAAAGTTATATACAGTACATGGTGGCTAGTCACAAAAGAGAATGCAAAGGCAAATATCTGAAGCACAGCACCATACAAATGGGCCCCCATTCAGTGCAATATTTTCTTACTTTCACATACATGCCAGGCTAACAGCTTAGCATTTTGCTCTAAGCTCTAAGTATATTCTACTTCATAAACAACACCAGACAAGAAAATCAAAGCAAATATTATCCAAAAGTAGCGAAGTATCTATAAATTCAGTGTTCTGACTTCTCAGAGTTTTCCTTTATGTGTCCTTAAACCAGCCACAAATAGAGATTTGAATCTATGAACTGCAATAAATCAAGCATGTTTGGAATGCTGTCATCTATCACTTGGAGTACAATACTAAAGTGTTCCTTATTGCCTAGTATAAAGATGACCCCTTTACTCCCTTGATGGCTGCCTTGGGCACTACAAGCTCCAATGCCTGAATTTAACTTTAAAGTTATTTACGAGACCTATCTCAAAAGCTCAGATTGCTACGCCTGACTGGAAACTGTACAATTTCTAAAGATAGGAAACGCTTTCAAGGACTGCAAAATATGCTTAGTCATTCTTTTAAAAGCAACATGGACACATTTATTATACTGGAAATAAATCCCATATTGCAAGGAATAATAATGCATAAACTAGACATTGCTGCATATATTTTTTTATAAGTTTTAATTTTTATTTATTTTTCAGCCATCAGCTACAGATCAGTATATACTGTGTGATGTCAGAATCTCCAATGTTTTCCAGACAGTAACAATACAAAATTCATGGCTATGGAACACACATACTAATAACAAAGAATGAAAGAAAAAACAATGAAATCATAATATAACAAATAAAACATATGGTAAACAATCATCATTAATATTAATTGAGTGCAGGGGGTCATGGTTTCCTATCCTTTACTTTTATCTTGCATTTCAAATTATATGTATAGTTGCTCTTACAGTTGAATATATATATTTTATGGATGCACTGAATCCAGGATTCGGCCTTTTTCAGCAGGATTCGAATTTATCCAAATCCTTGTGCATGGCCGAACCGAATCTGAATCCTAATTTGCATATGTAAATTAGGTGTGGGAAGGGAAATCAAAACAAGGAATTAAAAACCATTGTTTCACACCTTTTCTTTTCCTGGCCCTAATTTGCATATGCAAATTAGGACTCTGATTCAGTTTGGTATTGCTGGATCTTTCACAAAAGATTCAGGGATTTCGGCACATACCAAAAAGTGGATTTGGTGCATCCATAATATAGTTTACATATATCTAACATTTCAGTGGCTATTGGGCCTTTCTCAAGGATTCTTGAGAAAGTTCCCAATAGGGTACTGCATCCCTTAAAAATCGTGCACCCCTTAAAAGTAAGCTCCTATAATCTAAGTGCTGGATGACTGTTTGTAAGTTCCAAATAGGGACCCTAATGTTAGATATATGTACAATGTGTTAAAATAAAGTAATACATTATACAGGGAGTGCTCGTCCTTGGACAAATGGTTCATATTGTTTCACACCAATGTGAAAAATCTTCTCCAAATCTTTTCCATGTATCTTTCTAATGATAAATAATATGCTCGTGTTTCAGTATGGGTTTATCCAGTAGCTCATAACATCAGATGTTATATTCAGGGATGTTCAGGGATATAGAAACTCTTTCCAAAGCCCTCCCCAAAACTATGTAAATCCTGCATATAGGTGTGGTCTGAAATCAACATGAAAAGGGCTGTATATAACAAAGACAAGGGAAGACAAACAGTAAGACAGCCAACAACCAGGCGTCCCAAAAATATATCACTGAAGCACAGTACAAAAACAAACAAACCAATACTGAAAGACATCTGGAAAATGTAGAGGTTTTTTGTCTAATTATCATTTCCTGCTTCCCTTTCATTATTGGGCATGGGCCATATATGGGCTATACCTCTTTGGAGTTCCTGGATATAATAGGGCGTCTTGCTAAATAAAGCATTTACCATAAGTGATACAAAAGATGAGCAGTTTAAGGCCAGCAACCTTCTTTATATGTTGTGAAACATGCTCAGTTGTTTTTTCAAGTTGCACCTGTTGTGTTGTAATGTCTTCATAGCACTGTGTATGGATTGTAGTAGCATATCAAATCAAATCAGAGATCCCGCTCTCTATGAGATGTTTGCATGGGATTCTTTTGGAATAAGTCTGCTGAGCCTGTCTGTCTGACCCAGAATGATGAGGAAGCCCTGGAATTAACGCCACATTCAAGGTGGCAGTATCTACAGCATTCCAAAATGTCCATAGCTATGCTTGATCTTGAATTTACGGTGGCTACTAACATACGACAAACATGTCTTGAAGTAAGTACTTTCAATGAATGGCATTCATATGCAGAACGATTGCATCCATTTTACAATAAGGAGTACATAATTTATTATAATACAAAAACTAAGCACCAATTAAAACTGATAATATCACTAAGCACCTTTTATAAGGATATTATTTACAGGATATGCAGAGCTCTTGAATAACTTAAAATGCAGGGATCAAAAAGTGAACATGAAAATGATACAGAATGACATGCCTACATAAGGCTGTTTGACTGATATTTATAAGTAATCCATTTTACCACAGATAGCTTCCTGCTATTACATCAAAACTGCTACAAAGCCTGGAGCATGAAACATCTTTAAAATTTATTTCCCCACTGATTAGCCAGTTTTATTGGTCACACAATATGGTTATTTTATCATATAGGATACAATTCTATTCAAAATGACAGTTTGGTCTGCATAATACACCTTGAAGAATATACTTTTTAGAACCATTTAATAAGGAACTATTGGGAAGTTAATAATTAATTCACAGGGCTAGCAAAAGGGGTGTATTAGGATACTTGAAAACCAATCCATTTAGAAATTAACCCAATACTCCCCAATTTAAATGTGAAGATCATTCATTCTGGTGGTTCTGGCATTTACCTTTGCATATTTGACAGTTTTATGGAGAAAACCATCGGCCCAATTCCGCCGGCATACTGAAAGTGATAGTAGGGCAAAATAATATCTTTATTTATATCGCTACAAGTGTGAAAGCAGTGTGTTAAAAAGAACATCACAAAACTGTTATTTTTTTCTGCAGTGATTGAACAGTGGAGAAAGTTGCCCAAGCTACAAAACGTATTTCTGAACCTTGCTTGGTAGATCGTCTTTGTTACACTTGTCATCGCAGCTATTTTGATGCAAAAACGTAGCTGCCAAAGCTATGGTTAAAATAAATTGGTCAGCAAGCAGAGTAATTTCTTTGGCCCAGTCTGCTGAACCATCTCCAAAAATACTACTGCAACTCATGGGTAAAAAGACACATGTTGGGAAATCACATTAAAGGGGTTGTTCAACTTTAAGGGGCCCATTTACTAAAGGTCGAATTTATTCGAAGTGCAAATTCGAATTTCGAATTTAATTTTGGGCTTATTCGACTATCGAATAGCCCAAAATTCGAATCGGAGTGGTCTAAATTTGATAGAACAAATACGAAGATTAAACCTACCGAATTGCTATAGAACCCTATGGGAAGCTCCCATAGGATTCTTCCAAGTTTTTTTGATCGAATAAAAAAAATTGGATCGAATGCTTAAAATCAGCTGAATCATTCAATTCGAACAATTTTATCGATCATTTTTTTTGATTCGATCGTTCGATAATTTGAATTGCGATAAAACCCCACAAATTCGAAATTCGAATTTGAGGGGTTTTAATTCGTCCTAAACTCGACGGTCGAATTTGAGGGTTTTTTACCTTCGAAATTCGACCCTTAGTAAATGTGCCCTAAGTTAACTTTTAGTATGACATAGAGAGTGATATTCTGAGACAATTTGCAATTGTTTTTTATTATTTCTGGGTTTTGGAGTTATTTAGCTTTTTATTCAGCACTACAGTTTGTCTGGGTCCAAATTATCCTAGCAACCATGCATTGATTTGAATAAGACTGGAATATGAACAGGAGAAGTCTGAATAGAAATGTGTGAAAAATAGCAATAACAATACATGTGTAGCTTTACAGAGCTTTTGTTTTTAGATGGAGCCATTTGAAAGTTATAAAGATTAAGAAGGCATATAATTAAAAAACTATAAAAAAAAAATTGCCATTCTATAACATACTAAAAAAAGTTAACTTTACTCAAGAGGTTGCACAGGTCAAGTAAAGAGAAAATGAAAGACGATTTCAGCATTGGTTTAGCAGAAAAAGAAGAAATATAATAAGCAACGTCTAACGCATAATGATCAGTTTAATGACAAAGGCCCATCTGCAAAGATCTGGGAGTGCAGCAGCAAGGTCAAAGGTTAGCAAAATATATCTTTACGTAAATGGAGAAGAAGCTAAGATCAGATATGAGTGTAAGCAATGAAGTTAAAAGTGAAAGTGTCAAAGCAGTCAGTGTCAAAGGGTTTGTTGCTAGAAGTTAGAATCAAATACAGGTTATCTGTTATACAGAAACCATTTATCCAGAAAGCTCTGAATTGCAGAAAGGCCATCTCCCGTAAACTAAATTTTTAGTAAATAATTCTATTTTTTTAAAATAATTTTCTTTTTCTTTGTAATGACATAAGTAACAGTAGTTGACTCCTTACTGGAGTCAAACACATTCTATTCAGTTTATGTAATGTTTAAATAATTTTGTGAAGGACTTAAAGCATGTTGATCTAAATTACAAAAAGATCCCTCACTCGAAAAATCCAAGATCATAAACATTCTGGATAACATGTCCCATACTTGTACAGGGGGTGAACACTGTATCTTGGCACCAAATAAAATGATCTATGTACAATAAAACAATTTGAGGAAAACCTGTGCTTTAACAGATGGTACATGATACGTATTATTCATACATAAAACTTGAGATTAAACTTTATATAAGCTCAGCAAAGTAAGGCATAGTGCCTACTTTTAACACATTATTCTAATACAGTACAGGTATGGGATACATTATCTGAAAACTCGTTATCCAGAAAGCTCTGAATTACAGAATGGATGTCTTCCATAGACTGCATTTTATCCAAAAAATCCAAAAATGTTTAAATTATTTCCTTTTTCTCTATAATAATAATACATTAATTTGGGCTTGATCCAAACTAAGATATAAGGGGTTGTTCACCTTTGAGCTAACTTTTAGTATGAAATTGATATTCTGAGACAATTTGCAATTGATTTTAATTTGTTTTATTTGTGTTTTTTTTAATTATGTAGCTTTTAATTCAGCAGCTCCAACTTGCAGTTTCAACAGTCTGGTTGCCAGGGTCCAAATTACCCAAACAACCATGCATTGATTTGAATAGGGGAGTGGAATACGAATAGGGGAGGGTCTGAATAGAAAGAGGAGTTATAAAAATAGCAATAATAAATCTGTAGCCTTACAGAGCATTTGTTTTTAGATGGAGTCAGTGACCCCATTTGGAAGCTGGAAACAGTCAGAAGTAGAAGACAAACAATTCAGAAACTATAAAAAATAAACAATGAAGACCAATTGAAAAGTCACTTAGAATTAAACATTCTATAACATACCAAAAGTTAACGTAAAGGTGAACCACTCCTTTAAGCTTTATTGGAAGCAAAACCAGCCTATTGGTTTTTTTTAATGTTTACATGATTTTCTAGTAAACTTGGTTGAATATCCGAATTATGGGAAGATTCATTATCAGGAAAACCCCAAGTCCTGAGCATTCTGGATCACAGGTCCCATGCCTGTACTTGTTTTATTACAATGTTGGGAATTTACATTTACAAGCTCAAGATCATTTACAAGAACAAGATCACAGGCAATACTTTCCAAACCTGGACATTGTGTCACTGACAATAATAGCACATTTCAAGTTAAATGAGTAACTAGGTAAAATACCTCACAATTAACTCTACTCCAATCTAATTAATGAAATCACTGGTTGTAATAAGAACAACATGCTAAATGTTAACATGATGGTAAACTTAAATGGGTTGTTCACCTTTGAGTGAACTTTTTAGCATGATGTAGAGAGCAACATTCTGAGACAATCTGCAATTAGTTTCCATCTTTTATTTATGGTTTTTGAGTTATTTAGAATTTTATTCAGCAGTTCTTGTTTGCAATTTCATAGTTGCTAGGGTCCAAATTACCCAAGCAACCAAGAAAAGACTGGAATATGAATAGAAAGATAAGCATTTTTTAGATGGAGTCAGTGACCCCCCCATTTAAAAGCCGGAAAGAGTCAAAAGAAAAAGGCAAATCATTAAAAAAACTATAAAAAATAAATAATGAAGACAATTTGAAAAGTTGATTAAAATTGGCCATACTATAACATACGAAAAGTTAATTTAGAGGTGTACTACCCATTTAACATACCATGAATATGATTTTACTTCTGAAGTCTATGCCCACAGATGTGTTAAAGGAACAGTAATACCAAAAAACTTAAGTGTTTTAAAGGAATGACAATATAATGTGCTGTTGCTCTGCACTGATAAAACAGATATGTTTGCTTCAGAAAGATTACTATAGTTTATATAAACAAGCTGCTGTGTAGCCATGGGGCAGACAATCAAAACTGAAAAAGGAAAAAAGATACATAGCACATAACAGATAATGCACTGTAGTAGTATACAGTGAGATTCTTCAGAACATACAGTATATGTTATCCACTGTATATCCTGTGCTTGAATGGCTTCCCCTACGGTTACACAGAATCTTGTTTATATTGAAGTGTTTCTGAAGCAAACACACCCATTTTACCAATGCAGGGCAACAGTACATTATATTGTCATTCTCATAAACCATTTCTGGTGTTACTGTTAACCAATAAGAATGAATAATTTTTAAATATAAATCAAAGTTGCTGACTGTAAATACTTATATTTAACAAATATTATAGCTACCTTATCTTAAAACAGAAGCATTTAATATGAACTGATCAGAAATGTAGTAACAAATTAAAGTCAAAATTACATTTATTTATCATTCAGAATTTAATAAGTTTCCCTACTCAGTCAAGATGTGCTATCTGTAGAAAGACAAAGGGGAAATTTTGTGTATGAACAAAAACTCTGAATTGTATCTCCTTTTTCTTTTCTTTCTCTTTCACTCTTATTGTCCTATATTGTCTTTTCATTTATGTTGAAAACTGTCAATAAATCAGAAT
>CM044431.1:123220622-123239144 GCA_024363595.1 Xenopus borealis
CCCCCCCCCCCAGCAGTCCAACAACAGGACAATGAGAAGGTAACCAGATAACAACTCCCTAACTAAAGATAACAGCTGCCTGGTAGATCTAAGAACACCACTCAATAGTAAAAACGCATGTTCCACTGTGACTCCTTCAGTTACATTGAGAAGGAAAAACACTAACACTATAAAAGCTGTTTCCAGTAACCGATTATTTGAAGCTATATAATGTGTCTGCCATTACAACCATTTGAGGGACAGAATTCACAGCTCTCACTTTAAAGAACCCTTTCCAAATATTATAATGGAACCTCCTTATTCCGTACCTACTTTAAATGAAGCATTAGAGAAATTGTTATAGAATCCCTTTTATATTTATACATAGTTATCATATCTCCCCTTAAAGGAGCAGTAACACCAAAAAAATGTTTTTAGGGTATGGCCAGACGGGAAGATTCGGGGAGATTCGTCGCCTGGCAACTAATTTACCCGAACCGCTTCCCCCTCCCTTCCAGTGGCTTATTGAATAATTGTCTGCGCCTATTCACACACGGCGCTGTGCTTCCCGAACTCGCTCGAAATTGCCTAAGGAGGCAACTTCAAGCGACTTCGGAAAAGCCAGAGAAGTGGTTCGGGGAGATTTGTTGCCCCAAAGAAGGTGATTAGGTAGAATCTTCCCGTCTGGCCTTACCCTTAAAGTAATAAAAATATTATGTACTGTTTCCCTGCACTGGCAAAACTGATCTGTTTGCTTCAAAAACACTACTATAGTTAATAAAACAGTGGAAAACAGATAACACCTTTATGTTCTACTAGTGTTTCTGAAGAAAACACATCAGTTTTACCAGTGCAGGGCAACACAGCATTATATTTTTATTACTTAAAAACACGTTAATTTTTTTATGTCACTGTTCCTTTAAGCACCACTTTTGCATCATAAACAACCCCAGTCTTTCTTCCTAACAGTTTTTTCCATTTATTTTATCTTAGTTGCCCTTCTTTGGACTAAAATACATTACATATTCTTGATGGGGCAGTGCTCTGCAAAATGGAAGAATGTCCCTCTCCTCCCTCATTTCTATCTGTTATTACAGCTCAAAATCTTGTTTGCCCTTGCAGCTACTGACTGGCATTGTTTGCTTATAAGGTCATTTTCCATTATGGATTTGCCTGAATCTAGCCCATGATATCAATATGTAACTTTCCTGGGGTTCAGCACCTGATGGAGATTTTTATTAATATTCTAAGAAGTCTGAGCTCCAAAATATTCCTGCCTTAGGACCTCCACCTGTCATGTTCACTTCTATTTTTTTATTTTACTAAAAAGGCATTGCTCACCTTTAAATTAACTTTTAGAATTATGTAGAGAGTGATATTTGAGACAATTTGGAATTGATTTTCAACTGTTTAATTCTAGAGGAGCAGCTGAGCTGAAGATTTTATGCTTAAATCCCATTAAAGACCACATTGTAAGTGACTGCTATTTAATTAGTGAAATGCTTAGCATTTAAAGTAATTATGTTTTTTACAGTTGGCAAAGCATTATTTTTTGTTGGCTTTGGTGCAAATATTTTCAGTCTATTAACTAATAATTGTTCTTACTTATTCATTAGGGATAGTGCCATACATTTCCTCAATTCAAAATTGCTTGTTTCCACAGAGTTAGAAACAAGCCATGTTTTTGGTTAGCTTTTTTTATGGTAGCTTTTTTTTTATGGTAGAACATGACCATGTATACATGTAACTACATAGATAGTTGCACACAGCTTGTGAGTCATCATAATGCATAATTACATACTACTAAAGGAAATATGAATTCAAAACTATGTATCTACATAAGCCCTGAGTTGTCCATTGAGAATTATTGTGCCAAGCAAGAACTTTGTTGGAGAGTATGATAGTGCTGTTTGAGTCTCTCTTATGCAAAGCTACTTGTAACTTCTATAGAGCTTTCCAGTATCTTAAGATGGTGTCGGGTATTAAAATCCCTAGTTGAAAGTAAATAAATATATCTTGTATCTCTGTATCTTCATTTCTTAATTATTTTACTGTTCCTTTAAACATCACCAACACTTTACATAACAAACAATACATTGTGAAATCATTATAAAACATCAAAAAATATATTGTGGGCTTTCTTTACCAACACAAATATTTATAGCTATGAAGTGTATTAAAATTGAACAGACATTAAAAAAAAGAGTATAAAGAAACATTTTAAATGTTCCAAGACAAAATGTTTTGCTAAAAGCTAGAATGGACTTTTCTTGAGCTCGTAGGTAAGACAAAGGGAAATGGTGTAACATATCTCATATCCCTAGGGCCAACTTGGTTAGAGACTGTGAAACTCATTAAAGGAATGAAACCCCTTTTTCTTAGCGTGGATTCAGTTTGGCATTTTTTTCATAGCCTGTAGGTATCCCCTGCTGTAACCTTTCGCTGCATCAGCACAGGAGGTCTCAGACCTTGCAGCAATGCCCTGTAGGAGTTGCTGACAAAACATTCGTAACATAAAATGATGAAGTGTTAGGCTGGCACAAGGCTTCTTTATATGGTCTTTATACACAGCATAGCTCTATGTAACGCATCTGATTATTGCCTAGTTTGAATGAATATTAATGGGACAACCTCATGTTAAGTGGGAAACTGTTATTTTATCCTTATGTAAGCTTGTGGAGCAAGTATGTATACAGTATACAACTATGCTTACATATGCAGAAGGTGCTGGATAGAATTAGGAGATGATCATGTTTGTGATTTGTAATTATGCTTATGCAGAGCACTATATAGAGTGAGCCACTGTCCCATAGAGAACAAGAGAATGTACAGTAAAACTTTCTTTCCTAAGGTCACAAGCAGGGCCGGGCCAAGGGGTAGGCAGAGTAGGCGCATGCCTAGGGCGCAAAGCTGGGGGGGGGTGACAGGCACGTCTGTAGCCTACTCCACGTCCTGTCTACTCACTCCCCATCCTCTTCTGGCGCCTATGTGCATGCCGATTAGCTCTTCTGCACATGCAAGTCGCGTCATCTTTTGCGAAGTGTAGCCGGTGCACATACTGCGCCAGTGTCACTTCGTGCATGCACGGGCTTAGCCAGCGCCACGGACAGACAGGCTGCCTAGGGCACCTGCCTGGTGTGGCCCAGCCCGGCTCGGGTCACAAGCTCCTTATAGTCCCAGTTTTTTAATTAGAGATTTTTGTAGCACACTTGAACCTCTACCAGAAATAATGATGTAATCATGAAATAATCATGGTGCCTAGGGATAAAATATGAGGTTTGGCCAGATGCACTTATCAACATTGAAAGTAAAGATCCTTAGGACAAGAAAACAGGCCAAGGTCTAATTCAGATTTAAAAAAATACAACATAGCTTTGGGCTCCTTTTAAAAATCACCTAGGCTGTTAATATCTGTGCCCTTTAGTAGTAGCAACAGGCATGTTTCATGCATGACTGACAGCAAAGTAAACATGCATTTATATGTAACGGAACAAAAGATGAGATTTTATCATTTGAACAAAAAAATTACCACCAAAATAATTTTTTGTTTTTAGCACAGTATACATACACAATATTGCAATACAACTCATCATCTGACAACCCAATTAAATGTCAAACTATTGCATGATCCAAAAGATTACACATCTCCCTCCGCCCTCAAAGAAATTTCTTCAGTCCTATTCTCTGGCTTCTACTTCTGCCCTCATGGGAGTGATGAGGTCTATACATTTTATCGTGGGATTTTAGTCAGTGCGTGCATCAGAGTGGAAATCAGGCAATATGAATGATGCATCCATTCCAAGAATAAATGTCATCTAAGTGGAAAATTGGCTTGCCCCATCAATGCCAAGTGTGAATATGTCAAAATAATATCAATTATGGACCTAAAATGTGCTCTTTGGGAGTTTTAACCAATGAAAAGCAAAACTTAGTCTTTGTTATAATGTATAATGAAATCCTAGGATATGAGTCAGTGCAGAGAATGATGTTGTGTGTATGTATTATGCGGTCATTGCTCCCCTCCTTTACAATTTAAAAAGTTATGTGGTGATCACACTCTTCCATTTTGCTATGGCACTATGACTGTTTGATTTAGAATAAAAAAATGCTTTCACCAGACAATAAAATCAGACACTTGTACAATAAATGTATGCTTTTAGGCGTTGGCTTTCTACTATCTGTCAGAAGCAATCTAAATTGTTAATGAATATTGAAGTGTGTGATGTATATTTAATAGAGACTAAACGTATATATTTCATAAAAGGACAAGTTTGTGGGATTTCTGCCCTGAATATGTCAAGTGAAAAGACAAAGTGGCTGCCCAGCTTATCTTGCTTTTCATTAGGATTGACCACAGGCCAATATAAAAGTCCTTTTTCTTTTTATTAAAGATTCTATAGGTATAGGTATATTGATTCAAACATAACACTGCAATCATTTTATAATTTTATACTCGCCTATAACCTGATGCATGTTAGTGAAGCTAAACCTACTCATACACTGTACTAACACACATCATGTGGCAGTCCAGCACCAAGCAGATGCATAAGTTGTCCCATTGTCTCCTGAAGGGTGCAAATGCCAGTTTGGCAAACTCTGGGCATTACTGTTTACAGCACAATTGGAAGGACAGGGGGGAGGAGTGTGTGTATAGTAAACTCCGTCTTGGGGATGCTAAAAATAGTCAGTTCACAATGGAGGTATGGCGAAGAAAGCAACTTGTAAGATAGAGGAAGAAAGCAACTTGCAAAATACTCCAGGGTCACCAATGCTACTGTATATATATATATATATATATATATATATATATATATATATATATATATATATATATATATATATATATATATATATATATATATCCAGCATATGATATTTCCACCATAAGACAACCAACCCATTACCATTTATGCAGATTGGGACAATCCTCAAGCTTTTATGGGGGTTTACATGTTTGGCAGCACTAACAAAAAATGGAAGCTAAGGGGCCTGCTATGAAATTAGACATCTGCTTAAAGGAATTGTTCAGTATAAAAGTAAAAACTGGGTAAACAGATAGGCTGTGCAAAATAAAACATGTTTTCAATATAGTTAGTTAGGCAAAAATGTAATGTATAAAGGCTGGAGTGACTGTAAGTCTAACCTAGCTTTTTAGCTCTCTTTTGTTTACACTGACTGGTTACCCTGGTTACCAGGCAGTAACCAATCAATGACTTGAGGGAGGGCCACATGGGTCATAACTGTTGCTTTTGAATGTGAGCTGAATGCTGAGGATCAATTGCAAACTCACTGAACAGTTATGTCCCATGTGGCCCCCCCTCAAGTCGCTGACTTACTCAGATTTAGAGAGCTGAAAAGCAGGATGTTGTGTTGTATTCTGTTATATGAGACATCCACTCACTCCAGCTTTTATATATTACATTTTTGGCTAACTAACTATATTAGAAACATTTTTTATTTTGCACAGCCTATCTATTTACCCAGTTTTTATTTTTACCCTGAACTGTTCCTTTAAACATAGTATTTTCTAGTCAATAAGTATATGAAGTATATGTACAGCTCAAGAAGGCACTAAAAGCCATCCTAGAATTGTCTCTTGTCTTAGCTCTCTCACTTTCTATTCATTTTGCATAGTCACAGACTGGGACAGTGGGACCTAATACAATCCCCTTTCCTTACTTCTCATTATTCAGGTAGTTTGAAAGGGTTGAGAGCAACTTCTGATTTACTCTCCATATATTGTGATTCACAATGAGGGCTGAACCAACATGTGGAAATCTGAAGCAGAGTTTTAGTTATACTGTTTAAGAAGAAAAGAGGTTATGCAGACATAGAGGTAGCATTGCCTGATTTACTATCATCTACAATTACAGTGGCTGATTTTAAGCAAGCTTGCCTCACACGTCACATCCAAGAAAAACTACGGGACATCTTACAAAGCAAATGGCCTGAAATTGCATTTGTTTCTCATATAACATCAGCTACAGTAATAACATTTCTGTTTACAGTCTTCAGCAGAGAAGGTAATCCAAATTAGTTAATATCAGACAATGGACCACAGTTTGTCTAATCTCAGTTTGAAATCTTTCTGAGAGAGATGAATATTGTGCATTGGAAATCTTCAGTGTATTACCCACAAGCAAATAGAGAAATTGAGCAATTCAACTGAAGTCTGAAAGAAGCACTACAGACAGCAAACCTTACTGGGAAATCTTGGAAAGTATTTACAACAGAGTTCCTACATAACTACAGAGCAACATGCCATGCAACAACCCTATCTCCAGCTGAATTATTACATGGCAGACAGATGCGCACTAAGTTACATGTCGCAGACATCAAACTTACACTAAATACTATTACTTACACTAAATACTATCTACTGAGGACATTGTCAAACGTCAACAAGCCAAATGCAAGACTTTTACTGACAGAAAACATTGTGCAAGTGAAGTACACTTTCAGCCTGGATCTTTAGTCAGAATTAAAAAACCAGGACTACTGAAACAAGGAAAATCTAAATTTACTACACCATTTGTAGTGAGACACCAGCGAGGACCATACACATGTGAACTGTCTGATGGATGCATATGCATATGCAAGTCATCTTGCTCCTGCTAGATATGACTTTGGAGGAGCTCCATTTGATGAAGGACATTTTCCTACTCCTGATGTCAACTGCAATAGGCCTGAAGAAAGTGAACCTATAAGGCATACTGAGAGAATCAGAAAACTACCTGTATGGGCCAAGGACTATGTGATGTGAAGAATGTATATTATTGCTTTAAGGTGCATACTGTTTCATTGTTGTTGTTTATTACATTTGCCCAAATGCTTTCCTACTATAGGGGGAGATATGGGGTGTTTATACAAATGGCCTGCAGAGGTCACTGTGCACATGACTCATGCTGTGTATACACAGTACTGTCTATACGGTTTAAAAAGGATAGAGTTTATGTTACTGTTGTGTAATGGCTGCATGAACCTGCTAATAAAGCACTGTTATACTCTGCTCATCCTCACCTATCAAAACACTACATAAAGTATGTCACATTTTGAATTCTTTCATATCCAGGGAAATTCTGTGAACAAGTAAAAACTCCCAAGGGCTTTGAAACAGGTAGGCCATTTAATTTAGTAATTAGTTCATTAGTGTATGCTTGAACTTTTCCCATTAGCAATACATTTCAATGCAAAGGCCCAGAGTACACCATTAATAAAATTAAAAATTGTGTATTCCATCTGAAATTCATGACAAAAGCATAAGCTTCAATAGACTTTGCACAGTATACTAAAATGTATCAGAAGAAACCAGCTCAAGTCTAGAATGCTTGTATAAGTTCCAGAGCAGTTTTATTAGATACAAAAGTATACTGAACTAGCCCGTTTTTACGTTTATTTATTACTTTATTTATATATACTTTTACTTTTTACTTTTACCTGCTTTTAAAATATTGCCTCATATTAACAGTCAGTAGTATGTGAATACCACCTGATATCCGACTTTTACTGCATTCATTTCTAGAGGGATTTTAGCCTACTGTCTACTTTAGCAAAACTAAAGCTGCAGCTATGTGCATTTCTTTACCCGCAACACCTTAATGGAGACTTATTATCATTGGTGTTGCTTATCGGTGCTATATATTTAGAAGCAAGCATGTCAATAGCTTTCAATTAAAGAAAGTATTTTATTACAGTAAGCACAATTACACTTCTGGAAAGCATACCAAACATTGCTATGCTTCTTTGGGCACTGAGACATATAATGATACAAGGATATATTAATGGTAAAAAAACTAAGCACATTATAAATCATTTCCATTCATTAGAGATTATTCAGAGAAACATATTCTTTGAATTCTGTACATTGAATGAGCAGCAGAGTTGTACACTGCATGAAATGGTTTGAAGATTGACATTCCTGAGGTTCTTCTTGGGGTTTTTGCTTTTTGGAATAAAATACTAATTTATTAGCAACAAAAGACTAATAAATATGGTACATTGATATGGGTTTAAACACATGCTAGTGAAACAGTAGCTTTACTTTTAGTACCATTACTTCTTGCCTGGGTGGTCTATGTAAATCTAAGGAAGATCATGTCCTTGGCATGTATTAAACTAGCCATACACTATAATATCAGCTCGTTTAGCAAGGTTGCCAATGATTCCCTTGATATACTCACCAAATGGTGGGCTATATTGGGCTAATCCGATCAATCGACTCCATAGCCAAATGATTGGATTACAACGATGGGCATACCAGCCCATCAATTAGCACAGCATCAATTAGCGATGTGGTCCTTCATCGGGCAGGTTGGATTTTTGGCAAGATATCTGTTTGGGAGCCCCATTGGAGGGCCCCATACATGGATAGATAAATCTACCCGTGTATGGCCACCTTTAAAGATAATGCTTTTTGCAATCAAGCAATGCAATTTTTGATACAAGCAATTGAAAAGCAGCAATATTGCAGGTCTTTTTAATTAGACATATGTTTTGAGTGGCCTCCTTGGATTACCTAACCACATTTCAAGACAGGAGTGAAAGGATACATTAAGGGTTAACTTCTGTCCTTGCTCAAACTTCTTTATGCAAAACATGTTCTTTGTCACATACACCCCAACTAGCTTAAACAAAGCCGTAAGTTTTTGCACTGATACACTTGTTATCGCAAGGTCTTTGGGCTGATACACTTGTTATCGTGCATACCAGCACGGCACATCCTCCCAGCTTCTAGAATGTTCCTTTTGCTGACACACACAAAAATAACACACATTAATATTTCTCATTTTTCCTTGGGATAGGGCTTGTCTTATGTAACACGTCATATTGGCTATATAAGCAACTGCTGTAACCCTAATAAATCGGAACTTGCTTTGCAACACACGAGTGTACTGTGTCGTTCTTTGTAAGACCCCTGCGCAGTGTATCTGGAGGGTGTAATCAGATGGTTTCTGACGTGCCAAGACGAACCGGTTCGCAACAGGGATAGCACCTTGAAAGCCGGGGATTTCTCCTGTTCCTTTCAAGGAGACACAAAATATATACATATTAACTATAGGACTATACATATTAACTATAGGAAGGCCTACGCATCACTCACTGACCAGCCAGGTTAACAGTTGGCACTTCTTTTTGTTACATACTTAAAGGAAAAGAAAAGCCCTGGAGCGTTAAATGCAGGGGCTGCATGACAAGAGATTAGGAGTATATTTACCAAAGAGTGAAGTTAAGAATGAAATTCTGCCACTAGAGTGAAATTCCGCCACTCTCCATTCATTTCTATGGGGTTTTTAAAGGCGTATTTATCAAAGGGTGAACTTTCACTTTCACCCATTGATAAATACACCTTTCAAAAATCCCATAGAAATGAATGGAGAGTGGTGGAATTTTCACTCTAGTGGTGGAATTTCACATTTACCCCTTGGGTTGACATCTTTTAGTGAAGACAGGGGCAGGTGTTGCTGTGTCACGGAGGGGTCTGGGCTGCGCAGCAGAGGAGGCAGCCGTGACGGGGAGGGCTGTGATGTAAGGGAGCGAAGGTATGGTGTTAATTATAGGGAATCCTGCCTGGTTTTCCAAATTAGGAATCAGGCAGTTTTGACCCGGGCAGCCCTTAAAAAACCCGGCTGTCCGGGTCAAAACCAGAAAGGTGGTTACCCCTTCAAGGGATCCAAATGACCAGCAGCCAAATTGCACTGGTCTATATCCAAAGATTGGCAGAATCAGAGGTAGCTGTGATTGGGTGAGAAGCAATGAGTTAAGGCAGGTAAAAACCAGGCTGGGGGTGGAGAAAGAGAGGGAAATGATGTCAAGGGAAGAAGCAGTTCATTTCCTTATCTTCTGAGCAGGTAGAAACATGAGGCAGAGGTCTGTATGTAATATAATGTTATTAGCTGCATTATATACACATGAATTCCTCAGTAAACTGCTGGATTTGGGGGTAGAACTATTTGGGCAGCTGTTTGTTAGTTGTTTGCTGTTTATTTGCTGTTTAACAGCAGTTAATCTTGCTGTAGTGATTGAGGGAGCATGGCAGTCAGCCTGTGCCCAACATGCACCCTCTGTAGTATATATAAATCCAGCCTGTGACACTGAGCTGCTGCTACTGGAGTATACAGAGAGCTGTTGTAGTATACACAGAGCTGTCGTTGTAGTATACAGAGAGCTGTAGTTGGAGTATACAGAGAGGGCAGTGGGACTCATTTGGTAGTAGAGCAGCCTGAATACATTCATCACTGCATATTGCACAGTATTTCTATAGATATCGTTACTTGATTCAGCAGCCTGTGTTCAGTCTCACATAATTTAACTGGGCTTTATTGAGTTACGGTTTATATATATATATGTATATATCAGGCCCGGACTGGCAATCTGTGGGTTAGGGCAAATGCCAGATGGGCTGCTATAAGGTGCCATAGAAAGTCAGTATTTAGTGGGCTGGTGGGGGCTGTTTGGGCCTCTATGTGGGCTGATTGGGCCTCTGTGTACCTGAAATGCCAGGGCCTATTTTGATTCTCAGTCCAGTCCTGGTATATATATATATATATATATATACACATAACTATGTTGAGATATACTGTATATATATATACGACTGAGCCTGTAGACTAGCATTTCAGCTGCCCTGTCATCATACCCTATAGAGGCTGTCATTCAGGTTGTGTGCATAGGGCAGAAGTAGTTCTAATGTGTTAAGACAGTACCATCTGTGAGTTTCGCCTGGAACATGTGGGAGAGCTCTCTCTTTTTTATAAGATTATTAGCTGCAGTACACATTCATTCCACCGGATTTACATAGTGGGCGCTACTAGACCCGCTGTCGTTTGTCGCAACTACCCCCTCCCTTTTATTTGCTCAAATTTTCATCATCGGGACGGAGCAATGGGAATTGGCAACACAAGAAATTAAAATTTCTGAACCAATGTGGGTGTGGTTGGGCAGCATACCACCCCCTAAAACCCTGCCGTCCTAGGCCCAGGCCTAGGTGGCCTCTCCACAAATCCGGGCCTGTTTGGGGGTGTTAGTCTCTTACTGTTTATTTGCTATTTTACAGCAGTCAATCACACTGTAGTCACTCAGGCAGCATGGAAGTCAGCCTGAGCCCAAAAAGGTCACCCTGGCTGTGAAACTGAGCTGCTGCTGCTGCAACTAATTAGAGGATACATAGAACTGTAGTTGTAGTTTACAGAGATAGTGGTGGGGTTTCGTCAGGAATAGGACAAAGCCTGAATACAGTAATTTTTCTGGGCATTGCTTTCACATTGTATGGTATTTCTATATATGAAGTTACTTGATTCAGCAGCCTATTATCAGGTTCTGACCTCTATTTTACTGGGCTTTATTGAGTTACTGATTTCAGCTCATGCGCAGAGGACAATCCACTGCTACTACAAATAGAACCTACATATAGAAATCCTCTGTTAGAATGTCTAGTAGGTCTAGTACTGAGGGGTAAGTATAAAGTGGTGACTGCTTCTTGTAGTATGGACCAGATGTAGATTACTGTATTTAAGGGTGTATGCATACAGTATACAGTATATATATATATATATATATATATTTATAGCAGACAACACCAACATACAGTAGGTATTGCAGTGCCTGGTTTGCAACTAGAACAATATTGGAATGCTTGCCTTGGGGGCTATGGCCAGAGTTGATAGGGCTGAGTAACTGGTAGCGAGCCAGGCTCTTGATCAGCAGTGGTCCTTTGGAGAAGTAATAAGTGGTTGCCTGGTTATACTTGCTCACCTGACCGCTAGTGGTTAGGTGGCCGGTGTGTCAGGTAATCCAAGAAGGTTGATGGTGTTTTATTATTCTCAAGCATTCTATGGGAAAAGGAGTAATTTCACTTTCACTAATTTCATGCTTTTAGTTTGCATAAAATCCATAGCATCTGCAAAAAGTAATAATAATACAAACATACAAAGTCGCTTGCAGTTTCATAACAATTGGATGTTAGAGGAAATTTCACTGTAAATGGGCATGTATATAAAATTAACAGCCCCCAATATTATATCTTATGGGCCTGCAATTGCAGCTTCCCTTTTTGAGCTGGGGAGAGAGGTAGGTTTACTATACTTAAGCTGATAACTTAACTCCCTGGCACCACACTAACCTTTATTTTCATAGAGCCTAGTTTTGATTGTCTGGGCAGAAAGCTGCCAGAGCACAGGGCTCCACAGCGTGGAAGGACTGTCGGAGCGCGGATGCGCTGGTATGGAAGAAACATGGTAAATGGTTGTTGACCTTACCCTCAGAGTTCGGCAGGGGCAGCTGAGGGCCCCCAGAGCAGATGGGCAGGCTGACCTGCACTCCATTGTTATTAACAGAAGGGTAAGTTTGGTATCTGGGATGTAATCAAATTGCCTACCATGTTAGCATCATGGCCCACCACATGGGCAGAGTAATTGGTCATTTATAGCAAAATAATGCCAGTCTCCTGGCCAAAGGAATGTTTTAGTGGTTTTGGGTTTTAGCATTGAACTATTTGGGCTGATATGTCAGGCAACCTAGTTGGAAGCTCACTTGCTACTCGGGGGGGGGGGGGAGCTGGCAATGCCGGGAATTGCACATGGTCATAAATTATTTAAAGGTATTTCAACAAAGAAATGTATTTAGTTATGTTTTGCACACCTACACTATTAAAAATATATATATATACAGTATGTATATTCCAGAAGACTAATGGCTAATTTTATTCCATCCTGTGATACAGAATGTGTAATGCAAACAAAATGCTTGGATATTTTGTGAATATTTAATTTTTTTTATTAACAAATAACCAATAGTTATAAAGTTATGGTGGGCATGAACCCAACTGCAGGTTTTCAGTTGGGCTCGTTGTGGTGGTAGGACCTTGCCAGAGTACTGCACAGATAAATTTAGAAGAGGGAGAAAGGAGCTTTGACTGCACAGTGGGTTGATTGATACATACACTACTACTACTACTTGTGCTAGGTCACAGCAGATAGGTAAAGGCAGCCTAATACTCAGTGGTGGATATAATGACATAGTACTGATCTCAAGTGAGGAGATGAGGCTGGGGTGAGGCTGGCAAGGTCCTATTTATTTGATAAAATGTGAATAAATGCTGTGGCCATTTTCACCATTTTTGGCTCCTGGTGTTTCTTTGCTGTAACAATGGGGCTGAAGGCGTCCTTTTGTCAAGTTAAGTTTCAATCCAAAGGGATGGAATGCCAAATGTTAGGGCACTGCCCCCAGGATTGTAATGATTTACCTGATACCCGAGGCCGGTGCTCCTATTAGCAGGACACTGCACTGGTCTGGAGCATTTGTGAGCAAGTGATCCTCTTCCTCAGCAGACGCATGCTTGTAGAGCAAAAAAATCTGCCATTTTTGTTAAAGTCTGGCTTTTAATTCTACTGTGCATATGCATCCATATGAAGAAAGAATGAAGTAAGAGGATCGCTAGCACACAAGTGCCTTGGGTTGCTGTCATTTTCTGCTAAGTCATTTCAATACTTGGGGTGACCTAACATTTGGCAACCCCTTGGATTTGAGCTTTTCCTTCTACTTTCAGTTCATCACAAATACACAAGAGGTCATTTATAAAGTTCATGCAATGTATATTTATGTGCATATAACTGATTTGTGCATGTTTTCTCCAAACTCGTAAATTTTGCCCTGCTGTACCTATCTTTACTTTTTTTTCCCCCAAGTATTTGCAATTGGATGTTTGCATGAGAAAATTGTGCATGTTCCTTGTGCATGAATATAGTGTCTGTTAATTTTGTGAATATAGATTCTCAATTTGCAAAATCAGTTTTTTCTGCCACAAAAATTGTGATGCAGATGCAGAAATGCAGAATTTCCACATACACTTTTCACAATTCCTGATTATGCCATATTTAAAAAGCTCTTAAGGACTATCACCGCATGGATAGAACACATAACGATATGTACATTGACAGAATTGTACATATATGTAGCAATCTTATCACTGGGAATTATCTCAGATGATTAAAAAGGAATGATTACTCAGAATTAGCCAAAACAAAGTAAACTGGATGCAACACGGCGAGTGTTATCAAATTGCCTTGAGCACTGACATGATTTTATTTCTAGATTTTATATTTGAAAATGTTGTTCCAATGTTTTGTAGATGTATATATATATACAACACGGACAATAACGATTGCTGTTGAATTTACGTGTATGCCTTACTTTGCATATCAAATGATGATTGACAGGCACCTTATACAGGTCTTGGTGCCATTTTTACCCTATAAATACCCCTAAACACATGTGCGCTGTTATCCCTGATGAAGGCATCTGTGCGTGGAGCTGAAACGTTGGTTCACCAATAAATCTCCACTTTCATTTGAATTTTTGAATTGCTGTATTTCCTTGGGGTGCTGTCAATCTTTTCATTTATATATATATATATGGCCTGGTGGCGGTACATTGATGACGTGTTCCTCCTATGGCGGGGTGACCTGGACTCCATGTCCCGCTTCCGTGATGCAATAAATGTTGAACATGCGGACATAAAATTTACCATGACAGCTGACCTACGGACAGTGATGTTTCTAGATGTCCAAATTATACGTTTGGAAGATAATTTCACCACTAGGATGTTCTCTAAGCCGACAGATCGTAACCAACTACTAGCTTATGACAGTTACCATCCCCCTGCAGTCAAAAAATCAATCCCTATAAGCCAATTCACTAGGGTATGTAGGATCAGCACTGACCCAAAATTCAGAGAACAGGACATGATTAAAATGAAAGACAAATTGACAGCACGCGGATATCCGTTGGAGATGTTAGACTCAGATATAGCAAAAGTGACGGAGAGAACTGATAAAGACAGACCAAAAACTAGAGACCGACAATCACGTATGGTCTTTGTTAACCAATATCACACTCATAGTAGGGATCTTGATCAAATTTTAAGGAAACACTGGCATTTGTTAGAAGAGGCATATCCTTCGGTCAGGGAATTTAGACTACCCCCGATGATGTCTTATAGGAAAGGATGTACTATAGGTAATAGACTAGTACATGCCGATATGCAACCGTCCCCTAAAACATACACCTTTTTGGGACCTCCAAAAAATGGCATGTTTCGATGCAAAGGATGTGCCCAATGTCGTTTTGTAATCTTAGGTGACACATTTGCTAGTTCAGTCACGAATGAAGTATACAAAATCAGAGGTCATTATAACTGTGAGACCAATTTTGCAATATATATGTTAACTTGTCCATGTAACTTAAGCTACATAGGTGAAACCATCCAGAAAGTCAAGGATAGGTTCTCACAACATAGGTCCACAGTAAATACTGGAAATACATCACTGCCAGTATCAAAGCATTGTTTAGAAATGGGTCATACAGCTGAGGAATTAAAATTTAGGGTCATACAACATATCCCGTTGCCACGCAGAGGGGGTGACAGAATCCTTATGTTAAAGAAAGCAGAAGTCCAATGGATACACAGGCTTAGAACCTTAAGCCCCCATGGTCTCAATAGGGACTTTGATTTACACCTGTTCCTATAAGATTGGTGCAGTTACATTGTGGAAATGTGGGATACCCATATATAAAAAACATAAAAAATATAACTGGAGATATCTTGGTTGGTAGGAGTCCTAATTGATAGTGTAATCTGTACTTGTTGAGAAAAGCCATGATTGATTAAGTTGTTTGTAATGCAGATTGTTCATGAAGCCAGATACAAAGATGGCGCCAAATGCTTTTTTGAATAAACGTTTGTGGACGCCTTACTTTGGTGACGTACTGACGCTACTTGCGTCACTGCGTCACGAGACTGGGGACGTCCATTGACGCTATAATAGAGTAAAGCGATATACTGTTTTTTCTTCTGTTACCAATACATACTGTCACGAGAGGACGCACTTGAGAAAGGGGGCGTTGATCCCCCGAAACGTCGTGCTATGTCTCCGGACAGATGAGTATGACTGATACTTTGAATTTGCTGAAACTTTTTTCGCTGTTTTTATCATGCTGAAACTAATAAATGCTAAGTTTTACTTATCCGGGAGTGCGACTCAATTGGACTCTATATAAGTATTGTGGCCTCACTCACCACTAGAGAGGACGCACCCGGTCATTGGATACAAAGGGCAAAAGTGTGCACTACAGGGGCTGGATTTTCTCTATATATTTTTTTTTTTTTATATAAATATATATTCTAACTCAAAGTATTTCCCACATGCTTTGCTGTGCATGGTAAATAGCTTAGCTAAAGATATTTCTTGAAACATAGCAACACGAACAAAAGCTAAAACGTGGGAAAGACAATAACAGCCATCCAGATGATCTTCTTTTTGCTAGGTTTGCATTCCATATCGGTGGCATAATTCTTTTTCCAAGACATGTTGTAATATTAGAGGTGGATTACCTTAAAATTCACTCTGTGCCAAGTCAAAGAGCAATTAATCTTTATGTTTGGAAAGATGAAGTATAAAACAGAAAGTAATCTTGAAACAGATCAATATTTTGTGGTTTCAGAAAAATGCATTCTTGAACATGATGGGTGACACCCACTACATGTTGTCAGCAAATATCCTTTCACTATCAACACAATATGTGAATACTATCCTCAGCCATTTAAAATTTTGCTGCATAAGCTTAATTTAAGAGTATTTGTACAGTAAGGACATGGGCACACCAAAGCAATGAATGGCAGGTGATCATGTCAGGGTGCAGAGTACAAAAACATGTTGACCTGTGTCTCTGCATCCTGCCTTGCATGTTGTTAATACCCCTTTGAGACTGTTTTATTGTAGCAAATTTAGAGAAGGAAAACAAATGCATTATAGGAGTGGATGGTCTAACCAGGAACTGGTATGTCGAGGCAATATATATTATTTGTATATATAATATATACAAACAAAAATGTTAAGATTGTAATGAGCTTTTCTTCCAGTACATGTGACAGTAGGAGGGCAAGTCGAGTATTGGATGTCCTCACAGAGAGAGTGATTCGTTGAAAGCTTCCAAAATGGATTCCATTCATTTCTATTAATAAACAGCATGTAATGATGGTCTGTTAAAAACAATAGTTCTAGGGAACTAGACAATTTCTACGATAAATCTAAATTTCAGTCAGACTTACCATGGTTTGTACTAGACAGAAGCTATGATTTGCAAATTGCATTGGATGTAGTATCTTCATCTTTAAGTTAGAGTTTGACACCACGGCCTTAGCTGGGATCTCTGCGATTGACTTTGGCTATAAATACATCTGCAGTTGATAGTTCCCATGCTGGGAAATAAAAAGAACTAACTCTTAAATAAGCTATGTCAATGTGCAGCAACCATAAATTAAAACATTGTAGAACACCATCTTCTGTATGACCTAATCTATTCCTAAACTGAACTTTAGCAGATGGTTTAGCAAATAAATATTCTGGTCTAGTCATTTAGGACTTCACTAAAAGCACATTGTCTGTGTGTTTGTAAAGGTTTGAGTCAGTTTGCTAGCACCATCAATTAACTCCTTATCATATGTAAGATAATGACATGGCATTTCGAAGGCACTCTTACCACAAAAATGTCTGCAGCTTTATTGTGCATAATACTTAAGGAATGCGCATAATTTTTAATGTTCTATCTGTGTACAGACTATGTGTAAACTTTGGTAGATTTATCTGCCTTTATAATGGCTGCTCTTCTCTATTCCATTACTGTTTTAGTTTTACTATTGTTCACAGCAACATAACACCTTGGGGTATATTTATTATGCTGTGTAAAAAACAGCGGAATAATTCACTATACATCATCAGAAATGGCACAAAAATTGTGTATTTTGCTTTGAACAACTTCCACCAGAACTTAATTACAAAGGTCTGAAGTAATAACGATGGAAAAACACACCTTAATAAATTCACCATTTATTTTACACAGCTTTTTACAATTTTACACCTTTTTTGTGAATTTTGTTTTACACAGCATAATAGATAGACCCTGTATATCAACTCCAAGTAATGGAGCATAAGAAATACATGACTTGGAGGTTGAAAATGGGTTGCATAAGTAGAATTTTCTACTGATTTAGCAGCTAAACGGTCAGGCATAGTACAGTTTGACCACATACCCGAGGTAGGGTTGCCACATGGCCGGTATTTCACTGGCCAGAGCTGGTATTACAAATTTACTGTCATGTATTAGCTGGTAAATTTGTAATCCCTATTGTTCCACCCCTGGCCTGCCTCAGATCTACCCAGCTCCCCTACTCACTAATCCAAGGACTGCAGTCCTTCATGGTGAAACTCCATGACTCCTCCCCAGAAAGCAAAATCCCACCTCTCTGGCCCGCCCCCTCCCTTTATGTCAACGGCCAGTAGGGCCAGATCAAAAAGGTGGCAACCCTAACCTGAGGTCAAAATGTCCTATTACGCCAAACAATAACTGTATGCAATTGTACCTCAAACAGGGATACCAAGCTATTATCCAGAAAACTGTTATCCAGAAAGCTCCAAAACACTTGTTTTTGTCATTGAACCCCTGGGTAATAGTGACCATAATGTTATTTCATTTACTGTCTGGTGCAAA
>CM044431.1:123243016-123277044 GCA_024363595.1 Xenopus borealis
GCTTTAAGAAGGGGTTGGATGGCTTTTTAGCAAGTGAGGGAATACAGGGTTATGGAAGTTCATTATACAAATTGATCCAGGGACTAGTCCGATTGCCTTTTTGTAGTCAGGAAGGAATTTTTTCCCCCTCTGAGGCAAATTGGAAAGGCTTAGGATGGGGTTTTTTTGCCTTCCTCTGGATCAACTAGCAGTTAGGCAGTTAAAAAAAAAAAAGGTTGAACTGATGGACGCGAGTCTTTTTTCAGCCTAACTTACTAACTTACTATGTTACTATGTAAAGGAATGGCATTTTGTGTAGAGTTCTTTTTAAACAAGGAATTGTTCATTATTTATTTATTCATTTGTTTTCTTCCTGTAATAATTAGACAGCACCTTGTATATGATGACAACTAAGCCAGCATGAATCCATACTGATAGTAAAACAGTAATTATCTTGCTTTTTAATATATTTAGGTTTTTTTAATAGCTTTAAGGTATGGTGATCCAATATACAGAAAAAAACAATATATATCTTACAGCTGTATAATTACAGTATTTTATTGCAACAGATATTCGTGTACACAAACATCTTGCACTCAGCTTAATATTTATCTCCATCTTATTATACTCCATTGAGCTTCACTCAAACCATTTCCCTTGTTTTGTGCTACTGTCAGTTACAGAACTTCTGAACCCATTCTTCATCTTACTGACAATGTCTCTGCTTGGCTTCCCCACTTTGTTTATAATTCCCAGTGTTGTTCTTGTCACCTCCAGTCAGTATCATTTTTTATTCCCCCGTTGCCACTAAGCACTTTTTATTGATTTCTGCATTTGGACTATCACTTTACTTTTTTTCCCTTAGTCAGCAGTTTGGTCATACCTTTTCTCTGTTTTTTCCCCAATAAGATAATTTCAGATTATAGTGTTTAGGAGCATAGCTAATTTTAAGTATGCTTCAATTAGCTGTACTAACCTTTTTTACAGGGGCAATAGTCTTCAGATAAATTAGCAAATGCTTCCAGTAATTTATTGGACAACTCCGTTATTTTACAGATTAGGATAGGGCTTCAGTACTATCTCCTGACACCTGGATAAGTAATATAAAAACCTTTATGTGACAGATCACTTCAAGCAAAAGTAAAAAAGGGCCAAAGTCAATGTCGATCTTCTTGATGCATTGTGTGGAATATCATCATTATTTAGTCAAGCAGAATTTTCTATAGACAGAAACTGGTGTATACATAAGTAGTAGGTAGTGATGAACCGTAGATGCTGGGCACTACAAAAAATGAAAGACAAACAGTAACGTAAGCATCTGTTTTAGATCCCATTCCCAAATTAACAATGGCTATACCTTTGCAGAACATATGGTTATTGTGAGTGGGAAACTTTCAGCAGCTTATTTGTATATCAGTCCACTAAATTCCTCTAAAATGCTGTGTGTTTACTGTATTCACAGTGGTCTCTGGGGTCAACACAGACATTTTCTTGGCTAACAAATCATTCAGTCACCTAAAAGAATTCTCAGATTTCTCAATAGCTTGAAAGATATTCTGTACTCAATCTCTGAAACATCAATAGAAATAATAAAAAGCCAGCATTGCCTCTGCGTTACATCACTACATCATTCTGTTATCAAGAGACTTTCATGCGCGAGATATTGACCATTCTTCCTACTTGTCCTTCATCCAACATCTGATGTACAACAACTCTGAAAACAATTTGACAAGTGCAAGGAAATATTCACAAGAGATATCATCAGAGGAATCCAGCTTTATTATGAAAGCTTTTCTGTTTTAGATGCATTTTCAACTACCTCAAATTTTTTTTCCCAATGAGCCTTTAAACTAAACTATTGACCACTACTAATTTTATATTCTTATTCAACTGAATTCTAATAAAGAATGCAGCGTAATTTCTGTTTGTATGTGATATGATATCAGATAATGAGTAACTGACTTCTCCTTGGCATGTGGCAGTCAGTTAGAAAGTCTTTACAGAGTAATAATGTCCATAATGCACCACTCAAGGGATACCCGAGAGCAGGAAAAATACTATTATACAGCTTTCTGTAGTAAAGAATTCTAGATTGGTTAACATCTATAACAAAATATTCTGCATAGTAACATCAGTTAGATTGAAAAAAAGATACACATCCTTTTATGAGATGTCTACTTCCGGTTTACAATGAGAGAACTTCCTGTTTTACTCCTTTTTTTTCTGATCCCGGCTACTTCCAATGACTTCACTTCTGGTTTACAATGACAGCACTTCCTGATTCTTGATGGTCAGCAGGTCGCGGATAAGTTATTTGCGGGTCGGGTCAAGGGTACAAGTGGGTAAGAATTCGGGTCCGGGTTGCGGATTGCAGGTTGTGGGTACGGGTCCCAAAAAATGGACCCGCGCAGGACTCTACTATGTATAACCTGCCTAACTGCTAGTTGATCCATGGGAAGGCAAAAACAATTTCAGGGGGAAAAAATCCTTCCTGACTCCAAGATGGCAATCAGACCAGTCCCTGGATCAACTTGTGTTTTGAGCTATCTTTCATAACCAGTGCTGGAATTGGGGAGGGATGCCATCTTTTCACTTCTTTATTTTTGTGAAATAGCATCCCCTCAGTGGGGATGCAAGAGTTTTGCTCCTCTCCACTTCTGCATACAAATAAAATGCATAATTAAAATAAAATATAGTTAATTGTATAGAAGATAAAAGGAGAGAAAAGTTAGCTGGGAGAGAAATAGAGAATAAATAGAGTTGTGCTAAACAGATAAAAAAGGCATCAAGTTACAGAGAAAATGAAGGTATTAAAAAGCAGCAGATTACGGAATAGTGAGATGATATATATGTTTGAAATAATTTTGAGCAATATAGAATATGAAGGGGTTGAGCTATGTTATGACACACAATACACAGGCAAGGTGCTGTGTTTACAGAAGCTGAGTTGTCAGCCAAGAAAAGTCATATGCACAATTTTCATTTTGGGGGTCCCCATCAAACTGTGCAATACCAAAATTGTTTTGCTTTAAAGTGGGTGAAACCAAAAAGTATTGGCGTTTCAGTCTCATTATAATAATGGGTGTGGCTAATAGTTGTGAGAGTGGCTTATTTTAGCACACCACCCTACACTCACTACACAGAGCATGCCTTCACTTTTTTCACTCCAGTTCAAGCACTGTTCTTAACCCTGTATTTCCTCACTTGCTAAAAATCCAACCCCTTCTTAAGATAATCTTAATCTAATATATCAGACAGTACAACTGTTTCAGGGAGAGAATTCCACTTCTTTATGCTAGCCAGGGGAAAAAAGGCCATACCAACAAATTCACATCCCCACACCCCCAAGGTTCCAGTCGTGGCTCACACTTCTGCCTATAACACCCACCTTTCTTGCGGAAGGAGCTCTTCGTTATTGAATGCCACCAGGTCTTAAAGAGAACCTAAGAGAGGATTCCAGAATGGGTGACAGGAGGAATAGGTTATAAGTAAGCATTTTCATCAACCAATCAGCCGTCGCAGTACAGCATCAGAGTCCAGAAGGGTAGTCAGTAAACTGCCAATGGTCAGTTAAGGCAGCAGAAAGGAGTGGTCAAGGACAGGCAAGGGTCAATGAACAATAAATCAACCAAGAAGTACACCCAGGAACTAGAATAGAATAGACCTGCATTGGGCAGGGGCAAATGGATGAGTCACCTTTAAATATTTTAATTTGGCACCAAGTGCAAATACGTCAGAGGTGGGGAACCAAACTAAATGATGCCCACATGCACCCTTAGGTAAGAGGCTGTGGGTGTCCCCCCGCCCCACTAGATCACCAGGTACACTCCCCCACATGTCTATAATTATAAGACACTGTACTTATCTCCTGCACATGGCAGGCATTACATACAGGCATTAAAAACAATGCTCCCTTGTGCCTGGCAGCACTGCTCTTGGCAACTTGTGCTAGATTTGCAGCTTATGCCACCAATTTGACAGATGGAAATGCTCCCTGAATGGACCATCCATGAATGGCCCTAAGCAACCTGACAGGTCGCAGCTCTGACCGTGCCGAACATGCACATAAGCACAAATAGACATGGAAACGTGGAGAAAGGGGACCGGACATAGAAGGTACGTGCCTGGCACCCCTACCCCCCAGCTTTACATCCTAGGCATGTGCCTACTCTGCCTACGCCTAGTTCTAGCCCTAATGAATGACCCGGTTTTGCTCCAGCACTTGGACCAGTTGGGTTGGTAAATTAAACCAGAGTCATTCAAAAAATATTTAGGCAGGTTAATTGGCTCCTGATAAAACTGACCATAGTGTGTGTGAATGTGATAGGGACCTTAGATTGTGAGCTCCACTGGGGCAAAAACTGTGAATTAAGTATATTCTCTGTAAAAGTACTTTTGAAAATGTTGGCCCTACATAAGTAAAATAGGACCTACAGTATAGTATTTAAAATTATTAATTGCTCATTTCCACTACATGGACATTGGGTTACTATAATAAATTGAATACCGCTTTATGCAAATGTGTCCTTCTTAATTGAATTACAAAGTAACTTATTGAATTTCCTCTGTTCCTTCAGCTAATTTAATTTGAAAGGACTACTTCCTCTGCCTGACAGCACTGCTCAAATATAGCAGAAAAGTGATAGCAGCTTGACAAATCAGGGGCAAATGAACTTTGTCTAAGAAAGGCTAATATGCATATGTGTGCAGTGCTAGTATGATTGACATCGCCATGGGGGGTTTTACATAATCAGCCATTCAATACTATTGCCACATCTGGTGCTCACACATGAATAGAGCTCCCAAAGCCTCAACATCTGGAGAGCTTTTCTGTTTTTACCTTTCAGAATGGTACTAATAATTTTGTTTGAAAAAGCTATATACTCTGCTACTCTGCTCAGTATCCAATAGATTATATTGGATTTAATTTTATGCATCTGAAATGATTAAATACATTCTTATTTTTCCAGCATATAGTATGTTGATCACCTTTTCATAGTGAAGAAAACAAGGTTGCAGAAAATATAGAAAGTGAGCGAAAACATGCAGGAAAGTAAGATGAAATAAAGTAATGCCAGTAATCATTTTGTTTTATTTTCATCTGTTTCTTACACCTATTTCACTGGAAATGGAGCAAGTTGATAATGCACTTAATCTGGGAAAACCACAGAGAAACTAAACGTCACAAAATTAGAAGTATGGAACACTGCACAGATACCTGGCTCTGCTTCAAATGTACAATGCACAACAATGTAAAAGAAGCAAACAGTTTTACTACAAACAGAATGGACAAAATTGAACAAACTGGAAATGTGTTTCTATGGTGTCCCAGGTTCTACTTTATTAGGACAGAATGTTGGAGAGTTCAATTTTTGGTTTCTAAGGCAATAGTTCAGTTAATCTTTGCATTCACATGGTGTGCTTCACTTAAACATGGGTGCTAGAGAGACCTCTTACTTATTCAAAGACATACACAAAGCAAGCAAAGAAAGGATCCCTACACAAAGGAATCTGTATTTCCATTCTAATAGTATTTTATAGCACATTGAAATATTGACTCTTTATGCAGGTTTTGGTTATATAACTTGGTTGTCATTATTTAATAAACACTAAATGCAGGAACATGAGGTGGTGACCTGCATCCTTTAGGAACTGGGGTGGGACCAAAAGGCTCATTTACCAAGTGCAGACGGGTAGAAATCACCATGTTTTTCGCACACTTGTTATGAGCCCAGTTTTTTGCGGAATGCCCACAGGTGATGTACTGTATATGTGGGCAGGGCCGCCATCAGGGGGGACTGGGGGGACAAGTGTCCCGGGGCTGAAGGGCCCCCCTTACCAGCGCCGAGCCTATGAGGAAGCGCCGATGCGGAAGTGCCGAACAAGACGCGAAGGCAGCCGAAGTCCTGAAGTCGAGGAAATACCCAAAGTCACGTGGAGCCAACACTGAAGTCCTGAAGCCACGAGTTCAATTTCACCGACACCCATGTGGATTTATTTTTTTTTTAATCCCCTGGCCTCAAATGTTTTCTTTTAATACTCTATAGGCCCCTGTCACCAATTTTTAGAAAAAAAATATTTTATGGGGCTCCAATATTTTTTTTTTTTAACTTGTTAACGGGGGCCCTGCCACCAATGTTTTTAAAAAAAAATATTTTTGGGGCCCCAATTTTTTTTTTTGTATGAGGGGCTCTGGCACCAATGCTTTAATAATGCTTTTATGGGGGGGGGCTTGCACCCCTGGGGGTGTTTTACTTTTTTAGCGCTGATGTCTGTGTGGTCTTTTTAACATTGATGTCAATTCGGCGGGGATTGGGGCGGGGCTTAGATGCCTGGGTGGGCGGAGCCCAGGGGGCCCTGACAATTTTTTTGTGCAGGGCCCCGTGATTTTTAATGGCGGCCCTGCATGTGGGGCGGAGGGCTGAAGGTAAACATAGGTGCTGTGGTGAAAAAATCGACTCAATGCTTACTGTACTTCTTTTTAAGATAATTCAGGTATGGGAACTAAAGCTAGTGCTTTATTATAAACAGTAAATTAAAATGCTTAATTGAATTTATGTATTACATTGAAAGACAAACTGGTCATGGAGAAAAAGGGCTGATTTTTGAGGGTTGACATCTCCTGTATGGATTAGAATTAATTGTGAGACTTTGCTGATGTAGGTGAACTACAAGCACCAGAATTCTCATGAGGTCATGTGTGTTTGAATGATACTCAAAGTTGTATTTTGTCTATAGTTTTAGCAATATAGACATTCATGTTTTCGATTGCTACTCTTTTCTGGTCCTTTATTTTTTCTGTCTACAAGAGTCTTAGGTAGGTTAGTGGTTAATTCTAGCTTGTCATGGTTGGTTGGGTTTGTTGCCCGTGAGAGCCTAATGTTTTTATTTTTCAGTCAAACCCCTGTGGTAAAGCTAGCATTATTCAGATATGCTTAAGACTGAATCAATAGCACCACTGGCACACAGGCATAGCTAGGCTAGACAGTAAATAAAAATACAGAATTCTTTTGCACTGAGTTTGATGGACATCTACTACTACATCTACACTACACCAGTGACAATCACACTTATTATGCTAGCTAGGATCTTCCTATCTCCTGTGGGGAGCTCAGCAGGCAGATATTACATGCATCTGAAATTCTGTATTTTAGCCTTCCCATGCATGCATAATTTTTAGTGCTACAGGCAAGGTTTGCAATAGTAATAATATCGTAGCTGTCATTACAAGTATTTGCATTTGCACTTGTCAAAAGGCATTTAATAGTTCATATATGTTTCACTTAGGTGTTTACTGTATACATATGAAAAGAAATATGCTTCCAGTTAAATTGACTAAAAGGATTTTTCATATGGAAGAGAAGGGGAATAAATTTGGTGCTCTATCAGTACCAAAGCTCTACATTCTACTGCAACACTCAGCATACTAAATTATTTGGCAAAGAATGGCAAATTTGTAGCTTGAAAATGTATCAAGAAGATATGATTATTGGCACTGGCAGTCAACAATGTAATATACGTAATTAGACAGTTATTGCATTGCAGATTTTAATGGACAATAGCACATTTTTAAGGACTGCTTAGAGGTGGTGTATTTTTCTGAAAAAATAAAGAAAGAATCATTATTACATACATGCACACTGGTACATACTATAAAGACTTCCATTTGGGGATGAGGTTATGCATAGTAAGACACACATCCATCAAGTTCAACCTTTTAAATCTATATATAAAACCTGCCTAACTGCTAGTTGATCTAGAGCAGTGATCCCCAACCAGTAGCTCGCGAGCAACATGTTGCTCTCCAACCCCTTGGATGTTGCTCCCAGTGGCCTCAAAGCAGGTGCTTATTTTTTAATTAATGGCTTAGAGGCAAGTTTTGGTTGCATAAAAAACAGATGTCCTGCCAAACAGTCTCTCCTGTAGGCTGCCAGTCCATATAGGGGTTACCAAAAAGCCAATCAGAGCTCTTATTTGACATCCCCATGGACTTTTTCATGCTTGTGTTGCTCTCCAACTGTTTTTTTAAATTTAAATGTGGCTCACGAGCAAAAAAGGTTGGGGACCCCTGATCTAGAGGAAGGCAAAATAACCCTTCTGAAGCCTCTCCAATTTGGCTCAGAGGGGAACAAAATCCTTCCAGACTCCAAGATGGCAATCGGACTAGTCCCTGGATCAACTTGTATTATGAGCGATCTTCCATAACCCTGTATTCCCTCACTTGCTAAAAAGCCATCCAACTATATCAGTCAGTAAGAAGCCCTATGGAGCAAGCCTGGGACAGGTGGAGCAGAAAAGGGTCATGACTGAGGGATTAGTAATGAAAGATAGTGACGGTAGAAGGTTGGGCATTATGGGAGGTGTAGTGTAAAAAAAAGTGGTGGATAATTTATCCTAAGTTAATGTAATGTTATGTGATAAATCAAGCTGCGGCCTTACCACCCAAGATGTTGTGGTTGTGAGTATTTACTGGGGGGTGTGGGGATGGGACCAACATTGAGTCATACTTAAGTCAAGACAGATTCAGAGAGAGGATTACAGAACTTCACAGCTCTCACTGTAAAAAAAACCCTTCCTAATATTTCAACTGAACCTCCATTCATCAAATCAGAATGGGTGACCTTGTGTCAGCTGGAAAGACCTACTGGAAAATAATAATTAGAGAGATAATTATATGATCCCCTTATATATTTATACATAGTTATCATATCACCCCTTAAAGAAGCAGTAACAGTAAAAATTAAAGTGTTTTAATGTAATGAAATATCATGTACTGTTGCTCTGCACTGGTAAAACAGATGTGTTTGCTTCAGAAACCGTACTATAACCTGTGCCATATAGCCTTTTTTCAATTTCCACCATTGCTACACAGCAGCTTATTTATATGAACTATATTATAAATATATAATAAACAAGGGAAAGTTGTGCTCAACACAACCATTAGGCGGGGTGCAATGAGGCTGTCACCACAAAATACATATAGACAAGAGGTCCTCTGCACTCAAGCCATTAACAAGTCCCTTTGTAAAATGTATAATGAAGTAATAGAATTCTTAATGTATCAGATGCAATATGAGAGTAGGACTGGCCAGATATGGGATGACTTTGACGTAGCTGGCCAGCTTAAATATATTGCAATATATGGACAAACAATTCCTGTTATTTAAAAGGGTAAGGCATTTTTTAGTAGCTGTATGCATAAAATGTCTCAATGTCTTAAATATATTGATAATGGGTCGAGTGCAGAGGACCTCTTGTATTTGTCTATATGTATTTTGTGGTCATAGCCCCCGCCTAATGGTTTTAAAATTAGTGGTGAGCACAACTTTCCCTTGTTTGTTATAGCTATACAGGAGTAGTGACCAGCAACCAAGTTTGGGAGTTTTACTTTGAACGCAGCAAGTAAGTTGCAGGTAAAACTTAGTCCCTTTGTAAAATGTATAATAAAGCAATAGAATTCTTAATGAATCAGATGCAATTTGAGAGTAGGACTGGCCAGATATGGGATGACTTTGACGTAGTTGGCCAGCTTATATATATTGCAATGTATGGACAAACAATCCCTGTTTTGTTTAAAGGGTATGCACAAAATGTCTCAATGTCTTAAATATATTGATAATGGGTTGAGTGCAGAGGACCTCTTGTATTTGTCTATATAAATATATAATATATACAACTCTCCCTTAATCTGTCTTGACGTAAGTATGACCCAATGTTGGTCCCATGCCCACACCCCCAGTAACTAATAAACTACTCCAAAAAAGGCCTGGTCCTAGGGCAGCAGCTCCTCAGTTAACTAGTGCATCGGGTGGTGCATCAAAGCGGGTGGGCGCTAGGACCTGGCGGCCTTGGGGCAGCTCCTCAGTGAACTGGCGCGTTGCTCTCACACTGGCGGGGGGGGCGGTGCTGTAAACCTGGCAGCCTTGGGGTGCCAGATAAGTAAATCCGGCCCTGGGCTTTCCATAACCGTTATCAGCTTTGTTGCCCTTCTCTGTACCCTCTCTAATTCAATAATGTAGTGTGACAGTAAGCTGGGGCCTTACCAGCGCTCTGTACACTGAAAGAATAACCCCCTCCTCCCACAAATCTATGCCGATTTTAATACAGCGCAAGACCTTATTTGCCCTTGCACCTGATGACTGGCATTGCTTGCTACAGCCAAGTTTATTATCTACAAGGACTCCAAGGACCTTAATGGATTTGCCACAATGGATCTGCCTAGTACAGTCCCATTAAGGGTATAAGTGGCTTGAATATTTCTACATCCCAGGTGCATGACTTTACATTTATCAACATTGAATCTCATTTGCCACTTAGCTGCACAGATTGCTAGTTAGTCAAGATCCTGTTGCAAGGATGTCACATCCTGGATAGAATTATTTGGCTGGATAGTTTTGTGTCATCTGCAAACACTGATACATTACTGTTAATAAAAGTGGACCCAACAGAAAGCCACTCTCTGTACCAGATCATGTAGCCTGCTTCCTTTTTTTTGCACTGTGAATATGTTTTTCATTTTCACTCCTATTTCATTTCCCCAAATAGCCTTAGAAATTATAATAGGTGGTACATAATTCTCTCTATAAACAGTGCATTTCAGTGGCAGAACACGTCAAGCTTAACTTAAAGTGGACCCGTCACCCAGACACAAAAATCTGTATAATAAAAGTCCTTTTCAAAGTAAACATGAAATCCAATTTCAAATTTTTATTAAAGCATTCATAGCTGTTTTAAGCCCATTTATAAATCTCAGCTGTCAATCAAATATTGTCTGCCCCTCCTCTATGCCTTAGGCATAGAGGCGGGGCAGATAATTACTTTCAGTTTCCATTCAGCACTTCCTAGATGTCACTGCTCCCCACACATTCCCCCAGTTCTCTTAACCATTTAATTGTGTAGCCAGGACATGGGGATAGACATTGGGTCCCCCAATCTAGTGCACAAACAAGATTCTGAGATGATGCAAGGCTTGCCTTAATAACAGTGTCCACAAAATGGCTCCTGCCTGCTTGTTATAATTATGAATTCCCAGACTGAAGAAAACAAGATTAAAATAATTTATATAGTGTAATTAATGTTCATTTTGCTTGACTAATGTGATAAAATATGATTTTGAATATTTTTTTTGGGTGACGGGTCCACTTTAAAGAACCCTATTGACATTTCTATCTAGTTTGTCCATTTTGCCTGTCTTCAATGCTAACTGGCACAAAAAAACTGTGTGCTGTCTGAGCAGTACCAGTAGCACCACTGACATGGCTAAGCTGTTTTAAATGGTAATATGATGTTTGCATTATATACAGCTATTCCTATATTATGATAATATCTCATTTTGGTAGATATGAGCATATAGCTTGTGAATAAAAAAAGTGTCAGCATAACTGGAAATGGCCTTTTGGTGTTGTGCCTGCACTGCTTAGATTCATTTCATTAAAAATACATGAAGATATGCTTCCATTCTGTAAATGAGATAACGTTTACATCAATAGCAGTTGAATTATATGGCATATTTATAGTAATGAAAAGTTACACTATAAAGCAGTCAGCTTTTCATAAGGAAATGACAGTCTGTAAACTCTGTATTCTATTGATATGTTTATTAAAGAACGTTGCCAAATAAAATTATTGTTATGCATGCCAGTGATGAATGTGGGCCAAGAAAAGTGTGTCCCCTGATAGTAGCACTGCCACAGAACCTATACCTGATCACATGCCTCTCTTAGCTTTGCTTTTGGCTTAGCCATCTGCCTGGTGTTAATTTGCATCCCCCTGGTGGCCTCTATGATATTGTAACTGAAAGATAGCACGTTTAATAGATGCACATTTTATTAAATATTCATCTTCCCCACTGGGATTTCTTGCCACTGGGTCAGATTAGCAAAGTATCTATTGCTTTCAAGAGCTTGCCATAGCAGTGCTGGGAGAACTCGCACCTCACTCTCAATTTGCTTTATATTGAAATGTTATGTATTTCAGATCTATGTGTAGCATTTTGATGGGACCTTGCTAAAAGATAGGGTTGAGACAAAATGAAAAGGACAATGCCAACCTGTTCCCATCTTATGCTTTACATTTGGAATGCAATTAGACTAGCATAGAGAGAGAGAACAAAGTCATTAAAAAAAAAATCATATACAAAAACCATTGACATCATTTCACTGTTCACTAGACTAAATATACACAGGCCATGGCAGGGCCATCAACATTTTCATTTATCCTCAATATAAACATTCTATAGAAGCTTCAGAAACTTCCTAATGTATATTTTGATTGTTGATGAATGCAGATTACATTTTAAGAAAAACAAAGCTATAGTATAGCACATTAAATGCTATTTATGAACATTCACATTGTTCTCATCAGCTCTGATCACAGTATTCTGTGTTATCAGTGCCAAACCTTTTTTGGATAATATTGAGTCTATGGGAGTTGGTCTTTTTGTAATTTGTAGCTTTCTGGATAATGAGTTTCTGGATAATGATCCCATACCTAGCAGAGCACTAATAGTAGAGATGGCATAGATAAATTGTGGAAAATTGCTACCTTGACCTATTTATTACTTTAAAATTGCCAATTTACAGTAAGATTGCTTGTGAGTTTTGAATTTACTAACTCTTGCTGCGTTTAATGCCAAAAAACCTCTAACATCTTTGCAAGTAAACTGGCTTTTTTAGTGAAGCAAAATCTTAAATGGTTTTCCCAAATTGATCCTCATGGTCATAGTAAACAATGGCACAAGAGGATGTTAGTCACCCACAATAAATTGGCACTTATGTGGGAGAGTAACCTCCTACAAATGCTTCCCCACTGGTGATAATGTAAATTGGTAGTAGTAAAACATATGTAGCACTTTGTTTTTCTTAAGTTCAAGTTTATTGTGGGCAACCAACATCCTTACCGTTGCCCTAAATCTTGATCATGTTTTTTTAGCATTGTTTGTTTTCTCTACAGCTGGGTTTTGCAAAAAATAAAAAGCATGCCAGATTTGAACAGTAGTCCAATTTACTGCTCCAGATTGGATTTGTTAGGGGCATCAGCAATGGGCAACAGCAACGCCAAGGGTAATCAGGCCTGCAATTTTGCAGTGTAGGGTTGTGCCACATGCAGACATGACTTACTAGCTACAATTCAAAATTCAGCCCTTGCTCCATCAAAAGCATTGGGGCAGCCAATGGATCACTTGAGTGTACAAGATCCTTGGCAGGGGAAATTGGAGCAAGGATCAATAGAAATAGCTGCAAACTGGTAATGATGAGTGGCCCTGCAAAGTCACAAAATGTGTTAAAATCAACTCAAAAGCAGGGCCAGAACTAGGGGTAGACAAAGGGTGCAAAGTTTGGTGGCACCAGGCACATACCTCATATGTAGCCCTGGTCCAGCAAGTGTTAACTCAGTGAAAAGCGAGCACACTCCCTGAAGTCAAACTGCTTTGCGTACAACCTCTCTCGGGGCTGCGCACGCACGTCCTTGGTTGCAAACTGGGTTACCCCGGCCGGCCTGACCTGGCACTGCTCAAAAGACTTCCCTGTGTGAATCAAGGGGGTCTTTGATCTGATCTGTTTTTATAGACATTACATTGACATTACATTGTGGGCACTGTTGGCATACCTGTCTTCAGCATCTAGGATAGGGAGATAAAAATACAGGTGGACAACTATCTTGGCGTTAAAAATGCTCATTAGCCTAAAGTAAAACATGGCAAAGTCAGGCAATCCTACCTTATTTTTCACATAGCTCCCAGATTAATATTTCCCCATGTTTCACCCGATAATCACTCACACTAGGGTCCATCTAGTTGTACCAGAATTTCACAAAGAAGGCAACATAACTAGTGTATTCATTGTTTCACCCCATATCTTGAGAGTGCGTAATAGACTTTGACTTATGGGGGCAAATTCACTAAGATCCGAAAATTCGCCAGCGTTGGCTTCGCTAGCATTAGCCGCACTTCACCAGGCGAATTTTCACCAACACTACGCAAATTCACTTAAGTACGAAGTTACGCTCAGGTCGGCGAACGGTAGCATGGTTGCGCTAGTGTTACTTCGCTAGGCAGAGCGCAGTTACGCTAGCAAAGCCTAATTTGCAAATGGCAGGAACTTTAACTTATAATAGAAGTATATGTTACAGCCACTACATTACACTACAAAAGCCCAGGAAACCTTTAATAAATTAAATAAAGTTGTCCTATTGCCCTACATGTACCCCCTGTATAGTTGTGTTGCCATAAGTTAGGAAATGTAGGGGGGAAGGAGGGTAACCCCCCTCCCAAAAAAATCGATCTTTTTCAGACTATCACCCTCCAGCGTTTTTTTGGGACTTAGAAATATTTTTACTTTTTTTTTTCAACCTCCTATCTATTGTATTGAACTTTGCCTAGTCTGACCAGGTGAAGTAAAGTCTAACGTAAGTAGTAACGGTAAGGAAAATGATGATCTTAGTGAATTTGCGTAATTACGATCCTTTATAAGTGTGCAACTTCGCCTGGCGTAAGGGTGCGAAGTTGTGCAAGTCTATCTACTTCACTAGCGAAAATTCGCCAGAGCCGGTGTTAGTGAATTTCCGAAGTTCCGAAATTACGTCACTCTGGTGAATTAGCGCTAGTGTTGGATGCTTCACGATTTAGTGAATTTGGGCCATGGTCTTGCCCAGCAATGCAAAGATTCATGATACACAGATACTGATGAAACTACTATCCCTAAGCGAAAAACGAAACTAAAAAGTGAGGCTTCCATGGAATTAATGTCTATCTACTGGTAGATCACAATTTTTTGAATTAGACACCCCTGTCTTATGTTATACTCTTATGTTATGTTATAAAATACGTTATAAAATTTTTTTTTTCAGTAAAGAACAATAGACCATAAAGAAAAAAAGAGGGTTATGAGAAAAATTTAATTATTTACTTACTGCTTCATTTCACAAATTTTCTAATCAATACATAAAACCTACAAGATGTTTAGCCAAACTTCAGCCAAGCTACCATGCAGAAGCATACACATTCACAGGATCAGAGTTGGAGCTGAGATGGATTAGAAGGAGGTGTGAAAAAGCAGAATAAATTGACAGAAGCAGAGTTTGCTAGTATGCACAAAGGGTGAACTGGGAATGAGTAAGACTGTGACACATACACCATTTCTGGGGTGTGAAACTGGAAATGGATTAAATACTGCCTGCTGTGTCATAAATCCAGCTTCTTGATATTAACATTTTATTAGGATTTGACAGCCAGAATGCTTAGCTCCTGCTGATTTATGGTAATCCTTTCACCACTGGAAACCAATATTTCTCAGAGCTTTTATTTAAAAATAAAATACTTTAAAATAGCTTGTAAAGGAAATTAATGGACGTTAACATGAATATTTCTCATTGTTTTCAGTATTACACAGAAAATATACATATTTTCAACATGAGCACAAAAAAGGTATGCTGCCTTGTATTTTCATTCATTAATACTGCAGAAAACAATTTCTTAAGAAAAGCATTTAGCAATGTAACTATTTACGGGACATTATTTTTTAATTGGACATTTTAATCGTGCAGTGAAGGTAGTTTTATTTGTTTTTGTTGCAAAATGAAATGAAGAACTTTCCAAATCCCATCCCCTTTTGTGTTTTGTGTCTGGCTTTGCAGTCATTCTAATCTATGGGTTTTGCAGGCCAGTTCCTGGCATTACCTTGGTGCAAAATGAATCTTTCTTGTAGCTGTTATTTAGTTTTCCTCTAGAACCAAATGATTTGCAGGACATTTTTTGTGAGGTTCACTTACGGTCAGCACATGGTGGTTAAGTATTTATCTTCTCTTTAAGAAACGTGTGATGGAACATAATTTAAAACAGCGAATGAGTGCTCTTCTGTTCTGAAGAACTGTTTAATTAGTGCCTTAGGCACTGAGAATTCCTATGCGATTTCATCCATGTCTGCATTCTTGCCAACACAGTGTAATAGATGGGAGAGTGTAGGAGTATCTACTCTGCATGTTTGGAGTTAACTATGTTAAATGCTTGCTTCCTATTGAATAACTGACTCCTATAGTCTGCCTGAAGTCAAAGAAAAAATTATTATTTTTTCTATAGTTCCATATGTGTATATTGCACGGTGCTCCTTATACAGCACTCCTTTCAAAAGTGTACTACTGTTGAAGAGATATATAATACCATTTGATTCACATTAGGTAATATAATATCCACTTTCTTTAAAGTGCACCAGTCACAGCCAAAATCAAACACAAATCAACAATGTGACCAGTAAAACCTAAACCTTTTTAATCAAACTACATATACAGTTTTTTGAAGAAAAAAAACAGCAGTTTTTAAAAAATCTCATACTTTGTCAAATAGGTTCTTTCACTGAGGGAGTCCATATTGTGACTATAACATGCAAATGAGTTCACGAGCATGCTCAGATTATAGCACTGCCCTGAGTATTCTACCCAGAATGCCTAGCTTTAGTAAACTCTAGAAGTATCACAAGATGTCCCTATCTTATCCCCTGCTGGTGATGTCATTAAGGAAATGAAGGGCACACAGCAACTTCCAGAAGGTGGCAGCACTACTGAACAGCAGCTAACACAGAAGTTTGGCAGATTTCAAAATAGCTTAGAAGGTTTATTAGGCAACCAAGAATTTCAACTGAGCATGTGTGAGACTTCAAGCTGTTAAGATATAGGTAGGAGGAGTCAGTGAAATCCAAGCATCGGATCCACCGAAAACTCAGGTAAGTTGGCCGCCTAGTTCTGCTCTTAGGTTGCAAGTGTAACACAACCTCTCCTGGGTGGTGCACTAATTCTCAAATCTCAAAAAAGTACTAGAATCCATCACTTCACAATGGAACAAGATGAGGGAGGGCTTGAATCACTCTGCAAGACTTATGCATGGTAGAGAACTGGTAATTGCAGCAGGATCAGACCATAACCTAACATTTCTTTATATATATATATAAATGGAAATTCAGATAAAAGTTACAGTATGTACCTTTTCTACATAAACCCAACTGAATGAGCTCATGTGGAACTGCTCTCCTCTACAAATCATGGCTCAGATTATTTAGTGTACATTTCATGCAAAGAATCCACAGTAACCAAGGCATCATGTATTGACTTTTGACAGAAAAAATACTTGTTTGCAGTGGATCTACCGAAATGTGACCTTTCTCTGATTAGCAGATAATTGACTTGCTGCTTGACTAAGCAAACCGATGCTCCAATGAGCACATAGGGAAGATCAGTTTGTTACACTGATGCCCCCTTGTGCTCATATTACTTTGTACAGACTCCTACCTATGCTGATGTGATATTGCATAACCCAGAGTTGACCTGAAGTCCTCCAGATATTGGTGAAGTGCAACTTCTCTTGTTACACTGCAGAAGGAAGGAACTATGACAAAATACATAAATAAAATGAATTATGTGGGAAATGAATTATGGGGAAAATGAGTTGCTTTGAGAGAGAGATCTAACATGCATTCAGCCCTAGGTTCTCATAGATGAAGCAAGTCAAAAGTAAACTATGGGTCAATTCACAACACCAGCGATCTAATGGGTCATCTGTGTTGTTTTAAACCACAAATTGAACTGTCTAGATTAAAGGTAAGTTCATGTTAGTGAACACACTACAAACATTTCAACCTGAAAGACATCTTTAGAATATTTTAAAACTTTGCTAATTGCTTAAATTCTTAGAATACCTTGTAAATTGTAGATTAAAAAACTGATGTTTAAACCATAAATCATACCAGGTCAACAGTGTCAATAACTGATTGCGCTGCTGATGAATAATACGTTTTGGATAGAAGGTGTTGTATTTTGATAGCCAAGGATGAGCAGGGTGTAACAGTGCTTTATTAGCAGGTTCATGCAGCCATTACACAACAGCAGTAACTTCCAACTCTATCACTCTCAAGCTGTACAGAAAGTACTGTCTATATGCATAGTACAAGTAATGTGCACCGTGACACCCACAGGCCATTTGTATAAACACCACAGAAGGTCACTGAGATCTAGAGTTGGTAGAGGGGTGGAAACATAAGTGTCTAGCTAAACCACATCACTAATGATATGCTTCTCTGTACTCATAAGGGACACAGTAGCTCAGTGACAGCTGCATATACGTATGGAGACAACAGATTATGGTAAGGGAATTAATTATATTATTGCGCTATTTGCACAAAATGTTTTACAGTAAAAAAAAACTGGGGAATTGGAATGGGTAGTGTCTGTAAGGCACATTAGCAATATAGAGAGCATGGAGTACTGCATATGGAAACGGTGTTATGATTTATAAAACATAATAAAAAAACACCAGGAGAATATAAAGGAAGCATATATGTAGGCAACGGATGGATGGAAGAAGTCAGGGACAAAGAGACAATGGAATCCAGTAAACAGAAGGGGGAAACATTTTGGGGCCGATTAACGAAATTCACGTGAAATGATCGAAGTTCGATCGAATAACGATCGAACAAATTTTTAATGAAATCGTATATGCAAATTTGGCCTCTTAGATCATCGAATATCGAATAGATCGAATGATCGGATATTCGATAATTCAATCATTCGATGATCGAAGGAATCAAAATAAAAAATTTATTCGACTGCCTACTTCGCCAGATCGAACCTACCGAATTGTAATAGAAGCCTATAGGAAGCTTTTTCTGAGGCTAAGTCCTGCTCGAATACCATTCGTACGATCAGAATGTTCGATCGTTCGAATCGTACTAATTTTTCGGACGCTCGAATGAAATTTCACAATTTTTTCATGAAATCGAACGATCGGTATCCAATCGTACGAATCCATAGAGAAACTAAAACAGTATGCAACATGTGATACAGAAAATGTGATATACTTACTGAAATGCCCATGTGGCAAGGGGTACGTGGGACAGACAGGCAGAAGTGTAAAGACAAGGATCAAGGAACACAAAGGAAACATTAGAAACTACAAACCAGGTACACCCACAGACACCTCGGTGTCACGACACTTTAATAGTGCAAGCCATAACCCAGCACAATTAAAATGGCTAGTGCTCGAAGTGGTCCAGTCCCCTATAAGGGGAGGAAATATGAGACAATATTTACTACAAAGAGAAGGTTTTTGGATGAAAAGGCTAAACACCCTTCATCCCTATGGCCTAAATGACAGTTGGAATGTTAAATGTTACCTGTAAAATTCGAATAGGACCATCAGGTATCGAGTTACAAAGGTTATTAGCGATAATCTTGCGAAGTTTCGCATGATTAGTTACAAAGTTCATATAAGTGATACAACTGCTTCCTTATCTATAAAGTTTAGCAACAAATCATCGTACTAAATGAACCTAGTGGCCAACATGATTAAAAATATAAACTGTTACAATACTGACTGTTCCTCTGTTTCCCTTACAGATATTAACCCTATCTATAGAAATACAGCATAGAGTGAATCTAGAACCCCACGTAATGGTAAGATTTATTACACTTAGCTATACTCTAGTGCCCAAAAAGGATTTTTTATATGCAATCTGAATGAATAAGGATGCGTTGTCCGAATATAAGTAAGTTGTATAAATCGAAGAAATAGATCTTTTTCAGGTGTTCATTATGTATAGGTAGGCTAAGTACATGGCAGTTCCTATACGTATATATACAAGACTTTAACAATGGTGTTTTTAATTTTGTTTCTGTAATTATATGACGGTCCACCGTCCAATTGTACTGTTTTTTCAGCACGTTTTCTAACACACCCAGCAAGGAAGCATTTTGGACTTTAATGGGACGGACACACCCCACCTCCCCTTTAGAGGCGGAGCATAATTCACTGATGTATAAAACTTGATGTTTTCACTTTACTTGTTATGCACTTGATAAAGGGCTATGTAGCCCGAAACATGTTGTGGCAATAAAAGCACTTGAAGCAGCAAGTTCTGCAGTCTTGGCTAAATCTCTCAGCAACCCGACATATTTTGAATCCATAGAGAAATCGTTTTGCTTGCAAAATGGTAGCCTAAAACAATTTGATAAGCATTCGACCACCGAATTGCGAATTTGTAATAGTAAATTTTCCCCCCAATGTTATAACAATCTGTGTCCTGATTTAACAAATTAAATGAATACTTAGGGGCAAATTTACTATTATTCCCTCAAAAAAATTTGTTTCTACTCGATATTCAATTAGCATTCGATTTTCGAATGTTAATCGAATAGTTCTAGGCTACCTTTTATTCGATATTCGATCATTCGACGATAGAATACAAATTTATTCGATCAGTCGAATAATTTATTCAATCAGTCGAATAAATCATTCGATCATTCGAATGATTCGTACGATTCGAACGATCGAAGACTTCGATTGTACGAATCCTATTCGATCAGGGAGTGCTCCCATAGGCTTCTATTGCAATTCGGTAGGTCCAATCTGCCAAAGTAGGCAATCGAATAAACTTTAAAATTAAATTAAATCCTTCGCTGGTCGAATGATCGAATATTCAAATCTATTCAAATGTATTCGATCATTCGACCATTCCCTATTCGATGATCGAATATGCCAAAATTCACATATTCGACCAATCTAATAAATCCTATGATCGAAATTCGATCGAACTATGATCTATCCATGTGAATTCAGTACATCGGCCCCTTAATCTCACCTTAAGGGGCAGATTTACTAAGGGTTGAATTTGAGGGTTAAAAAACCCTCGGATTCGTCCATGAGAATAGATGGGAATACTGTGGGAAGTAAAATATCGGATTCAAAGGGTTTTATCGCAATTTGATTGGTAGAAAAAATAGTAAAAATTCAGTTGATCTATAAAATCGTTAGAATGGGTCGATTCGAACAATTTAAACCATTTGATCGAATTTTTTTATTCGATCAAAAATAATGAAACCCAGTTCGGTAGCTTTGATCTGGTGAACTAGGCAGTCGAATAAAAATTTAAAGGGGAAGTACTTTGACTGTCGAATAGTCGAATATTCAAATAGATTTTTATTCAAATCATTAGAATCATTCGATTTTCAAAATTCGCTGGTCGAAATGGTCTTCAAAAACATTTGAAAATTCGAATTCGAATCTTTTTGAAAATTCGATCGAACTCCGAATCTTTATGTGAATTTAAATCTGCCCCTATCTGTAACCTAGGCCCTGTAGGGAAGAAAGCATGTGTGAGCACCATGATTGTAATTGTGAGCTGTGTATTGGCATGTAATTTAGGGCTGAACTAAGTACAGGTATGGGACTTGTTATCCAGAATGCTTGGGACCTGGGGCTTTCCGGATAACAGTTCTTTTCGTAATTTGGATCTTCACACCTTAAGACTACTAGAAAATCGTGAAAACATTAAATAAACTCAATTGGCTGGTTTTGCTTCCAATAAGGATTAATTATATCTTAGTTTGGATCAAGTATAAGCTACTGTTTTATTATTACAGAGAAATAGGAAATTATTTTTAAAAACTAGGATTATTTGATTATAATGGAGTCTATGGGAGACTGACTTTCCGTAATTCGGAACTTTCTCGATAACAGGTTTCCAGAAAATGGATCCCATACCTGTAGCAGCTCAAATTTAACAAGTAAAATATTTGTGTTGATTTTTACCAATAGAATGGTCTATTAGCTTGTACTTGATCCAAGTAATTAATACTTATTGGGAGGAAAAGCAAGATAATTGGATTACTTTAATGTTTACATGATTTTATAGTAGACTTAAGGTGTGAAGGTATAAATTTTGGCAAGATCCATTATCCAGATAACAAGTCCAATACCTGTATACTTGTTGGAGGGTCACCAAAAATGTTTTCACTCAAATGGTATTATTGTTACTGTTCTTTCCATTCAGGTCCTCTTCCATTGATTTCTGAGCGTGTCATCCGAACCATTGCCATTGGAGATTTTAGAGCTGCTGAATTAAATTTTAGAGCTGCTAAATAAACCCCCGCAAAAAATAAAAAGAAATACTGCCAATTATTTCAGAATATCACTGTCCATCCTGCAAAAGAATTAAATGAACAACTGGGGATCTAACTGGAACAGACATAAGCAGCAGGCTGTATTAAAAAAAACTGGGCTTCTGGAACTATTTATTGGAATTAAATGACTTTAATAGTTTATTACTTTAATAATAGATTCTTGCATAGGCCCAAATATTCAAGGAGATCAGTGTATGAAACCTTAGCACAATATGTCTGCCTTGAAAGACAATTACTGTTATTGAATGTGTTCCCTTAAATTGATCCCAAATTTAAATATAGATGCTAGCCAGTGAAAGGTTTAATTTAACAACCAAGCGCTCATGCAAATCTAATGTCTGAGTTTCAAGATAACATCGAGTTGCACATACCTCCGGAGCTCCCCAAGTAATTAAACCTATAATGAATTCCATTGACCGTATCTCTAATTATTGAATAGCGTGTACTCATTTTTCAGAGTGTCAAAAGTTTATATTGAAGGCAAACATTGCTATTTAATTGCAGGCTAATGGTAGCTACGGTCCAGGTACTTAATATGCTTCAATTTGCATATGGATGTAAAAAATAACTCTGTATATATATTGGTTCTAATTAGTCATGGTTGACAAGTGTTTGGACTTCTTAAGACAGGAACAAAATTAAACTTACACGGTTGATTTCCCGTTGTACTATAAAGTAGGGACATGGAACTTGTTCCTGACAGGGCTTTAATAGTTTGTGCCGCTGACATTCAATATATATTTTATTATGTCTCTACTGGGAGCTATAATGATAATAATAAATTAAATCTGTCTTTGTCAAAAAAAAAAACAACCTATGTGCTCCAAAAGTGGGCAGCATGCTGGTGTACTGCTGCCTTGCTGAGCTGGTATCTTAGGTTGGATTATAGCCACTACATGTAAAGAGTCAATAGAAACTCCCTGCACTTGTGTGGAATTTCTCTGGATACTCCAGGATCCTCCCACACTTTAGAGACATCAAGAAAGTTTACTTTATTGGGCATGGTGTTACTCGCACTTTACGAAGGAGTTAGGCTATTGCTAGCTGTCATTTCTGGGTTCCAAATCTGCTAATTGGTTGGTGATAAAACCTCTAGCAAACATTTACTCCATAACCCAATGTTTACTTATACAGTAAATCTGCCCCTTAATGTGTGTCATATTCACTAATAGTAAGCGGACTCCCACAAGACAACATATAATAAGGAATAGGACAAACTATGCACATTTGTACAGGTTTTTCTCTTGGACTATATATATGGCCTTGACTTTCCTGTTTTGTCACCTGTGTACAAGGATGCCTGTCTGCCTGCCTAATGCCACTTGTGGGGGTTTGCTTGTAGCAGTGGGTAAGGGTCAGGCAAAACAGTCCCACAGATGAGACAGGAGGCTCAGGAGCCAATAGCCTGGGCTCTATATATCTGCCGTCATATACCAAATTCCTACTGGGACAAACCTCTTTGTCACAATATGCAAAGCTGAACAATTAAACAAGAAAGAACATAGCTGATTAGAACATCAGGTATAGCATTCTTTCTCATAAATGTTCAATATTTTTCCACAAGTATTTTAGTGCTATTTTTATAAGAGTCCCCAAATGACCAGGACTACAAAGTTAAATGTCATTTAACACACTAGCAATAAGTTATAGCACACATACTGAGCTATTCTTTCTATTCCTTGCAGTATAGTCAGTGCAAGTGCAAGCAGATGGATGATTGCAATTAATGTTTATTTTGGTGCATAGTGATTTGTCTATATTGAGTAAATAAACCCACATATAAAGATATTGTGCTGTTGCTAAACTTATGTTACCGCATGTTACTAATGCTACTGCATACATTTAGGATTTGCATTATAATATCTTTTTTTTTTTACATAAGGAAAATAAATATAACCTTAGCTGAAAATGCATTTTGTTTGTTCTTTAAAGAAAAAAACATTCAAAAAGTATTGTTTTTGTTTAACCCTTTCAACCTGTAATTAGCTGAGTTGGGTAAACTGAAATAATCAACTCTGTATCAACAGCCCCCTTCCTTATACCCTAGCAAATAATTTTCTGGCAGTGGGCGAGGGGGAAGTGGAATCAGAAGTCCACCTATATAGATATATGTATGTGAGTGTCTAGTTAGGTTGTACCTATGTACATGTATGTGTATAAATGTGCACTGTGGTGCATTTGGAGGGGTTGAACATGATGGGCATTGGGCTTTTTTCAACCCATCTTAACTATGTAACTAAGTACAGCTCGGAATGTCAGCAAAACTAACTGCTATGTCCTTTCTGTCCAATTCCTGTATTCAGTATTCTTGTATCCACAGCCAAAATCCTACTATAACCTGTATAAAAAGGCAAGTATTCAAGCAATCTCTTAAGATCCCCATTGAGGGAACTAATGTTGGTGAGCTAATGCATAGCATTCCTTTCCTCTTGTATCTGTTTGTCTATGTTGATATGTAAATTTCATTGTGGCAGAAATTGGTGACATTAAGGTCAAGTATACCATCTTCAGGTTTGTTTCCTAAGCTCATGCATCCTATTTTCTGTGACTGGCAGACACAATGATCTGTTTCTAATGGAAGAGATGAGATTTCAAATTGCCACAGTAGCTACAAAGGATTTCCATTTAAATGTATAAATTACCAGCACAATTACTCTGAAGCAATTCTTCTCAAGTTATTTTATGTAGGTAAGATGTGAAAAGTCTATTTTTTTGAGTACACAGCAGGAAAGACAATTGAAATATTTATTTTGAAAATTGTTGTCTCAAGCAAAAAATGTCATAATCAAAAAGGTATTTACTTTTTTTCTTTAGTGGCCCAGCAATGACCTGCAATCCCCCTGCAACCCACTTGGCTTATACCCTGCCACCAATTTATAGGCAGGACAGTCAGCCGTCCCAAGTTTGTGGAATAGGGGTTAGGAATAATTTCACCCTCTGCCCGGGAAGGTCAGTTTAAGATCTTGCTGAGTTTATTAATGTATTTCTCCCATTGATCCCTGTGGATCTCTAATCAAGGCCAAGGCAATGAATACTCAGTCCTCAAAGAGTATCTCAAAAGTATTTATTTGTTATATTTACTGTTGATATTTGCATGGCAACTACATTTAGCTAATACAAATAAATAAATATATTTGTGACCAGAAGAAAAGCATTAAAAGTACTAGCTCCGTACTACATCAAACAGAAGAAAGGGATCAAGATTTTACAGTAAGGCTAACCACAGAAATACATGTACCATAACCAAGTCTTATCCAGAGCTGTTCATTGTGACACACACAATATATATACAATAGGACAGCCATTACTAATAAAGCTAATGTTGACAAAAAAAAGTGTAAAACAGAGATAGAACTATTCAGGTACACCCTATCATACAAATACTTGGAAATATAACATACATTTATTTGCACATACAAATAATATGAGTAAAATAAATGAAGTAAATAGCAGCTTTCCTTACTGTGCACATTGATCAATAACTGGAACACATACAATTAATCACTGCTATAATTTAAATAGAGCAAATTTACAATTCATTATTTCCCCTTCCAGGTAGAACATTGTGTGTTTTGTGATTAATGAATTCTCAATACGTGACCAATATCACGAAAAAAATACATTCCCCATGCTCTGTGATGACGTCTCTCACTTGGCACTCATGACTTGATTGACAACATCAAAGTCATGACTCACTTTACTTATATAAGTGATAAAGGTAAATTAATCATTCTTCCTGGCCTGTCAATTAGACATGCATGTTAGGACAAGGCTGATCCCTAGGTATTTTTGTAGGATCTCTCTACGAAATTGTTTCAGATGTGTTATTTTCTTCTGCCATTATTTATAAGTTAGATTTAATTGATGAATTTATATTTAATTGATGAATAGCCATGCTATTATCTGAGTCTGCTGTTAGTGGTGAGTGAAACCGACTATGAATATTCTCATTCATACAGGCCATGGTATATCTAACACAAGTACGTCAAAACAACTGGACTTGCTGAGAAATTTTAATGAAGACTTTTCACTGCTCATTGAGCAGCTTCTTCAGTTCAACTGACTGGTGTAGGGGAGTTTTCTGCATGTGTGTGAAGAGTTCTGAAACCGCCGGGAAAAAGAACCGCTGGATAAAGAAGACCGCTGGTTTGAAAGAGGTGTGAAAAAGGCGATTCATGTTAAGGTGGAGGAACCATCACTGAACAGAGGCAGGGGCCTTTGACACCACCTGTCTTCTACATACAATGCTGTTCTAACATCCGTACCCTGGCGTTTTCAGAACTATTCACACATCCATTCATGCAACTCTCACACGTAACACCTGTTTTCTAGGAGTTGCTCAGATGAGCAGTGAAACATCTTCATTTCTCAGTACAATTTTGCTTCAAATCTGTAAAAAAAAAACGGCTCATCTGGTAGAAAAACTACTACCATTGCTTTTCATAAAAATATGGCAATACATTTTCTAATATCACATGGACATTTATTTTTTTTTAGTTTCAATAAAGAACACTATAGCCTTTGTATAGCTTTCTGGAATCTGTGCCGACTTTTGACATTGACGTTAGTTTCTAATGCATTCTCCCCTTATAAACCCAAGGCATGCTGGAAACCATAATTCTGGACACCCTGGGAGGCCAGAGGTTGATGATCCCTGAGAGACAGTTTCCCTTGACTTGAAAATGTTCCAAACTGGCAGGGTGTTGAGCTATAAACCTTCCATAATATACTGTCCCTGGCCCAGTGATTCCTTTTTAAGCAACTGGAATTCATAGAATTTTGTATAAATTTTTGCAGATACAGGGATGAATGTTTTTAGCGTTGCATTCCTTATTAATAAATTGATAAACTGTAGAGCATAAATCAATAAGAAAACGAACACACTGATGTCTAATTTAGGGAACTTCTCTATATGCCCTCAAGCTACTCTTAAAGTGGTTGCACAGATGCTTGCATTTTTAACAAGGTTGACAGCACATTTCAAAAGGAACAGCTTAAGTTTTCGGAACATCTAAATTAAAAGTTTATAATCTGTTCCATTAACTGCAATCCAGTTGCTCTCAGAATGTTCAACACCCAGAGAAGAGTGAAGACTACATCAAAAGGTGTCTCCCTAGCTATTTCCACACAGGTCAAATACAGTGCATTAAAGTTAAACTTGAGACTGATAAAGCTAAAATAGATAAAGATATGCAATGCATTAAGTGGGCCTGATTGGATGGATGCAATTTGGCTATCTATTTGGGTCATTATTTACAAGCCTCATGCTATGCATTGATTTAACACCAAAAATTAGATGCTTTAAAGGAAAACTATACCCCCCGAACAATGTAGGTCTCTATAAAAAGATATTGCCTAAACCAACTCATAGATAAAACCCTGCTTCATGTAAATAAGCCATTTTCATAATAATACACTTTTTAAGTAGCATGTGCCATTGGGTAATCATAAATAGAAAATGGCCATTTTAAAAAATGAAAGCCTCCTGGGATCGTATGATTCAACTGTGCACACAAACATACCAAACAAACTATAAAGTTAGGTCACATGAGCCAATTAACAGACAGAGTTGTGTCTTTTGCTTCCACACTTCTTCCTGTTACAGTTAGAATTGAAATATTTCTGGTCAGGTGATCTCTGAGGCAGCACACAGACCATTGTGAAATGGTGGTTACAAGAGATGTAAAAGGGCAATATTTACTTAAATATATATATACCAGGTTACTCAAGTATTCATTTTTGGGGTATAGTTTTCCTTTAACTATCACGTGTGGCCAACTATGCATCCAGAACTGTTGATTTAATAGCACAGATACAAAATCTTCCACCCTGTCTTCGATGAAGATCCAGCCAATACATTTGGTCCACATACTGTAGTTTTAATGCCATAACCATTATCGAGGCTCCGATGGGCCCAAGGGGGTGGGGGCCCTGGTGCAATTGCACCCTCTGCACCCCTGGTAGTTACGCCACTGTCCAGCCACCTGTTTGTTGTCTTGATAAAGATTCTTGATGTCGACTGAAATATTATTAGGATTAGATGATAGTGAAACAGGTACCTCACCTAACGAGGAATCTGCATCAGATTCAGACTCAGAATCTAGGGATGGCACAAACCGCGGCAAAAAAGTTCGCGAACACGTTCGCGAACTTGCGCAAAATCGCGAACGGTTCGCGAACGGTTCGCGAACCCCATAGACTTCAATGGGAAGGCGAACTTTTAAAGCTAAAAAAGACATTTCTGGCCAGAAAAATGATTTTAAAGTTGTTTAAAGGGTGCAACGACCTGGACAGTGGCATGCCAGAGGGGGATCAAGGGAAAAGAAAAATCCATTATTTTCTTATGTCAAAAGTTTTACAAAGTATCTTATCTGCACCTGTTAGCTGTTCTGGACTCTCTGCCAAAAGCCAATTAAGTTCAAATCTTTGCTTCTTTTTCTGGCTGTTCAGTGCAGAGAAAAGAGGGACTTTCCAGTACAAATGAGGGACAGAGGGTTGAGCTCTCAAAAGAGGGACTGTCCCTCCAAAAAAGGGACAGTTTGGAGGTATGCACATTTTTTTTTTTGGTCCAGGGGGTGTGTGGGGGTGGTCCAGGGAGATCTTCCTGATTGGCTGCCATGTATCTGCTGGTCTGGGGTGAGAGGGCAAAAAAAAAAGCGGCAAAAAAAATGCGGCAAATTGACGCGAACCCAAAATGCGAACGTCGCGCGAACATCTTGAGAAGGAACTTGACAAAATTAATTCTGCCTTGTCCTTTTTAGGAGAAGCAGCTCTAGATATATCCAAGCTGTCAGCCAGAGCCTTCTATAACGGTTTGTAGAGCATTATGGCTCCATAATTGGTCTGGAGATACAGCTTCAAAAAACAAGCTTACATCATACAATTTCCCAGCTCTCAACTGTTTGGCTCAGAGCTTAAACAAAAAATCACCATAAATCTGGTTCATTTAGTGGTATGTCTAATCGGAATTCCAGACAGCAATCACAAGACCAATCCACCAGGCACTCCAAACCAGCCTGACAGTCGTCACAACGCTCCACAAGGAAGGCCATTCCACCAAAAGGGAAGGATTCCTTAAACACTCTCCAAGGGTAAATCCCAGATTTATAGGAGGCCGATTAACAGACTATTTGCCAGCCTGGCAAGCCTCCATCTCTGACCCATGGATATTGGATGTAGTGACCCATGGTTACAAAATTCGTTTTCGCAAGAGGCGTTGTCTTATCTCCAATGCCTTGGCTTCCTCACAAACTGCAAGCATAGCGGACTATTATTCAGGAACTACTAGAAACCACAAAACACAGGTTCAACGGCTATTTTTAGTTCCAAAAAAAGACGGACACAATCTTAAAGTGCCTTCAACCACAAGTATTTATGTCAAAGGTGGAAATAAAAGATGCGTACTTACCCATTCACCCAGACCATCAAAGGTTCCTAGTAGGCGACCAACAATTTCAATTTCGGGCCCACCCATTCGGCCTCACGTCCACACATCGGATATTCTCCAAGGTACTCAATGCTCTGTTGGCCAAAACAAGAATGTAAGGAATCGCAGTGATGGCACACCTCGACGATATTATAACCACAGGGCAGTCAAAAACAGTAACTCAACAGCACGTAAATACCTGCATACAAACTGACTCAGCACGGTTGGCTTATCAACAACAAAAAGAGTGTCCTCATACCTTCACAGAGGTTAGAGTTCCTCGGCATGATCATAGATTCAAACATAGGAAATGTATCTACCACTACCCAAGGCACTAGCACTTCAAAGATTGGCCACAGTTTTCATAGATCATCCTCAATAGACAGCTCACAGCATTCTCAAACTTCTTGGACACATGGCCTCCAGCACAGAGGCGATTCCCTATGCCAAATGACACCTCAGACCCTTAAAATGGGACTTCCTCCACGAATGGAACAAAAATCATCAGAATCTGACACAGTTAATTCAGCTAAAGCAATCACCCATTACCAGTTTTCTATGGTGGTCACACCTTCCACACCTTCAACAAGGAAGGAGGTGGGCTTGGACAGTTCAAGAGGTAATCACCACCGATCGTGTATAAAGAGTTTGTAGAGAGAGCTCACCCAAAGCTGCATATTGATTCCAATGGAACACCTGTGCTAACACGTAACAAGCCCCCGAGCACTCGATGTCCAGGATTCATAAAATCTTCATTTATTGGGTATTTTTAAAATCATATATGAAACATTATGTGACCACATACCCCACGCTTGACGCGTTTTGTGGGGTATGCGGTCACATTACGTGCTAACACGTAACAAGCCCCCGAGCAATCGAAGTCCAGGATTCATAAAATCTTCATTTATTGGGTATTTTTAAAATCATATATCAAACATTATGTGACCGCATACCCCACGCTTGACGCGTTTTGGGGCGCCCTGCCACTTCTTCAGAAGCATCTGTAATATCAGTCAAACGATCCCCATCTCCTGATCTGCCACTAACCTTCAGTTTAGTAAAAGAACAGATCAGACGACGTTCAGCTCTGACAGCAATCATACGACAGTGGCGCCTGTGCTAACACGTAACAAGCCCCCGAGCACTCGATGTCCACGATTCATAAAATCTTCATTTATTGGGTATTTTTAAAATCATATATCAAACATTATGTGACCGCATACCCCACGCTTGACGCGTTTTGTGGCGCCTTGCCACTTCTTCAGAAGCATCTGTAATATCAGTCAAACGATCCCCATCTCCTGATCTGCCACTAACCTTCAGTTTAGTAAAAGAACAGATCAGACGACGTTCAGCTCTGACAGCAATCATACGACAGTTTATGTCGGACAAAAGCTGGTGACAGTATTCCACTGAAAATCATCAATACATGCAGAGATATGATCGGCAGCTGACAGAAATCTTCTAACCTGTCCGATCAACTGAACGATGAATCGCCATGTTACAAAAAATGTTGGGACACTCCACACAAGGTCAGAAAATCATAAAAATCGAGGATTCGTACAATTATATCTGTAAGTCTATGGCCAGCTTTAGTGAGAAGCCTGAATATGGAAATGTGAATTTGGAAAACCAACATGTATGGTGGTGTTAAAATGCTAATGAACTGTGTTCCTGTATGCCACTTTATGTTGGAAGAGTTTTCCTGACTAAACTTGAAGATGCTGTGTCCGTCTTTATGCTCCTAATCCTTTTATGAGTAAAGGCAGCCAGCTTGTCACAATATATACATGGAAATTTGTTATATAAGTAAAAACTCAAATAATTTAATCCAGCAGAAACGAAGTCTAAGAAAATAATTGATTTAGGCACAACTTTTTCACGTTGAGAGAAAAGATTTCTGGTGATACATGTTCTAGGTAAAAGGAGCCCCAAAAGAATATAATACACCTAACTGTCAATAAAAATCTGATACCTGACTCCTGCATGAAGATAAAATGAAGATAAATAGATGTTGAGAAAGAGTAACTTTATTTTTGAAATGGTACAAAATTTGTAATTGATTATACTGAAAAAAATGCATGAAACACCAAAGAGTAGGATGGAGCACACAAACTACAGGCTCTGTTGCAAAAAAAAAATGTTATTGTACCTTTATATTTATCTTCTTCTGTAAGGGACTGCCGTATTTGGCACATGTGCAGTTAGAGCAGTCTGGTATTCGTACCAACTGTGCATGCACCAAAATGTTCAGTGAATTTGCCAAAGGTTAGGAAGAGGATCAGAAGAAGACGAAGATCTGGAAGATAGAGCTTATGAGCTCCACTGCACTACTCTGTATAAGTTAGTATGCTGTTCAGGGAATTTCTGGAATAATGTACTCTGCAGGGAAGAGTCAGGACTAGCTATTGTAGTAGATGGGGCTTTCCTTATTGGGGGAATTAGCACTTCTTTAAAGAACACTGCAGCATTCCCCACTGCCTCCAGATGGAGGAGGGTCAATAGGGTAACTAACCTGGGATCTGTAAAGGTAGCATAGTTCCTCAGGAAACATAGCATCTTACTACACCAAATAAATAGACATTTGCCTGCATTGTGATTCTTAACATTAATGGCATTGTGATCAACTCAACTTCACTGCTCACCAGAGCTAGACATATTAGTGCATTGATTGCCCATGTGTCCCCATCCGCAAAAACAATACAAAAGCAAATTATATGTGGAACTGTGACATTTAAATATAATTAATTTAATCAGTCCCTAACCAGTAGATACTGGACCTTTTCACTTGGCATATTTCCTTGAGATTTGCATTAGCTCTACAGCTTGCATTGCTCCATATCCTTATCTTTTGCATAATTTTATATTTCTACCTAGTCTGTTCAGATACAGTATGTATGTGCTTCAGATATGTATGTGATTAAGCACAAGGGAGCCTGGAATGCTACAATGCAGATGAAACAAATCAGTTAATGACATATTTAATCCTATAATGCAACTCCTAGTAAAGACTTTTGTGAATTACCCTTTAAGATGACAGTTCTTATATATAGCCATTTAAAAAATGTGCTTCCACTAGTACTTCGCTAGTATTTTTCTATAACCAGTAATGCAACATAAAATCATTTATATTCATTTTATTGCTCAAATTCCAAATACTATAGTTAGTTCACTCTCAGTTTATGCTAAATTCTTAGCATAAATATTCAAATTGTAAGCCAATTCTCTGAATGATTATTATGGGTTTTCATAGGGAAACTTCATGGCTGCAGTCTAACAACCCTGGGCACTTTCCCAAATTTGAAAGGACAGTGAGTGAGCCAATGTTTGACATATACCATTGTTATCCCAAAACATTGGCAAAGGCTTTGCTTTCACTGTATATAAAACACAACAATGTGTAGTTTGTGGTGTATGCCCAGGGAAAAACCCTAGCAGGATTTATACTAGGGCTTAAAAGCTGTAGGAATAAGTAGCTCAAGGTGACAGGAGCTGGCAGTAAGTTTTGATAAATGTTCACCTACTGTTTTTCCAACAAGCCTCCTGGCTTGGCATACACATCTGTCAAGCTTTAATAAAGTATTTCTTCAGATTTCTGAGGTGTCTTGATGCCAACATTTGTAACAACAACATGGTATAGGAGTGTTTGTTTTCCTCTCTCACAATTTACGCTACTGTTTGTGATTTCTTAGTTAAATAGAATTAACACTACAGTGTCTGTTCTACTGATAACCCAAAGCATGCCTGTCTTTCTCTTTGCTACTTGTGGAAAGGAGGCAAACCTTTTAATTCCTTGAGACTTGTGCATGTACAAAAATGCAATTTATGTCTCTCTCTGGTGTCCTTTTTTATCAAGCCAGATAAACAAGGGTCTGAATATGTAATGGGCTTGTGCACGCTGTCTAATTGCTCTCATACATCATACTTAGCAGCTGCTCAATTGCTTCGTTTACATTTACTCAATATTCTCATCACTGTCAGGGGAATGTGGTACTGAATGAACACTTATACGTTCCTGATAACCCCACTTGTGCCTCTGTAGAACTACTGCTGAAAGAATTTCTGTCACTTGGCAGACAAACTATGCATTTTATTGTTACTTTTCCTTTTCTTTAAATATGAGACCAAGACTTTAGTCACTTTATTTTGCTTTTGAGTTCTTCTGCACTTAAAACAATATCCTCTCTGATGAACCCTCGAAAAAGGCTCTAATATTCAGCACAGTGTCTACAATGAAGAGATGTGTTTCCACTTTTATATAGTATGGTTGTTATTTATAAGTCTGTTATGTTTTGGTAGCCGAGAATGAGGAGGGTATAACTGCTTTATTAACAGATTCATACAACCGTTACACAACTGCCTTACTTCCTACTTTACTTTCAAACTGTACAGAAAGTCCTGTGTATGCACAGTACAAGTCCAGTGCACAGTGACACCTGCAGACCATTTGTATAAACACCACATATTACCCCTATAGTAGGAAAGCATTCGAACAGATGTAATAAACAACATCAATGCATCTTAAAGAAATAATATACATTATTCACATCACATAGTCCTGGGTCCATGCAGGTAGTTTTCTGATTCTCTCCCTACGCCTTATAGGTTCATTTTCTTCAGACCTATTGCAGTTGGAATTAGGGGTAGGAAAATGTCCTTCATCAAATGGAATGTCTGCAAA
>CM044431.1:123282721-123304629 GCA_024363595.1 Xenopus borealis
ATCTTGCTCTACCAGTTTCTTTAGTTCCTGTGAGTCTCCCTTATAGAGTAGGGCAATCGCTTCAATTTCTGGCGTACTGATTTTACATCTGGTTTCAACTTAACTTTGTGTACAAAGTTCTTTGCACAACCCATTGATGTGTTGCTTTGTGGTGAAATTGTAGACACTGGGTGTGTTGCAGGTACTGGTGCTGTAGTAATGAGACCATCCACTGATTGTAGGTTTAATGCAGCAAAGAGATCCCATCCAAGTATAGCAGTACACTTGCTCACAGTACAGTCGCTGGCAAGTCACCAAGCACAGGGATTGGATTGACCAGTCTCAGAGGAGGTGCAGCAAGCGTATCTTTTGCAAAGTATTTGAAGAAAATATCCTTTGGTAGTATAGAAACCGCTGAACCTGTATCAAGCATCAGGTTAATGGAGTATCCCTTTTCAGCAGAAGCAGTATTGACATTGACAGTGCATATTAACTTGTCTGGAATAAATGTACCAGTTTTATCCACACTGAATACTGTAACATTTGTAGTAGTGACTTCATGAACATCTTTAGCAGAACTACGACAGACCCCAGAAAAGTGACCGACCTTTGAGCATCTGCGGCATTGTAGCGCTTTGGCAGGACATCTAGCATAATTTGCAAGGTGTTGTGTTGAACCACAGCGAAAGCAGTATTTTTGATTTGTATTTGCTGCACGGTTTTGCAGTGAATCCCTTTCCTTAGCACTGTATTTTGCCTGTGACTGCGCATTATTAGGCCACAAATGCCAAAAACTGGAAATATTTAAGTTTTTTTATTATCGGGCCCAATACTGCAAAAGGCCCTAATTTGAAAATCCAGCATCTTAGACCTAACAAAGTTGTATATAAGTCAATGGGAGAGGTCCCTATCCTATTTGGACTGCTATTGAATTAGCCTGAAAATGATTCGGATTTTTTGCTTGATTTTTTTTTGTGTTTTTCCTTCATCCAATAAAATCGTGATTTTTTTTTTTAATTAATAAATAATGGAATTTTAGATAAAAATAATCAGAAAAATTTGGACTTTGATACCAAAGTCCAGTGGGGATTCTGCCCTCACACCACCCCGAGGAGCCCTTCTTAATGTTGCCCCCCTTTCCCCCATGCTTACTTTTTTGTGATCCTACAGGTCCATTGCTAGTGCAGAGGGCTCAATTTCATTAGAAGAGTTGAACTTTCAGTTTAAAAACTGAATTCTGGTACTTGAAGGGTACTTGTAGTGTGTATGTCAAATGAACTAAAATTATCTAATTGGTAATTTGATTGGCTATTGGCCAGCTGCATGTTGACTAACAGACTGCAGCTGCCTCTGGTTGACTGTGCTCATATATCTGTTTTTCCAGAGCTGGTGTAAGGGCAGCATGCATGAATATCTGGCTGTGCAACAGCTGGACACTATAAAGATGATCATCTAATGAGAGGCTGGTGCCTAGCAACGACAAAAGATATTGTGATCAACACTTTGCTTGTGAATCACTGCTTTTGGGTCAGTATTCTAATGAAAGTCCCCTGTGATAAAAAAAAAGGAAAAACGTTTGAACAAGTAGTTCTTAGACCATGTAAAATATTTACCCAGAGCATAGCATCTTTACCAAATAAACATATTGTACATTATTATTTTTCTTTCAAGTCAGACAATGATCTGGGATTTAATGTAAAAATAACACAACTAAATGCCTTCCATGTGAGGGATTATGTTATAAAAATCAATAGTCATGCTCTTGTTTGCTTTGCTAAAATCCTAAGGCACCTTAAGCTTTCGTTTAACACATATTACAGGCGAGATTCACAAATTAGTACATTGCCCTCCTTATAATCTTAACATAGATTATTAAAGTACTGTTGTGGTTTAAGTAAGCAAGATGTTGAATCACCTTGAGCAGTTTTATTCTCTCATCTTGCCTAATTACAGTGAGAAACTTAATTATCCTTCAACTTGTATAATGACTTTGTGTGCAGCCACATGCACAAATGTCGAAATCAAGCCATGGATCTGGAATGAAAAACATATTGAGGTCTATTATCAAGGCAACAATGCAAACACTATGACAGCAAATTACATACATAGTTACATAGTTAAATTGGGCTGAAAAAGGACAAAGTCCATCAAGTTCAACCCCTCCAAATTAAAACCCAGCATACATACACACACACACACACCCCTCCACACTTTCACACAAACCTTAAAAGCCCATAGCTATACTAACTGTAGAGTTTAGTATCACAATAGCTTTTGATAATCATCCAAGCCACTCTTAAAAGCATTAACAGAATCAGCCATCACAATATCACCCGGCAGTACATTCCACAACCTCACTGTGAAGAACCACCTACGTTGCTTCAAATGAAAAAAATCAAAAGGTACCCTGCTATTTGTCTATAATGTCCTCTAATGTATTTGTAATGAGTAATCATGTCCCCTCACAAGAGCCTTTTTTTCCAGAGAAAACAACCCCAACCTTGACAGTCTCCCCTCATAATTTAAGTCTTCCATCCTCTAGCCAGTTTAGTTGGCACGTCTCTGCACTCTCTTCAGCTCATTATGCCTCTTAAAGGACAAGGAAAGGAAAAAAATAACCCCATTTTTACTTTCTTTAATGAAAAAGAAAACTACTGTATCTCCAATATACTTTAATTTAAAAAAATGTGTACCGTTTTTATAAGAAACCTGACTGTATGAAGTGAAATTCTCCCTTGAGTTACTTCTGTGGATATAAACTGTCAAACGGTCCCTAACTGCTGTGCAGGGGAAACAATCATACTTATGAACAGCAGGGGGAGCCCCACCTTACTTTTCAGAACTACAGCAGCCGTGTTTCCCTGTAGAGCAGTCAGTGACTGTGTAGAGATTTGTACTGGATTTTATTTTTGCCTTTACATCCCCTTTACTGTTTCCAGCTGCAGGGACAAAGATCATGGAGTCAGATTTAAACAAATAAACTGGGATTATTTTTCTGCAGCAGATCACACTGAGCATGTGCGTAGTCTTGGTCTTGCAAAGATGTTTAACAAAGTTACAAGATGACAGCCCCCTGTGGCCAACTTTGAAAGCATAAATCATTTGTTTGATAAGGCTTCTGGTGCATTATGTTCATATTTATGTTTAGTATACAAAATACAACATTTCTAGCCTTATTCTATTTTAGACTTTCCTTGCCCTTTAAAGGGATCCTGTCATGGGAAAAAAAATTCTAAATGCATCAGTTAATAGTGCTGTTCCAGAAGAATTCTGCAATGAAATAATTATATTTCATTTTAAAATCTGACATGGGGCTAGACATATTGTCAATTTCCCAGCTGTGACTTGTGCTCTGATAAACTTCAGTCACTCTGTACTGCTGTACTGCAAGTTGGAGTGATATCACCCCCTCCCTTTCCCCCACCCAGCAGCCTAACAACAGAACAGTAAGAAGGTAACCAGATAACAGCTCCCTAACACAAGATAACAGCTGCCTGGTAGATCTAAGAACAGCACTCAATAGTAAAACCCATGTCCCACTGCGTACTATTCAGTTACATTGAGAAGGAAAAACAACAGTCTGCCAGAAAGCAGTTCCATCCTAAAGTGCTGTGCTAAAGTCACATGACCGGGGCAGCTGGGAAATTGACAAAATGGCTAGCCCCATGTCAGATTTCAAAAATGAAATGAAAAAAATTGGTTTACTCTTTTGAGAAATGGATTTCAGTGCAGAAGTCTACTGGAGCAGCACTATTAACTGATGCGTTTAAAAAAAAACATGTTTTCCCATGACAGTTTCCCTTTAAGGACTGCAGTCCAAAACTGCACTGCATACTCCAGGTGAGGCCTTACCATCGACCTGTAAAGAGGCATAGTCATGTTTTCATCCCTTGAGTTAAAACAGAACTTTATTTGCTTTAGTAGATACAGAATAACACTTCCTAGAATTAGACTGGTCGAATGCTTATCGAATTACGAATTTGGTCGAGCTGATTTTGGGGAATAATAGTAAATTTGTCCCTAAGTGTATAACTTGCATTTATGTTATTTTTGCCAAAGTGCATAACCTTGCATTTATCAGCATCCTGCATGGAACCTACAGTATAGTTCTGCACAATTTAGTATCATCAGCAAAAATAGAAGCAGTACTTTCAATGCCCACCTCCAGGTCATTACTAAACAAGTTAAAATGCAAGGGACCCAGTAAAGAGCCCTGTGGTACCCCACTAACAACACTGGTCCAATTAGAAAATGTTCCATTTACCACCACTCTTTGTAGTCTTTTAGCCAGTTCTCTATCCAGGTACAAATACTATGTTCCAGGCCAATATTCCTTAATTTAACCAGTAACCTTCTGTGTGGCACTGTATCAAATGCTTTAGCAAAGTCTAAAAATAGTGAATTTCTCATTCCTTATTGCAATGTGCAAACACTGTCATAGATTTGCACTAGATAAAATAAACAAAGCTCGTGCAAAGTGCCTAAAATCAGTTTGCTGGTAGTATTCTGCATGAGGCTGTAACTATTCAAGGTGCAGCATGCAACACAGATGAAAGGTAGTCTTATACCTTACTTGACCATGTTGTAAATAAAGAACTTAGGGGCAGATTTATTAAGGTTTGAATGGTAAATTTGAATTTTCTAAATTTTTTTGTCAAAACTCACAAATTCGAATTTAAGAGCACCAATTCGACCATAATTTCCAAAGTGAGATTTATCACATCTCAACCATGGAAACAGTTGTAAATGAATATTCGCCACCTAAAACCTGCCGAGTTCATTTACAAGTCAATGTCAGAGGCCCTTTGAACCATTTGAATATATTAATTGCCTACCGGACAATCCCGTTTTTTGAATTTTCTGGTCGGAACTATTCAATAGAATATTAGACTTTAGTTTTGCACTCAACACCCGTTTAGTAAATGAGCCCTAATGAGCTAATTTTCATTCATATGAATCCTTTATCCATTGAATTTATCTTTTTTCTGAGCTTTTTTCATGTTGGATCCTGTGTTTTTTAAATTTCAGGTTTCATTAAAGATATGTCCATGTGAACTTTTTGGAACTTTACAAAGTCATCACTGCTTTACAGCAAACAAAAAAAATTATTTTAAATGAATCAAAGGTTTTAGCAGTCCTGTTAATAATATTGATGACTAGAAGTAGGTGCTGAAATCATTAGAAATGTCAGCAATATGTGATCAGGAGCAGCTGTCTGGCACTCACCCTCCTGGGCAGCATGCTATCCTTAATTACCTCCTGATGCCATTCGTGCATGGATTGACTCATCTTTTTCCATTTTCAATTACAGGCTGAAAGCCCATTACTCCATCCTACATGAATCAGTGCATATGCATTCATGCTTGGTTTATGAGTTATTTCATGTTCAAAATAGTTTTTAAACATAAAAAGAATTGTGGTGTATTACAAAGAAATCAACCAAATAAATGAAACAAAACACATTTTACCAAAGACTCTTTTCATTCCATGTTAAGGCAGGTTTTCTCCGTAGTACTTTTCCTAGGAAAATAGTTCAAGCACACAGACACATTTTGATCGAATTTCGAACGTAGGATTTATTCGTTTGGTCGAATATGTGAATTTTGGCATATTCGATCATCGAATAGGGAATGGTCGAACGATCGAATACATTCGAATAGCATTGAATGGACGAATATTCGATCATTCGACCAGCGAAGGCTTTTAATTTTTAAGTTTATTCGACAGATTGGACCTACCAAATTGCATTAGAATCCTATGGGAGCACTCCCATAGGCTTCTGAGGCTAAGTACTGATCGAATAGGATTCGTACGATCGAAGTCTTCGATCGTTCGAATCGTACGAATCATTCAAATTATTTATTCGTTCAGTCGAATGATTTATTAATTTGTATTCGATCGTTGAATGATCGAATATGGAATAAAAGGTAGCCTAGAACTATTCGATTAACATTCGAAAATCGAATATCGAATAGAAACAAATAATTTTTGGGGAATAATAGTAAATTTTCCCCTTTGTGTAGGACCATTTCTAAGATATGACAACTATATGGTTTCTAAGATGTTGCATATTACAGGTGTACAAAATGTGACATCATATATTAAAGGGGATCTGTCAAAGAAATACACTTAAAAAATAATAATCAAATTATAAAATGAATTATTTGATTGATGGAGTATATGGAAGATAGCCTTCCCAAAATGGGGAGCTTTCTGGATCAAATACCTATTCTTAATTATAAAGCCATTTGTTAGTGTTTCTTAGCCAATGAATTGCAAAATAATAAGTGTTCTGTGATACTAGCTGCTGATTATTGATTAATATAAGGACATATAAAAGCCCAGAGTCGTTTTATTTAAAAATATGGCAAAAACAAGCAGTATGATGAAAGGACAGGGTGCTGCATAAGCAGACTCTACCCCAGACAGAAGATCTGAGGGTTCATTTAGGTATGGGAAAGCAGTACTTGTGTGCAAAAACATCACAATTAACCATTTTTGTGCACTTGTATTGCTGCAGGTTTCTGCATTCAGCAGTGCCACTTTATAGGTCCCTGGTAAGGCCTCACCTTGAGTATGCAGTGCAGTTTTGGGCTCCAGTAACTGAGCTGGAGAGAGTTCAGAGAATGCAACTAAATTGTTTAAAGGGATGAAGGATTTAAACTTTGAGGGCAGACTGTAAAGGTTGGGGTTGTTTTCCCTGCAAAAAAAAAGTACTGCAAGGGGACATGATTACTCCTTACAAATACTGTACATTAGAGGACATTAAAGACAAATAACGGGATGCAAGATGAAACTCCTTTAAGAAACCTGCCTGTTCTCAGCGTACAATAACTGCCAAAGGCAATAAGCATTCTTTACTTACTTACTCCAACTTTACTTATTTACCTTTCAGAAATTTGATTTACTTTTGTATACTGTCTGCACGGTAATCAGATAATAACAAGATTACTGATGGTGATTCAACGTCTTGCTTACCTAAAGCACAACACTACTTTAATAATCTATAAAAATATTAGGGATCATTTTACCTGGAGAATCCTCTTGCATCTGTAGTTAAACTACTTTGGAGAGCTAGGCTGTGCAAAGATGAAATTTTTTTTTTTTAGAGCTATCAAATACTTTATCTGAATTATGGGAAGGCCATCTTCCAGAGAGTCCATTTTAAACAAATAATTCTAAATAATGCAGAAATGATTTACTTTTTATCTGTAATAATAAAATAGTAGCTTGAACTTGATGGTAACTAAGCTGCATGAATTCATATGTGGAAAACAATTCTATTGGGTTAAAGGGTACCTGTCACCCAAAAGAAATATTCAAAATCCTATTTTATCACATTAGTCAAGCAAAATTAACTTTATTTACACTATATAAATAATTTGTTTCTTGTTTCCTTCAGTCTGGGAATTCAAAATTCTGGCAAGCAGGCAGGAGCCATTTTGTGGACACTGTTATTAAGGCAAGCCTTGCATCATCTTAGAATCTTGTCCATGCCCTGGCTACACAATTAAAAAGTGAAGAGAATGGGGGAATGTGTGGAGAGCAGTGACTGAAGTGCTGAATGGAAAGTGAAAGCTATGAATGCTTTATTAAAAAACAGAAATTGGATATCATGTATAATTTGAAAAGGACTTTTATTATACAGCTTTTTGTGTCATAATGTTTATATGATTTTAAGCAGACGTAGGGGCAGATTTACTAAGGGTCGAATTCGAGGGTTAAAAAAACCTTGAATTCTACCATGTGAATAGCTGGGAATAGTGTTGGAAGTAAAATCCTTCGAATATCGAATTTGAAGGATTTTACCGCAATATGATTGGTTGAACGATCGAATAGAAAATATTCGATCAATCGATAAAATCGTTCAATCGTTTCGAACGATTTTAACCATTGAATTTTTTTATTCGATCAAAAATAATGAAACCCAATTCGGTAGCTTTGATCTGGCGAACTAGGCAGTCAAATAAAAATGTGAAGGGGAATAGTTAAATATTTGAATAGATTTTTATTCGAATTTTCAAAATTCACTGGTCGAAGTGGTCTTCAAAAACATTTGAAAATTCGAATTCAAATCTTTCTGAAAATTCGATCGAATCCTTCATGTGAATTTAGTAAATATGCCCCCAAATGTATGGTGGTCCAAATTATGGAAATATCCCTTCTGGAAAAAAACACAAGCATCCCTAATAATAGATCCTATACAGATATGGGACCTGTTATCAAGAAGGCTCAGGATCAAGAGTTTTTAAAGATAACAGGTGTTAATACTTTCAATCTGCTAGAAAATCATGTAAACATTTACTAAATCCAATAGGCTGGTTTTGTTTCCAATAAGGATTCATTATATCTTAGTGTGGATCAAGTAAAATGTATTATTTTATTATTATAGAGAAAAAGGAAATCTTTTTTTCATTTTTTAAAGTGATAGTGACAACTCTAGTTTTGTTCTTAGATCGCTACTTTGATGGCAATAATAACTCATAATCACAAAATTACTGATGTAAACCAAGAAATTAGTAAAACATTGTTTTACAAAAACACTCAGTTTCCTCACATGGAGAAGGATACTACTTCCTGAAGGGGGGCAAGTGCTACTGCTTTCAGCCTCTGTTATCTCACACCCACTCCAACAAAAAATAAAAGCCTCCTCTTTCTGCAAATCTCCTCTCCAGTACTGCTCAGGTTTGTTTCTTTTTCAGATGGTGCATTTAACTCATTCCCTCTTACTAGGTTATATATGCATGTCCCTTTCCTGCCTGTTTGACTTTTCCTGCACTAAAGATCTACTCCAGCTATGGGGGTAAAAAGGTTAATCTTGCAGGCAGTCCTGGCACATTCCATTTGTATAAAAGGTAGTTGTTATGAGCAGCTGTGTAATAGCCCTACCTGTTCTGCTGTGTGTGTGGGAGTAGAGAAAAGTAGCAGAGATGAGTTGTGTATATGTCCCTAAAGTTTTACTAATGGGAGACAGATTGGCCTAATGTTAGTGGCTGTGACAGGTAGAAGTGTGTAAGTGGGAGCTTACTTCGGGAAAGGGGCAATGAGACTTAACAAATGTTTGGTGGCTCGGCAGTAGCCTCTCCCACACAGGCAGGCAATCTCCTCTCTCACCTATAGGGACTGCTCAGGACCTTGTGCAGGCAGTGCGATCAGCTGCTATATAAATCCCCATTGGGCAGGCTCCAGCCGGCACACAAGCGCAGCAGTAGGCCCACCTAAAAGTCTTAGTATCCAGCAAGTTCCTCCCGCTGCTTCACTGCTCACATAGCAGTGCCCTGCCATTTGGACACACCCCCCGGCTCAGGGTTAATGCGATCTTCCTAGCCTCTGCCTTTCTAGGGATTGCCTGCAGCCCCAACTCCTTGCCTAGCATGTGACTGTGGAAAATGATCTCAGTGATGCAGATCCCACCTGCTTCCTGAGCAACAGCAGCAGGATGTGCACCCAGACTCCCCTCTCTAAATGTTTGCATCAGGTAATAGAGTGCCAAAGTCCCCCTTCCATGCCACCTGCGATAAGATTTATCGCAGCTCTGGTGGGCCCCAGTTGGGTGCTAACCCGTGTGCAATCGCACCCTCTGCACCCCTGGTAGTTACGCCACTGCATATGTATAATATATTCATTTCTTGTACTTATTCTTATTGCTTGTTTTTCTAGTAAAACCCTATTTCCTATTCATCTTTCATTCTGCCCTCTAGGCTGCTGTCTAGTTGCTGGCACAATAAAGCCCTAGCAACCAGACAGTAGTGTGAATTCCAAAAAATAGCTGCAGAAGAAAAAAAACAGTATGCAATTCAAATATCACATAAATAACATAGGATACGACTGCTCTCAAAATACATTTTTCTTCCACCCTCCATAGCAAGTCAATTTGTAATGGAACTAATCTGTGATAAGTGTCATACTAAAATAAAAAAGGTGCTGCTTTTCATCCTCTTAATATTAACATTACCTTTAAGATTTTAAATTAAATTTATTAGATTTTTTTTTGTGAAGACATTGCATTACACATACAACTTTTCACTTGCATTTTATTGAGCCATCATTTCCTGACTCTTAATAGAAATTTGAAATGCCTGAAAGCACTGTAATTTGTCTGCTGGAAAACTGTGTTTTCAAGCAAGTTGTAATTTACTTCATATTTAATTCTATAAAATGTGGCAGGGGCCTCTTGTACCATACTGGAAATGTGGAGGGTTTCATGCCAAAATGTCCTTCCTGTGCCACAGACCTATGATACAATTAAAGCAGCTGAGGAGTCCTGTCAAAGCCAACAGTGGCAAGGGCAAGCCATGGACAAGATGAATCCTTTGCTTAAAAGATTAATTAATTATTAAATCAGCTCGTGCTGATGGCCTGCAGGTGTCACTGTGCATACACAGGACTTTCTGTACAGCTTGAAAGTGAAAGTAAGACTTACTGCTGTTATGTAATGGCTCCATGAACCTGCTGATAAAGCACTGTTATACCCTCCTCATCCTCGGTACCAAACACAACAAATGGTGACAAGGATGTCTTTTCTACCTCTGCAGCAGCCTGCACCTTTTCTACCAAACCCTGGTGAGCCTACCATACCTTTTACTGCTTGGATCCGTATGTTTGATAATTACATTATTGCTGCTGACCAAGGGGAGATTTCTGCTGCTAGAAAGCGTGCTTTACTTATTCACTGCCTGGGAGCAGAGGGACAGCGTATTCTATACATTACCATTACCTGATGAGAATTATGAAACTGCTCTTACTGCTATAAAGAACTTTTTTGTGCCAAAAGTAAATGTTGTTGCTGAAAGATATAAATTCCGCCAATGTGGACAGCGTAATGGTGAATCCACGGAACATTTTGTAGCAGCTTTGAGAGAGCTGGTTGTTACCTGTGAGTTTGGGAATCATCCTCGGCTACCAAAACACAACACAATACAATCACCTGTAAATTTCTGAGAAACCCTTTTAACTGTAGACATTTAACTATGTTTTACATTTCCCCCCATATTACAAGAGAGATGACTTACATGAATTGCAAATCCATCCATTTGTTACTACTAGAGAAATGATCTTATTGACTTGGACAAATCTTGTTTTATATATATAGAGAGAGAGAGAGAGAGAGAGAGAGAGAGAGAGAGTGCCTGTACTGTAATGCTAAAAATCAAAAAGTGGGGTACACATACACAGGTATGAGACGTATTGTCCAGAATGCTTGGGACCTGGGGTATTCTGGATAACTGTAATTTGGATCTTAATACCTTAAGTCTATTAGAAAATCATTTAAACATTAAATTAACCCAATAGGCTGGTTTTGCTTCCAATAAGGATTAATTATATCTTTGTTTGGATCAAGTACAAACCACTGTTTTATTATTACAGAGAAAAGGGAAATCATTTTTAAAAATTTGAATTATTTAATTATAATGGAGTCTTTGGGAGACAGACATCCCGAATTTCTGAGCTTTTTGGATAACGGATCCAATACACATACACACACATATACATATATATATATATATATATATATATATAAATGATGTCTCACCAACATTTCCTGTAGACTTAATGAAATTAGGGTTTCCTTTTTATTATTTTTTTATTTTGTAGCTTTTTACATTTTGTTTTGCAGCTCTCAGGTTCTAAATGTAAATTTTTATCTGTTCGCTATTGACTTAATTTCCATAACAACCATGGAGCGATTTTGAAATGTAAATGAAAAATGAAATATAAAAGAAGGATAAAAAATAAGATTGATGATAAAAGTAAAGCAGCAGAGGCTGCGGGTTCTTTGATGTTTTCTGGGGTCAGTGACAGGGACAACCAGACAACATTTTCAGTTGCAGTCTGGAAAGAGACAGCATAGTAATGCTAATAAATCAAAATCCATCCAAGCCAAATAATGAAGGCCATTTGAAAAGCTGCTGCTATAGGTCCTCTATATACCATACTGAACGTTAATGTAAACTTCTCTTATTTTTATAACTGTGTCTCGGAGTGGCTCACCTAGAGCGTGGTGCACATGATTATGTAACAGTTTTTGATTGCGAGGTACAGGGAACAAGAGTATAAGCAGTATTATACCCCCCATGTTTGCTTTGAGTATTGATTTTACAGGGAATTGATATTGCACCAAAGCAGTCTATATAGCATTACTAATTCATATTGGAATCTCTACTAACAAAATGTTATTAACAAAAGCCATAAAAGTTTCTGTGTATTATCACTTACTATTAAACTTTAATGTGCACACTGAAAGAAGAAAATTAGATTTCAAGACCTTTGACATTTTGTGAAAAAAAATAAATGCAGTTTGTAAGTTTTATGATTGCTTGTTTTTTCGGATGTAACCGTAAGCAGAGTTACTGTTTAAGGCATCGTTGGTGAGAAAGGCATCCTGATTCAATGAAAGGCCCCAAGTCAAGAACTGACAAAATTGATTCACAAAATGCAAACATGTCTAACATGCCATAATTTACTATCCTGATGTTTCTTAAGTGCTCGATGAAAGCATAGCCATACTCTTTCTCCTCTTCTATAATTTATCTTTTCAGAATGACGCTTTGACAAGACTACAGAAACAATTAGTGCACACTACCCCAGGCTCAAACATTGGACTGCAAACTCTCAGCACTGAAGTACTTTCTGTCTTTGTTTTTTTTTTGCTATGCCCTTTTTTGGCATGCTAAATACTGTGTACGGAAAAACAGTGGCATGCTGTTATCTGTTTGGAGCTGTCTAAAGAGTTTTGTTAAGGAAAACAACAGCAGCCCACAGGGAGATGCCACCGATACGCTTTGTTGCAGAAGAGGTATAATTGAATTTGTAATTTCATTATGATCTAGATTTCAGTTACTTGTCATCTTACAGTCCCTAAATAATACGATGAAATACTTGTGAGGTTATTTGGATTACTTGACTCTTTCAAATTTATTCTTGCAAAGTCATCTATTCCCCTGGTTTGGAGTTTAATTGCAATTTAGCTTATCAAGAGACTCTATTACTGAAGTTAATAACTTCTCTTGTTTACTTACTGAGGACTTTAGACTGAGAGTCCTTGTTATAACAATGTGACCTTGAACAGCCTATTTTCATTATGATGATGCAGACACACAGATATGAACAGGTTACAGAATAGGTAACGAAGAATACCAATAAAAAGAAATGGGGAATATGATATATATTTTAAGTGTTCTAACTATTTGGTTGTGGTTTTTGGACATTTCAATCCCCCTTTTGGCATATTTGGTCACTCTTGACTCTTGTTACAGGGTAACATACATAGGAAAACATTGCATTAGTGATTTACTCTTCCTTCCTAGTATATATGTGTCAACAAATTTCACACTAATTAACACTGTCTGGGTATCTAGCAATACACTGAGAGAAAATTGGCATTCTCAAGCCTTTTCCCTAACACCGCTCACCCCAACAATTACAGAAACAATTGGACACTTCTATAATGGATTGAAAAGGCCCCAGCCACTTTTATTTACACATAAATTAGCAATCACATATCATAGCATTTCAAACATGTTAACATTATAACCAATGTCCAGCGTGATCCCCACGCCTAGCCGCTGAAGGCTGCTCCTATGGGGATCCTTTTGCTACTGGATCTAGCCACATCCTGAGGCTAGTCCCCTTATTTTAACCTTCCCTCTTAACTTTGGAGAATGTCCACACCCCCTAGCCTCAGCCCCACCAATCTTCCACCATAACCTACTGCTCTGGCTCCACCACCTCCTACCCCCCTATGTGGCTACAACTCGTTCGCCCAACCCCCTTATCTCCCCACCTAAAAGAAGGCGGGTGGTTGGGCGGTCTGATCTTTCAAAATGGTGCCGGTTCTTTCCTGCTCCTGCCTTTTCACTCCCACTGCTTTTCCTGCTGCCTCCAAAAACTAAAGCCTGCACAATCCCTTGTGCCACGCTTCTGGGTTCCCCTTCCTGGCCCAGTCATGGTCCTATCCCTTCAGTCTCCTTTGGTCTTCCTGGGTCTTCAGACAGGCCCATCCAGCCACTGCCTTGAGCCTACCAGGAGAGCCAGCACCACAGTGTGTTAACTAATACTCATGCTTTTGTAGGGGACAAAATACAGTAAAATACAGTCATCCTGCTTCCGTATCCTGCTTAAAGCTATGCCCCTTTGTGTTCTAGCAGTGCCCAGTATATGGCACTGTGTTAAAGTATAAAGTCCTGAGCAGTTATGTGCTCAGGGTCCATTTTGTGTTAGTCCTGCCTGGACAGACAGGTCAGGTCTAGTCAAGATAGGCTACTCCCTATGAGGTCACTCTAGGAGTGACAGATAGACAGGCTATTTAGCTGAGCAGCTTTAAGCTCCTCCAAAGATCGTGAGTGTGATTATGATCCCGAGTAGGAATTGCCCAGAAGGAGGGACTATGGGACAGAAATTATTATCAATGGAGTTCATAATTTGATAAATATGGTTTTAGAAATCCCATAGGAATCAATTGAAAGTGAGTGAGTTTTATTGTGGTCAATTCTAATCTTTGATAAATCTGCCCCATGTGTACAGGCCTAGGGATGTAGACATTCTCCTCAGGTTCCACTTAGAGAAAAGGCTGACAGCTGGGTGTACCCCGAGCTATTGCTGCTTTACATGTTCTCTTCCCTGTGGGGACTGATACTGACCAAAGGTTCTGTGAGTATATGCCTACCCACTGTTGCTGTATGATCCTGTTTGTTCGGTATGTGTACTCCATTGTGGATGCTTCTGTACAATAAATATATTCTCTTGTTATAGTTATAAGAGCCACTGGCTCCTAATTATTGTACCCTGCACCAAGTTACAGTTATACTACACCCCGCCTCCACACCGTTTGCTCACAAAGTATAAGGGCTGGTACAGACAGGGAGATTCGGGGAGTTTCTGTCGCCTCGAAGAAGAGGCGATCAATCAGCAGGCGACAGAATCTCCCCGAATCTCCCTCTCTGCACCAGCCCTAAAGGTCTCATCCGAAGCACAGTATTGGGAGTGGAGCTTATAGTCGAGGACAGCCCATTCAGTTTACTATAGCGCTACACTTTAATCAATAACATATATCCCTGCATTTGGTGAGGTACCATGGGTACCGCAAAGTGGCTGGGTTTTGGTTCAGATTCCTTTATTATGGGGGGTAGTCCCTACCACCCTCCCCTGAGGTTATTGCATAATTTGTCCCCTTACCCATCTGATTAAAGGGGTTGTTCACCTTCAGTACAAAATCAGCACTGACTAGCTAAGAAACTCATGTAACTTAAACATCAAGCAGTGACACTAGGGCTGCCACCTTACCCGATAAAACCAAACACATATTGAATCAACATCTGTACATAACACAGTTCCTTCATCTGCACACATCTCAGTCCCACCATCTGCACACATCTCAGTCCCTCCATCTGTACACAACTCAGTCCCTCCATCTGTACACAACTCAGTCCCTCCATCTGTACACATCTCAGTCCCTCCATCTGTACACATCTCAGTCCCACCATCTGCACACATCTCAGTCCCTCCATCTGTACACAACTCAGTCCCTCCATCTGTACACAACTCAGTCCCTCCATCTGTACACATCTCAGTCCCGCCATCTGTACACAACTCAGTCCTCCATCTGTACACATCTCAGTCCCTCCATCTGTACACATCTCAGTCCCACCATCAGTACACATCTCAGTCCCACCATCAGTACACATCTCAGTCCCCCCATCTGTACACATCTCAGTCCTCCATCTGTACACATCTCAGTCCCTCCATCTGTACACATCTCAGTCCTCCATCTGTACACATCTCAGTCCTCCATCTGTACACATCTCAGTCCTCCATCCTGACGAAGGGTTGTAACTACGCTAATTTACTAAGACATTTTTGTGAACGTTACGTCTGAAAAAACGCTGGTGTCTTTTACCTTTTGTTGGGTGATAGTCTGAAAAACAGCGAAAATATTTACATTACCACTCAACAGAGATAATTAATTAATGGTAAACAAATAATCTGCTGATATTATCATCTGTTAAACTGTATGCTAAAGAAATCTTCCTTTTTGTTCCTCCAAATTTAATAAGACTACGTGTAAAACATGTTTAATTATGTCATGAAAAATAAATAAAAACATATGTTTAAAAAAAAGAAACAGTACTTTTGAATATTTAATAATAGGATTTACTTTTTAGAATATTTTATTCAACTATAAATTATCTGGGAAATCATTATCTTAGAAAAAGGATGACCTCCATTTAAATGGGTAAAAACAGTACATAACAGTGCATCCCAGTAGCAATTTATTTTCCTTAGCCATTGTTGTGAGATTGGGTTAGCTGCACATAAAAGAGATTTTGTTATTCGTCAGTCCAGTGGAGCAATGTAATGGTTTTCAAACCAATAAGCCTTCGTCTTTGCATCCATTGCTGAATATAACACGTCTTGAACAGAGCAACAACGCACTGCAGTCAGCCAGCAAAAATGTCTTTCTCTATATATTTAACACAACCCAGAGCAGATGTGGCACATCAAAAAAAACTAAGATGGATGTTTATACTCACTGACTATACCACTAATTGATTACGCTATAATGATTAATACTTCACATTGAGCTCTGCTTCTGGTTTAATTACAAAAGAAGTTTTTATTTGTGTCCAATATGCCTGATTGGGTTTCCAGTCACTAATAAAGAGAATGATTGAAACACTGAGCGATCTGGACCGTTAATGACTTGATTAATGACTGCTGCTCTTGCACTTAAGGAGCCAGCTGAAAACACTTGTATTCAAGCGGAAGGAAAACTGAGCTATACTGTAACGCCCATCTCAGGAATTGCTAGCGTTTCCTTCCACTTGAGCCAGCTCACAAATGGACTTTAGGAGTAAGTCTTGATCCCTAGAGAACAAACCTTCCCCTCTGTATATTGAAGAGAAAAACACATACAAAAAAAATAAATATTATTGTTAACTGAACAGTGAAATGTAGCTTGAGTCATGACAGAAAGCTTGATTGCTTTCTCTTCCTGCAGAATATGTTTTATTTGTACATATTCTTGACTTTATTAAACAGTGGTAAGTCGACCGGAATTTAAAAGAACCTTAATTAAAACAGTGAAAGCCAAAACTAAAATACAAGCTGCATCTGAATATAAAGTCTGTAAAATTCATAGGTTTGGGAACATTTTTTTCAGTTATATTTGGTTTCTCACAAGGGTTGTCCAATATGAAACTGTAAGCCATTTTCTTACTACAACATCAGATACAAATCTTAAATAAAACACACTGTACAATCATAACTGACTGGAAAATGGAAATTGATTTGTAGTGGATTGCTTTGGCAGCCCAAAGAGCTCTACCTTGCAGGAAACCACAACTCAAGAACTGGTTTGATTACTTGGGAATGGTCATTTTAAAAGCAACTCAGTTTAATAGTTGTCCGTCATATCCATTAGAAATTTTATAGCAATATGTTTCTATGTTTGTATGTTAAGTTGTATAAAAGACTATACACAAAGTTCTGCCTTGAGCCTTAAAATATATCCGTGACAAAGTCATAGTTTACAACTCTAGGGAGGTTTGCCTCTTCTTGCAATGCTGCATAAATAATAAGAAACGATACAATCAACTACACCCCATTTATGTGAACATTTATTAAACAGGTTTAATGTCAAAATTAAGGTTGTTATTTTAGAACCCTTGCTTAAATGTAACCCCTTAGCAACAAATAAGATGTTTTTTTATTTTATTTTTTTTAAAGATGACCTGTTGAACAGTTGCTGATGGATTATGGGACCTGAGAAGTGTGTGGCATTTACTACATTACCCTATAAGTTTGTATCCATGAACAAATACACATCAGGCTAATACTGGAAATTGAGGAATATAGTCGGCCAACAACAGGTGACTTGACGTTTATAAAAAATGAGTCATGGGAGCGATAATATGTATGTGTAAACTGATAGCATAGAGGCCACTATAATCAATATTGTGTGTAAATTCTCTTTGAAAATTCATCAGTGTATTTCCCCATACAATTGTAGTGAGGAAAAACCTCTTGATGATTGAAACCACAAAGATATGACATAGATGACATATGTGGGATATTAGCATGTAATTGACATAGATAATAAGATGAAAAAGTGGCTTCTGTATATTTTTAATGGTAGTTCACCAGCCTAAACCCGGAGAAATATCTCATTGAAAAAACAAATTCTCCTGCTCTTGCTCAATTGGTAAATTTCCATTTTGCACTAGATAAATTTCACCTGGCAAAAAAGATGTCATTCTTTACCATTGCAAAGAGAATATTTGCCAGGGTGAAATGAATGCGGCAGTGCTTGTTGTACACTCCTCTTAATAAATTGGTGATGTGATGGATTTTTATTTATGGTGAATATTCATTTTAACTTTTGCCCTTTAGCAAATATGCCTCAATGTGAAAAGTTGAGGGTGCAGGCAATTTGAAATCACAATGGATTCTCAGAAGTAGATGCATAAGTATGGTGGAAAAGCTTGGTGCTTGTGGGGTATTACCCCAGCATGCCAACTTTATCATGCTTTATCCTCATAATAAAAATATACTTCCTGTCATACTTATGAACAATGATATTTTCCAATTTTCTATTTTGTAATTAGATTGTTCTACTTATTTAAAACTAATACTTATCCTGGTACATGTATGGGATCACTCTGTAAACCTGTTATTCAGAATGCAAACAATGACCATAGTCCCAATGTTTACTATTTTTATGCCCTGCCCTTCACTTTAAAGGATAACTAAAGCCTAACTAAAGAAATAGGTCAGTTACTATGCTTAGGGGGGACATGCAATATACTGAATAAATATAATATATATGTCAGCATCAGTTTATATGACAAATGAACCTCCTCAGAGACTCCTAACAAAATCCAAGAGGAGAAATGCATATGACAGCTTTGAAGGGCTGGATCATTCCTATTGTAGAGATGTATTTCTAGCCATATTTATTTTTTGGGTTTAGTTCTCCTTTAAAAAATTGCTGCAAGTCTTCAAAGGATTGTTGGGTCTTGCTGTATCAGTAGCTTTGGTCTTTATACCTATTTTGTCTTAGTCATGTGAAATAACACTCAATAAACTAGCTTGGATGTATTAACTGATGTCATTGGGTGTATATTCACTAAAATAAATGTTAGTGATTGTGCAGCGGAAAAAATATAAGGCTATAATTGCCATATGTATTTCCCTGTACTAGGATAAAACAATGGATGCAACTATAAGCTGCTCTATTTATAAGCCTAAAATAATCTGAAATAATGGAGGTGCTGTCTCTTATTTAAGAGTAAAACAAAAATTGTCACCATAAGATTGATAGAATAATACTTTCTAAATGGGTCTGGTTTTTTTTCCTGCAGAGGAGAAAATTTTTCATAAGAAATACCCTTAAGAGCGATGAAAAGTTCAGACTGCGCTGCTGAACTTCCCACTGAGAATTAACTTCCAGAGTTCATGCAGAAGGCAATCTTGCCTTTAAACAATGCCATGTCTGATGCAGGTTGGTTGAGTGTTCTAAAAGGCAACAGTTAAGTATTCTGAACCAGAGATTGTGATGGCTGGGATAACACTGTGGCAACTTGTTAAAAATATTTTTCATCCTGTTTAGAAGAAATGTATGCAGTGCTTAATATTTGCACTGATGCTGGTCTATATAGTAGCAGGCAGTGAATGCTTACATGGTAATTACATTGTATTACTTTAGATTTGGCATACTTTTATGCCTGTGCTAATGTGAGTGACTTTTGAATGAAAAATCGAAGTTCTGTATTTATACGCCACCTATTTAAATTGAAATTTTAAATTTACATTTTTTATAGAATTTATCACAATTGAGACTTATTTAGAACACACACAAATTGCTTTATTATGCACCAAGTGCAGTGCAAAGTGCAAAGTACCTGCATCTATAATTGCTATTATTCGCCAAAAGCTCACTTTGCTGTAATAGTTGTGAAAATGTACCTAATGAACCATGTTGGAAGATTGGACCCATTGTAAATAACACCACAACTTACTGGTGCAAATTATGCTGTACTTTGAATTGCAGTCCAGCAATCCAGCAGGTGACCTACACCTATTATGCTGGAATGCATTTCGCCTAGACCCATTCATTTTGCTTGCTGTTTAATTGAGGCTTAGGGTATGATTTTGTAGTGTTTACTTTTACAGCTTGAATCTAATTAAACATGACAAACGCAAGAGTTGTTATATGGCATGTTATATGGTTTACATGTAATACTGATGGTTGCTCATGTATACACCAACAAACAGGAGGCAGAAACAGTACACATTAACTGACCAGCAAGAAACACTAATAGTAATGTGAAGTTATCCCATTAGTAATAGAGAGATGAGGTCAATAAAATGTTTCAGCCTGCATTTATCTACAGTACCAGATGAAGTGTTGTTAAAACATCCCCATTTACCATAAACATTGGAGGTACTAACTCGATAACTCCCATCATTCTGAAAGCATTACATTTTTACTGAGGAAAGAGAGAGCAGTACTGAGCTGGTTTTCTTTCTTTAAACCATAGTCACATATCATGAGGTAAAACACAATGAGCAAACCCTGATCGAGTCTAGGAAAGCCCTGGAGCTATATGCGCAGTTGCTGCATGAAAAGGAATCTGAATGACCAGCAACCAGATTACACTGGTTTATGTTTAGACATATATATATATATATATATATATATATATATATATATATATATATATATATATATATATATATATATATATATATATATATATATATATATATATATACATACAGTATATATATATATATCTCCCACATGGTCCCAGAGGTCACTTTGGCTACTGAAAAATTCTCCTTTCTAGAATTTTATCTCCCACATAGCATAAGCTGCATAGAAAAAAACAGCCTAAATTTGAATTCCAGGGGTCACCCTAGTTTTTATCACAACTATTCTACCTGATGGATTATATACTTATATATACAGTATATTCTAAAAAAAAATGTGTGTGCCCCCAGCTAGACCATGTACCCTGGCAGATAAGAGGACTTTAATTACCATGTGTATCACAGGGCCAAAGTGTGTCATACTTGAAGAGACTAGTCTGTCTCATGCAACTAATGCTACATACAGTATCACAGTGTTCCATATACAGACTGAAGGGGGGCACCAAAAAGATAACTTAAAAAAAGCAGACCTCAAAGTCCACCTGAACTAGGTGAATGAGAAGAAACAAAAAGTGGAATGTATGCTGATGGCGAAATGCAAAATAAAAAGAGAGAATATCAAACAGAGCCGGGCGCGAGTGCATGCGCGCACACCCATCTTGCTCAACGGACATAGGGGGCACTGAGGAGATGGAGGGGAGCGACGGAGAGGAAGGAGGGGACAGAGATGGAGGCAGGTCCAGACTGAGAATTAAAATAGGCCCTGGCATTTGAGGTACACAGAGGCCCAAACAGCCCCCACCAGCCCACTTAATACTGACTTTCTGTGGGACCTTATAGCAGCCCCTCTGGCATTTGCCAGAACCCACAGATTGCCAGTCCGGGCCTGGATGGAGGGGAGGGGTGAGCGATGGAGGGAAGGGACATCAACAGAGGGGAGTTTGACAGGAGGGAGGGGAGAGCGTTGGAGAGGAGGGTCACAGGAGGGAGGGGAGAGCGATGGAGGGGTTCCGAATACTCAGTGGTGGATGTAATGACATAATGCTGATCTCAATTCCAGTGAGCCACAGCATAGTAGTGATCTCTTATGGAATTCTGGCTTTCGAATATTTCCTTGGTTTAGGCTGGCATGGACCTAATGATTTGATGTGAAATGTGAATAAATGCTGTGGCCATTTTACTCCATTTCTGTCTCCTGGTGTCACATTAAGCTGTGTAACAATGGGAGTCCCCTTATCATGCGTAGGTGCAGCAGGGAGGTAACAACAGTTCAGTGCCTG
>CM044431.1:123315818-123388681 GCA_024363595.1 Xenopus borealis
TATTCAACTGATCGAATAAATGATTCAACTGATCGAATAAATTTGTATTCAATCGTCAAAATGATCGAATAACGAATAAAAGGTAGCCTTCGAATGCTAATCGAATATCGAATTTTTGTCAAGCTAAATATTGGGAATAATAGTAAATTTGCCCCTTAGGTGCAAATTTACTAAATTCATGTGAATAGATCGAAGTTTGATTGAATTCGATCAAATTCCGATTGTACGATTTTTTCGGATATTCGAATATGCAAATTTGCCCACTTCCACCATCGAATACGCAAAATTCGAGCGTATCAAATAGATCGAATGATCGGTATTCGATTTGATAAGCATTCGATAGTCGAATGCTTATCGAATTTTGGACGAATTCAAGGGCTTTTAGACCTCGAATTATGGAATAATAGTAAATTTGCCCCTAAAAGTTCATTTATAGGTGAACAACCCCTTTAAAATTTCTTTCGCCATTGTGGTGTTAAGTTTAATGAAAGCCAAAACATCTACAATGAGTTTTAAAGTTCTCCCAATGCTTTCGTGAGTTCTCTGGTTTCATCCAACATTCCAAAAACACGCAGGCAAGTAAGTTAGCTGACTCCTGCTAAAAAGGACCATAGTAAAAAAAGGACCATAGTAAATGCAACAGAGACTTTAGATTGTAAGGTTTAGACATGGCCACCACAAAGCACAGATTGCTGACTGCAGTGTATTTCTTCAAAGTGAAGATTAATTTGACTGTACATGGTGCACCAGCTTTGGCTGATATTTATATTATGCATATTTGCTATTACTCTAGACTGACGGTCGGATAGATATGTCAGCAAAAATTATTTTATGGCTGTCTTTAGTGTTGTTCTGACTTACTTTTAGAGAATTTCAGCAGAGGTAATGAGCTGAAATCTTTTGGAAGTAATTGCTCTAAGCAGTGAGGAGATGAGAGCATAACCATGGCTGACAAGTAGGAATTCTCTGTGGACTGAGCTTGTCAATTCTTAACTTAAAAAAAAAACGGGTCTTTCAAAGTAAAATGAATTACTCTTGCAACCAAATGTATGTCTTTGTATAATTTAGTTATATCTATTCTCTTTCTTTAGTCAGATGTCCTGGAGGCAGAGCTTTTGTTCTCCCTTTATACAGCTTATATTGATTTACTTCCATTGATTAATGAGTATTTATATTGATTTCTTGCTGTTTAGTGTATTAAAATATGGTTATGCTGCAAAAGTGATGATAGAACAATCTTTATTTTACAGAGCATACATTTCATTAAAGGAAAGTGACTACTAAAATATTCAAATATATCTTGTATGCAAGGGTGAATCTGACCTTCAAAGGTAGGGGTAGATTTTGTTCTGGGGTATTTTGGGGGGAAATGACATGATGCACACAGAACAAATAGGTTTAAAATAAAATAAAACCCTGATGTGTTGTGCACTGTAGTTCTACGTGTTCTATGTGTATGGATGTATTTATTGATTTGATTCTTTTCTGTAGGCATGTACCTGAAGAGATAAAGGCCAATAATGACAACAGAAAAAAAAATCTCAACTGTCTGCATTTAGAATTGGAATGAATTGTATTGCACAGCATGGCAAATATGTTAGAATTACGCTTTTGGGAAAGATCATTCAGCTTAACAAAGGAATGGGCTAGAAATGCTGTAAATGATCATTTGGGCCCAAGTCAACCAAAGACCTTTAGCAGTGACAATCTGTGTATCAGAAGATGCCCAGGCTCTAAGCTGCTGTGTTACTTGAGCTTAGGCAGGGTCCTCCAGTCCAATCTTGAGCTTAGGTACTGACTCACAATATATATATATATATATATATTCACAGTCCCAAAGGTGCACACCATTTACAGGATAGAGTACCTGGGTGCCCAAGCCAGCAGGGTAAGTGTATAGGTGAAGAATGGCGGCACTCACAGGCTTTTCAGGCAAAATAAAGAAAAACTTTTTATTTAACTCGAAGTTTCGATCCCTCACAGGGATCTTTCTCAAGAGTATACAAACATGCAACCCTTTTTGCATGTTTGTATACTCTTGAGAAAGATCCCTGTGAGGGATCGAAACGTCGAGTTAAATAAAAAGTTTTTCTTTATTTTGCCTGAAAAGCCTGTGAGTGCCGCCATTCTTCACCTATATATATATATATATATAAGCAGGGGTCAGCAACCTTTACTATCAAAAGAGCCATTTTGCCCCCTCTTCCACTAAAATAGTCTGGAGCCACAAAACATAACACAGCTTATAAACTTTTAAAAGTTTTGGGTATGCTGCTGCACAGGTCCCACCTCCATGCTGTAAGACCTGCTGGAGTCGGCACTGATAAAGTAAGAAAACGGGGAGGGATCGGTGACATCCTCAAATCTACCAGGGCTCCTAAAGGGATTCTAGCGTTAGTAATAGGGAAGTACAGGGATGAGCTAGGATGATATTCCTCTTTCCTGTCACTCCTGGGACATCTCTATACAGCCATAACCGTTAGTGTATGGCGGTCGCACACTCAAGAAACTGCAAGCAGGTGCGAGGGCTGTATAGACGTTGTGACAGGCAAAGCCGCAAGACTGAGCCGGAGCAAGAAGGATGAGCCGCATGAGGCTCCGGAGCCGTGGGTTGCAAACCCCTGGTATAAAGGGTGTGGCATAAGTTGGCAGCATTATTAATAATAATAAACTGAAATCATGTTCTCATTAATAAGATATGTATAATAACCTCAAATATTATTAACACATTTAACTAATTTCATATGTCAGTACTCTTCCTGATACCTGTATATCTGGAAGGTGTATAGTCCAAAAAATTATGCAACATTTGGCTGTTTACTGTAAGTTGGAATACAGCAGGAAAAAGGTCACGTCATTAAGAGCTGCAAGGATGTGGTTATTGGCTGTGCTAGTTAAAGACAACTATTGCAACCAACTATTAAGGGGGTTATTTACTATAATCCAATTTTATCTCATATTTTAAATGAGAAAAGCTTGACCAAACTCTCATTATTTATCATTAGAATAACACAAATTTATCAGGGAAAAAATGTGATAAAATCAAGCAAAAACCCAAATTGTAAATTTTTTTTTTAGCCATTTTTCCCGAATCGCAAATTTTTTTTTGGAGTTTTTGCCCTAAAACCCCCAAATTTTCAGATTATGGGGCTAAACCAGTGGAAAGCATAATATTTTAAAATTGGGATAGGGACATCTCTCACTGACTTATACATGACCTCAACAAGTTTGAGATGGCGGATTTTTTTGATTTTGGCTTTTTGCAGCATTGTGGTATAATAAATCTCGAAAAATTTTGGGTTTTTCTTTTCAATAACAATTCAAGTTTTTGCACCAAAAAGCCTGACCAGAAAAAAATTGCGTTTTAGTAAATAACCCCCTTAATATCAGGGATATACCAGCTCTAGGCTAAATCCCAGCCCTTTTTTAGTACAGCTATGCGATCTCTTATATGAAAACTTGTTATCCACTCCCACAAATTCCTTTAGAAGCAAATAGTTAAATTAAAAAAAAAAAATTATTTCCTTTTTCTTTATTATGGAAAAACAGTACCTTGTACTTGATGACTCAGCAAAACAATCCTGCTGAGTTTATTTAATATTTAAATGATATTTAACAGACAAAGAAGCTATGGTGATCTAAATTACAGAATAATTACAGAAATATAAAAATGTAGTTTGTATATTGTGTGTAGTAATAATTGTGGTAGTTTTGCCAAACTTACAGTGCAGCTCAAGTGTATAAATCAGCTGTATCAGCTAGTTTTATTTACTGTTGATTAAAAAAATCAGTGAACCACTAAACTACACAGTGGGCCTAATTAACTAATGAACTAAGTGCAAAGTGCATGAAATTACTCACTTTGCTTTGATTTTCCACAATGCACCATTTTTCTCCAGAATACTATCGTACATAAACCTGCTGAAAAGCTGGTGTAAATCATGTGCATGGCTTGGCCAAGCTGTTCTAGAACTTGTGTAGCATTTACCCACACCTGGTTAGTTTAATAACTTACAGTATATAGACATGTTTACATTGACTGAGCACTTAATAATAGGGATAATAAAGTACAACCTTTTCAATCTGAGTAGCTAATTGTATTGTAACCAGTATACACTTATACTTTACATCCCGTTTTTTCAGTTGTTGGTCATTATGAGATTATTTCTGTAATTATACAATGTATTTTTCTCAGCAAGGACTTTAAATTCTTCTCCAGCAGAAAACAGTAAACAGCATGGGTATAGTGAAAAAAAACCCCCAAAAAAACCTTAGTGCCTCCAAAGGTACAACTTAAGTTAGTATTAGCCTACCAGTCTTCGCTGTATGTGGAATTTTCTAACAGCTTCAACTTTGTTAGTTTGTACTTTTCTGTAGTGAGACCATTCTTATAAATGCAAAAATCCAAGACACACCCATTGGTATAGACAGCAACCTAACTTTACTGGTTATATGTGTACAGTATGTGTCTTGCTTTGTAGTTGGGAGGTGGGACTGTTTGCCTATAGCGGTCAAAGTGTTTCCCTGGTATATCTAGTTTATCTGGAGTATGAGGTTTCCATAGTCAGTGCCGGTTTTAAGCACATTGGACCAATTTGTCCCAATTGGGCCCCGCACTTATGGGGGCCCCGCTCCAGTGCAAGCATTGATTCCTAGTCCCTTAATTCCCCAGTTGCCCAGCCTACCCCCATCCCCAACTGGCAGCCATCAATTGGACAGAGGGGAAAGCAGCCACTATTTGCCCATTCAGCTCTGTGACCCTGCGAAAGACAGCAAAGTTCCTCCTAGGGGGCCCCGCCAAAATGGTTCCAATTGGGCCCCGCACTTGGTACGACTGGCCCTGTCCATAGTCTATAAAAAGTCACCATGTGCTCATTCTGGAGGAGCTGGGAGGTGCCAGTACAGTCTAAGGTGGAGGTAGGCCTCAGTAGGAGAGGTCAGTATCAGGAACGATCTGTAAAGTCAGCATGGTTAACTATATATAGGAACGAAGTGGTAGAAAGTGCACTACTCAAAAACAACAATAATGCATAAAGAAATGGGACACTCAAGGGGCTTAATGTATAAAGAATGTTTAGTCACCATTTTGACCCTTGGAAAAGTAAATCCTTTTGGCCTACAAGTGACTGGTTTGTGGATCCACTAACTGGTATAAAATCAGTTCATTGACCCCAATGAACTGATTGACTTATTAGCACATTCATTAACTGAATACTTGCTTTTCACTGCATTGATTGGTGAGTTTGAATCATAGTAACTGTGGATGGTAAAAAGAAAACTACCTGCTAGTTGATCATTTGTGTAGCCCATAGACAAAAATGTTGGTACTTCACACTTGTGTTTATGGGGGCCCATATAGTTCTGACAGGGTCCCAAAGGTTCTGATGGTGGCCCTGAATGAAGGTATCCTGAGCACTGATAGGTCAATGTCTACTGACATATGCACTGCATAGGTTTGAGTAATAGAATTAATTCTTCTCCACGATAGATGGATAGATACTGTACATTTTATTGGCTCCAGCATCAGTTACTGATACTGTATGAACACAATGATACTTAGAATTAACTTTTGAAAAAAATTATATTTTTTTCCTTATTTAGCTTGGTCTAAAAACAAGCTAGTGCCTGCACAAGCTCTACCTTTTTATTTCCTCTTTTCATAAGTCCCCATTAAATAATACTTAAAATATGTTACCATAGTATAGCATGGTATGGTCCTGAACATTTGAACATTGTGATTGGCAATGCACCATTAAAATAACCCAGTAAGATCATTTGCATTGATTAATGTTATACTGTATAACTTAAAATATTTATACCTGCTAGCTCTTGGGCTTGCTATAGATTGGCCTATTGTTCAATTTTCAGTTTAGTGTACTCATCATATCTGGGTCATCTTATCTGGGTTTTTTTTTGTTGTTGTTGTGGCTGTTTTTTCAGTTTATTGTAAATGAAATTCCAGCATGATTTAAAGATACTATTACTTGCCTTTGATATTGATGCCAATTACAATTAATTATGTAGTTTTCATTAGTTGTCCCTTTGTTATTGAGAAGGAGGATGTTAAAGATTTAATTTTCCTATGCTTCTTATCTCAGTTGTAATATCCAGCTAATGTTGGATATTATCATTTAGGATAGTTATATAGCATCTTATATGTATACAGTATAGAGTATTTTTTTTCCATTTCCTTGTGCATCACATGAGATAGTAACCACTGTCTTGGAAATGTCCATTAATAATGAGAAGTACCCAATCGTCTAGCATTCCTGGCTCCCAGTCACCCACTGGTCTAGCACCCAGCACTTTTATAGTGGTCCACTGGAAAATGCACACATTTCAGTGGATGCAGTAATATAATTTTTTGAAATATGGTTATTGTCTTTAGGACAGGGAAACATTATACATATACAGCAGTTTTCTTGTATTGAAAAATAGCTGAACCACTGTCTTTGGGTGTTGACGAGGCCAGATCTGTATAATGTTTTTTTTTTATAGAATATCTTAAACAAATACAGCAGCCAAACAGAGCATAGAGGAGCTGGTAAGAAGAGGACATATTTTTTTTTGCTGTTGTGATATGACATTTTACAGTTGCACTCCTGATGATGGATATTTTATTGAAGAAGTATTGTAGACTATGTAGTTACAGTAGCCTATAAACTAGTGGGTTTGCATAGCATTTATACAATGAGGGAGTGTTGTGGTTATTTTATGCCTGCTGTTAAAGTCTTTGTGATAAGAATTCATCTTTATGACAGTATTTTGACAATGTGTTTGATCAGAGGTTGCGTTTAGCCATACTATACTTTTTCTGGTTTTCTGTGTAAACTTTCAATTTTTCTCAATTCTCATAAGATATTGTCAAACCAAGGTAATTGGCAATGAGATATGAAATGACAGAGTGACAGGCTTACTTGCCTGTAGCTGATTGTTATTAATTGTGGACTTAGTGTACCATTACATTGTTAAAGTTTATTTACTAGGCATCTACTGGGGAGTCAGATGACATTTAAAAGCAGGCAGTAGTTGAGAATAAAATATAAAATGGAAACATTTTCTGTTCTTTCAGGTTCCAGACAATTAGCAATTCCAGTTTATTATTATTATTATTATTATACTTTGTTTATATTTTAAACTCCTCTAGCATTGCCACCTAACCAGTATGGTGAGTACAAATTATGCTTAATGCCAGTTATACTAATAGAGATGATTAAAACAGAAGGCCAGATTTATTTTAATAGAGATGATTAAAACAGAAGGCCAGAATTATTTTCCAAAAAAATAAGTTTTTAATGCAATTATTTTCCCATGCTTACAGTGTTGTTGTTCAGGGTGACTATATTTATCCTATTTGTGTCATATGTAATCTCCAAGAAAGTATCTTTGCAGATCATGTGACTAGGGAACCAATAGGATTTTATAGGATAAGAACTTGGTATGTCACAAATAGTCCAGATTTTTCTGCCCAAACTAACTAAAAAAAGAACACAGAGACATGAACACCCATCTATTCAATGTTTAATTTGCCCTAAATACAATCATTCTGTCACGGTCGGCACCCAATACTAGAACAAACGCCAAGCACCCTGGTCTGGGCTCGTGCTTCACCAGTAGTGTGACTGCCTTTGGCTTTTGGAGGAGCCCTCAGCTACTCAGATGTCACCTGGACTTAAATGAGAGGTGCAGGGCAGGAGTTCTGGCCGGCAGTGGGGCACGACTGTATAAAAGTCTTTAAAGGCCGATGGTCACGGTACAGACTGGAGAAGGCAGGTTCGAGGTCAAACTGGCTGGGTCGAGGCAGGCTGATAGCTAGGAGTCGCCAGGCAGGCAAAGGGTCAAACCGGGTGATCAATCAGATAGGAAACAGCAGAATCGGTAGTCAAAAACAGGCACAGGTCAGGATAACGAGATCAGGGTAGTCAATAAGCCAGGCAGGGTCAAACACAGGTAGCAGGAATAAATCAGAAGCTTAAACAGCACAGGAAAGGCACCAGGAGCAAATCCTATAATGGGCAGAGAATTGCAGCCAAAAATCCCTTTAAATATGTTTGAATTACGCACCGATGTGCGCTGACGTCATCACGTCAGCACGCCTGCGCCTTTAAGGGAACCCAGAAGTGCGCCGCGCGCGCCTAAGAAGAAGCCGGCGCCAGGGGAAAAAGGATGTGGCGGGCGTCCCCGCCGAGGGGTCGGCAGGCGTCCCTGCCGTCCCTCCACTAGACATCAGGGTGAGTTCCTTACACATGCCTTGTTTGTGCCCTTTAGGACTTATTACAAGAGCAAGAATGAATTCACAGACAAAGGTATCAATCCTGCCTGGTTAATGGCACCAAGAGTGTTCATTGGCACTAAGAAACTCTGGATTTTCTTCCAGCCTAGACATTGTGGCAGTCAGGGCTAGTTCTAGGGGTAGTACTAGTGGGAGAACAAGCAGTGGAGGGGAGCAGGCAGCATGCTCAGGATCTCGAAGGCCAAGACTAGGGGTAGGTAGACATAAGATGTACCTGCCTAGCACCCCCTACTGTTGTGCCCTGGATAAATGCTTCTTCTGCCTACTGTAGGGAGAAGAAGCCTATGTTGAGCTACCCCTAGTCTGAGCCCTCGGGTGAATAGGCTGGAGAGCACTCCGCAGGCAGCTGTCATGACACTGGAAATTTGATTTGTGTCCAAAATGTGCACTTTACTCTATCCATGGCATTAGTAAATGAATCGTATACTCTCAAAAATTAAATCTATTTGGAAATCTGTCTTTATCTCTTTTTGCATTCCTTTATGATGATATCTATAGCTACTGTATTAACATATTTCCAATATAAATGGGTGCCCACCAGGAACTTCTGAAAAAGTTAAAACATCATAGCATCACGTTTAAAAACTGGCCTGTTTTTAACTTGAATTATAAAAAAAGATTAGCTTCTTAAATATATTCCAAAAAACATTTTAAAGTTTAAAAAAAACATTGTTTATTAATCAAAGATTAAAATAGGCATACAGACCAATTGTTGTATGACTAAGTACCAGGGGGGTACAAAACGTGTAAGGCGGAACAACAACAATTGGTCTGTATGCCTATTTTAATCTTTGATTAATAAACAATGTTTTTTTAACTTTAAAATGTTTTTTGGAATATATTTAAGAAGCTAATGGACTGTGCCATTGGAACTGGGGGCTATATTCCAATTAACCGTGGCCCTTTGGATTGGTCATAATCGATTGCAGCATGATTGTGCCTTTATAACTTTGGATTATAAAAAAAGATGTCTTAACTTTTTAAAAAGTTTCTGGTGTGCACCCATTTATATTGGAAATGTATTAATACAGCATTTACATGGGTAGCACCTGGGTCATTTGCTGCAATATAATGATGTGCAGAAAACCAATGATCTATATTCTGCATGAAAGTTATATTAATCTCTGACACAGCATAATTGCTATCATGACATATGTGTTAAGTTACACGGCACAGCGCTTAATGTTTTCATATTTAAGTTTATTTTACATCATTTCTTTGGAGAACTTAATATCCGTTTATTAATATCCCCAAAACAAATCATTCATACAACAACTGCCAAGTTAGCACACATCAGTTTCACTGCTTACATTGCACTGCAAATCATGCCAGAAATACCAATTAAACAGGCACGCTGGTGCTGATAAGAAGAGAATCACATTCTTACTTTATCACATTTAGTGCTGCTGCTTTGAACATATTTTGCAATGAAAAAAGATCTCCATTGCTGTTTTGTATATAATCTCTAATGCAACTGTGCCAGGTCTGCTACTAAATATCTGTAACGTGCACAACCCGGCCTACTACTCCCAGCACAGCAGTGGAATTTCTGATAAACTGACATTTGTGTACGTGCCAAGTAACTTTTGTAAAATATAATTTCTGCTATTTACTTGCCCCGGAAAAACCTGGAGGAACGAGTCTGGCAGCTCTTTTTTTCGTACATTTATGAAATGCATAAACAAAGGGCAGATTGTTAAGTGAAGTTTTCTAAGAACCATCCATCTTTCATGCCTGCTGTTTGAAGTACTTGCCTTGGATACACACCACTCATTTCCTGACACACAATTTATTTAATCCAGAAAGCAAACCTTTCATTAAAACAAATGAATATGCATTGAATTTAATATAAATTGTGACACTAATCACAAGTAAATATAAGATGAGTAAACCACCATGGGCATACTTCTGCATGTCTGAACAAACCCCTCCATAACTCTGTCTCCTCATCTGTGCCACATGAAACTATGGGTGGCATGGACCTGCTGCTTAGTTCCTTATGGCTTGCCTATTATAATGACAATCCATGATATTCATTATATTTACGCGCTACTGCATGCTATCATGTTATAGTGGCAACAGCATTTTGTACCAAGCAGACTTTCGATAAAATCTCTGTGCTGTGTCTCTTTGCTGTCCTTGTACATGAAAGTGGGTGGAGTTTTTAACAGATCAGGGCGTGTCTATTCTAAGGCATGACCACGGTAGATTGGGGTGTGGTCTAAATTGCGCCATTTTTAAAAATGTTGGGAGGTATGGGTTTGTTCTAGACCTGATTCTTTTATATGCCTAAACTTGGTTTAATTGCTGCTGTCCAGGAATTTTTACCTGCCCAGATCTTAGCCTGTTTCTTGACTCCTTTCATTCAGAAAAGCTAGAGGTGGTACATATCTATATTACACTGGAATCTAGTTGTTACAACCCCTTAAAACTGGTGAAACATATAAACCAGGTCACTCAGTTGGTAATTTTTTTTAACCTGCTTAGGCCCTGCTTAGACAATTCTAAATAAAAACAATACAGAACCCTCCCACACCTGAATAATAATATCCCAAATAAAGGAAAAAGTATCACTAAAATGTATCACAGATTCATCCACAGGGTATCAATAATAGATTAAGCCCTTAACTAGCAATAAGGCAACAGTTTTCTTAAGTATTACAGTTAAGGAGTATTCCATTATTGCAAGTTAGCTTATGAAACATTCCCCTTAATTGTCTGGCAATACCACCTTTACCATTGTTACCCAAGAAACATAAAAAAGTGAGAACTTTTTGTAACTGGTCAACATTGTAGAACAATGATTAGAATTGCATCCTTGGATACAGTAGTTTTTTACTGTTTTTTGTACTGTATCTTCTTTCCAACCACACTGAAAAATATGTTGAAGAGGTCTTTTTCTCCATCTTTGGAGATCAAAATATTGAACATCAGAACCTACATAAAAATGTTAAGCAAGTCTTTTGCAATGTCAATAACTGTTGTGGCTGGGATAGGTGGCCAGAGGCTTTTGCGGTTGGGGGGCCAAGGGGGAGAGGCAGCAGGCCCAGTGGGTCCCAGGTCCTCTAGTCCAGCACTGTAATCAGGATCCTCTGCTACCTCAATGCACTACCTGTACCTAAAAGACTTAAAATGTGCCTATTTACCAGGCATAAAAATGCATGCAGCAACTCTGTAAAGCAAAGAGTGCTAAAAGCAAATTAGCAAAGTAACTAATATTGGTACAGGGTTTTTCAGTGTATGATATTTTTTACCACTGTAAATCTTTGACATTGTGACCTTTATCAAGAATGTGTTAGGAAAGATCCTTTGGGCTGGCGATAAGACAACCCTTTAATATAATGTTAACCTTTATTTTTTTTATGAACACATTAGGTCCTGAGGATATAATAACCTATGAGAAATTAATCACCATCCATATACAGATAAGATGTGGCACAGGTAAAATCAGATATAATGGTTTCAAATATATTCAGAGGCAGGAAATTGGAACTTAAATATATTCATTGTAACATATAATTGAATAAGTTAACAGATTGCTGACCTCTGAGGTATGTTACATGAATAAAATATTTCAAGATTCAGCTTTATTGTGATTAGTCTAACTGTTATAAATATATCAGGACATATTTGTGCCATATCATAATACATTTTTAGAAGTCATATAAGAAGATATATGTTTTCTTGATCAATGGAACAAGACTATGTTCTGCAGAAGAAGTACAGGCATCATTGGTGAGTATATACTGACATTAATATGTACGAATATGTTCGCTTTAATAATTAATACAACCCGTTAAAGGAAGAAAATCCCTATTACAAGTCTTAGATTGTCAGGAAAGGAAAGTGACCAGGATTAAAGGGTTCAGAGAAGGATATCTGTCACCGTGATAATATTAGACTCATTATACCAAGTAGCTACTTTTATAATCCTGAGTAATTGAGGTGTACAGGTACTCAGATCACATTTTGCAAATGCATTCTTATGATATAAATTGCTTGCTTAGAACTTACTGCCAAGTTAAATCAGTGTTCCCTGTGAAGAAATGCTAAGTACAGCATTGGGTGTGTAAGAAAAATGTGTTTCTGCAGAAGAGAGTACAAGAGTTATTGTCATTACTCTGCTAAAATTCTCACTGAGTAAATCAGATCATGACTTCTGTGTGACCTGCTTGCTAATGCAAATTCTAACTGCCAGTTAAGATTTGGATTGATAAAGTTATATGCCTGGTCCTTGACATCCATTCCTATGACTTTCCATTCTTTTGCTACTTTTTTCCACACCATGTTAGTATCCTTCATTTCTATGTACTGACATGTTAACACTTCAGAGAACTTGTTCACCATTCACATAATCCCTTAATCCAGTGGTGCAAACACTATAAGGTCCTTATCACATTCACTAGAGTTCATTTCAACAGGAGTCAATTACCCTGCCATGTCTGTAAAGTATTAAACTCAGAATCCCACCCAACACAATATATACACAATGTAATTTATATAGTATAAACTGAACAATTAGACCTTCAATGCTGAATGCAAAGACAGGACAATGATATTTAAATTGTTAAATTTTAATAATAATAATAATAATAATAATATTTCTTTTTGCACATTGTGACCTGCATTGTAAATAACCCATGCTTGTTCTTTGATTCGAACAACCAAGAAAACCTTCAGATTTTGTGGTCCAGACTAGGACTCATTTACATCCACAAGCACAGGTAGCAACTTGCACTTTTGACACTGTAAGTTGCACCTAAAACCATCTTCATTAAAGGTGCTTCCAAATGGGGCACTTCTGCATCTATGGATGCAGGGAGACCCTGGACTTGCTCCCACCTCCTCACCAGATGGTAGCTCCTGGGTTTCATTTGTGCCCTGCATCAATAGAAACAGCCCATTTGTGCCTAAAGTATCAGGCACAGGTATCACTTACATGGCGAACATCAGAAAGACACCAGGCAAACTTCAAAAATATTCTGCACAGTGCCAAATTTGCAATGAAGCACACGAATACTGGTGTCTATTTTGGTGAATAGCCAGCAGTTGTATCTAGCGAATTTTTGGGTTGCTATAAATTCTGGACTATTCTGCAGTACTGTTGGACTGATTTTAAAAAAAAAAAACTATTTCATGGTTTATCGCATGGAAACATAAAAGCAGAGGGCATAACAAACGCCTGCTGCCCCCCCCCAACAGGAAAAACTTCAGTGGGCCTGATGCACACAGCCCCTTCTGCCTGCAACCCACGAACTTTGGCAACCCCCCTCATCCAAGCAAGGCACGAGTGCGCAATTAGAAGACAAAAAAAAGAGCAGCAAGGAGGGAGATTCGAACGATATAGAGGAAGCAAACCCAGTGGGCCAGACCCCCCCTTCCTCTACAGTTACGCCACTGCATTTGAGTAAGATTCAATTTGAAGAGAAAAAAATATCCTAAATCAGTTCCAGTTTTTGCCATAGACTTCAATAGAGTTTTTCATGTGATAAACAGTGAGACACATTTCAAACACAATCTTGTCTGGCCTGTTGTGTTGGATGGCAAATCTCCCATATAGTTTACACATCCGTTTTTCAGCACCCTTTTATTGAAGCATGAATATACTGTACATGTGACTTGTAGTATGTGATTTGTCTGTCCAACACCATCCTTCAAAATCTCCCATGTAATTATTCCAAACTGAACAATTTCACTACTCAGCAATGACCCTAACAAGACCTTTAACATAATAATTACTTATTATACCACAAAGAAAACAGACATGAAAGTATAGCGTGCAAAGTAAGCATTTCCCCTATGCTCTTTAATGTTATTATTAGCAATGGTATGGTTAAAAGAATGCTTGGGACCTGGGGTTTTCTGGATAATGTATATTTCTGTAATTTGGATCTTCATACCTTATGCCACCTATAAAATAAATGATAAATTAAATAATACCACTGTTTTCACTCCTATAAGGATTCATTATATTATAGTTAGAACCAATTAAAAATGTACTGTTTCAATATTATAGAGAAAAGGCAAAAGGCAGTAATTTGTACAAATTTTAATTATTTGATTAAAATGGTGTCGATGGGAGAAGGCCTTGCCTTACCTTACTTTTGCATTGGTCTACTTCATAATATTTTTTAACCATCTCCAATGGGACATGCATGATTCCTTGGGTATAATGCAAGTAAATCCTGTTATCCAGAACTTTGGCTAGATATGTTATAAATTAAATGGAGCAAATGCCCAAATATTTCATGAATATTTTACAACATTCTCTACTAAGCCATATCCATTAAGGGCACTATAGTTACCCTTTGGCATTAAAGAATTTTAAGGGAAAAAAACACCATAAGAGCAGTAGTTGTCCATCTCTGGTGCTTCTCCCACTAGAGGGGGTCAGAATCTTTGCTAGGTGGCTATGCAGTCTAAAGGTCAGTTGGTATGGCTTAAAGAGCTACTGACACCTGCAATTAAACTCTTTTTTACATCTATTATAATAACTGGCTTTGAAAGCTACTTCTAACTTTGCCATAAAGTATTTGCATGATGCTTTTACATTACCTGTCTGTTGCCCCATGTTCCTGTATGAGGGGGCTGCCATATTTGTGCAGCAGGAGTCTGTTTTATTAGAAACTGTAACTAACAGACTGAGATGGGACTGTTAGGGTGGCAAATTAAGAGTGTCAGGGTGTCAGAGATTAAGGTTAGGAAATCCAACTAACAATTATATACAAAAACAAACATCTCAGCAAAAAATGATCAACATGACCTATATGTAACATGTAATGTGCATTCATATGTTAAAATTCATTTTTTAGTGTCAGAATCACTTTAAGGAAGTATGTATATGTTCTCTTTTAGATATTCCTGGGATTCCAGCTTAAAGGCCAATTATGAACACTTACAGTATTTGCTTCCCTAGATTTTGGATCAATGACTGTTCAGCTGATACAGTGAGATTAATATTTGTATATAACATTATTATGAGCTAAGAGGAACCCCAGCCAAATCTGGATCTCAAAGTGGGGAGTGATCTAATAAACTAAAATAAAAAGTTGGTAACTAGGTTTTAGAAGATACTTTACAAAATAATTTTAATATAAATTTTAGAACACTTCATCTAAACCATCTAAGAATTTCTTTGGAATGGTAATATTAAAAGATATCACAACAAGAGATTATAATTATTATTAAGTATAATATTTACTATGCTGTAAAGACCAGATACAATATGATGGTGGTTTATAAATACTCATTTATTTAAATGAGTATAAACCACCATTATATTGTATCTGTCTTTACAGCATAGTAAATATTATACTACCTAAGAATACCCTATAACTTATGCAATCTAAAATATCCAAGCGAGCATGATCACTGAATTAAACAAACACCAGTCAGCAATTCTATACATAAAACTCAACTGCAGAAGGGAATTAAAGTATTTGTTTGTAGAGAATAACCAGGAGCATCGCTCTATTGCTCAATGGGATGCAAGTCCAGTAAATTGCTGGCCCCTGGGGATAAAAGTTAAATAAAAAAAACAAAAAGCACAAAATGTCTAATTAAAGAAAAAAATTGTAAATTTACATAAATAAAGACCAGCAAGACACTAATCTTGCCTGGCTAATTTTAAAACGTGCATTATTACTAGAGTTGTGTAATAACAAGCCCCTTAAAGGAGAACTAAACCCCGTCATTTGTATCCCTCCTCCCTCCCAGCCTACCTGGTACCCTGGACAAATGCTTCATACCAGAAGGTAAGTCCAACTGTGCATGTGCCGAAAATGCCGGTCACTACAGGAAAGGAGACTGAAGATGGCTGCTGTGAACTCCGCTGGACAGGACCTGCAAGGAGGGGAAAGTAGAGACCTGCAAGGAGGGGTAAGTAGAAAGTTAGGGGCATTTGCCCAGGGTACCAGGTAGGCCATGGGGAGGAGGGCCTATTTAGGGTAGGGGGGATACAAATGACGGGGTTTGGTTCTCCTTTAAGACAAATGCTAAAAGCAAATATATTTAGGTCCATTTACGATCGCAAGTGCAATTGAAGGTGTCATTCATAAAATATTTTTGGACACACACTTTCCTAACACTTGTGAGTACTTGAGGGGAGTGGCAAAGCATCCACCTAGTCCTCTCTAATTAATAGGGCAGTACTGCAGACAAGGAGTGTTCACTAGTAGGTTGCATTAATAAGAGTTTAGACTTTTGCCAAACAATTAGAATACTAGTGTTGTTTAAACCAGCCCCCACTGATCTGCTACTCCACCCTGCCTACATTAGGTCAAATTACCTTATGACCCTTATAGACAGAATTGACATCATTCCAGCCCCATGAAAATGGAACAGAGCTTCCAAAACCACAAAAAAATTGTAATTTACTTAAAATTGCACTTTGCATTATGTGCTGTGATTGTAAATCTAAATAGAATACATTCTGGCCTGAAGATATGAGTTCATTGACATCTGCAATAGTGGTGGTTGTACAAAAGAAAATGTAGTCATTGCATGAATTGCCGCAGTTCATTAAAGGAGTGGATCGCCTCTAATTTAATTTTTAGTATGTTGTAGAATTGCAAATTGTTTCAGAATATCACTCAGACTAAAAGCTAACTCAAAGGTTAACAACACCTGAAGTAAAGATACTTGTGTCCAAAGGTGTCCCTTGAACATCCATTTAGTTGTACTCCACTGTGTCTATCCTGCCTCCTGTTCCAAATTGTGTGTAAGTATGCTTATTGCATTTATTATATTATATCCATCTCCCAGCGGCCATTACTCCTAAAATTCTTAAGCTGAATGAAGACCCATAACAAAATTCTAGTTACATGTCCATTCAGTAACCATGTATAAGTAATTGATCAAACAGCTCCCATTCTGCCTTGAAGCTAAAGTCAACAACTGCAAGGGCGCTGGCATTTTTCCACCTCTTCAGACGAAGGGGCTCGCCCCAAAACATTACATCTGACAGATTAAAATTGCAGCGGTTCTACCCTGCTTTAAAATTGCAATTGTGGTGCTTGGTTTTTTCTTTGTTCATGGTCATTATTACAGCATGACATCTATGGTATAGCATAACTGTGTATTTATTAACAGCATGATTATGTGACTCATACAGGACATAAATTTGCCAAGCTTACCCTCCGGGTTTCTCAGATGTTGCTGGAATCCTTCTTTTCTCCTAGAGCACTGATGGTCCACCTCAACCCTATGGGGGCTGCATAGCAAGAACTCAGAAAGTATGCTTGAGTATAGCTGTATCCTTATTTTGGTATAGGACCTATCTGAAATGCTTGGGTTGTTTTCCCCCCCACAATTTTAAGTCTGCAAAATAATCATTTGGAATTTGAAAAAACCAAATAGGATTGTTTTGCCACCAAAATGGAAATAGCTTAGTTACCTTCAAGTACAAAGTACAGTTTTATTATTACATTTATGTATAATTTAGTATTACAGAATAAAAGGAAATAATATTTACAAATTACAATTATTGCCTCAAAATGGGCTCTATGGGAGATGGCCTTTTGGGTTTCTGGATAAGGAATGCCATACCTGTACAAACCTGTACTCTGCTCCTGATCTGCCTGCACCTGGTAGCATTGTCTCTGCTCCGCTGCAGCCACATGCGGCAGATTTTAGCACTGAAAATGTCTCCGCTCAATTGCAGTCAGATGCGGCAGATTTTGGCACTGAAATGCAACATTTTGCATTTCATGCCAAAATATGCCCTGTCTGCAAAAGTGAAGGAGGACAGCTGGCCAGAGGATTCTCCTATGGCTAGGGCCTAGGGTTGCCACCTGGCCAGTATTTTACCGGCCTGGCCAGTATTTATGATGGTTTATCCCAATGTTATTAATAGGAAAGAAAGATAAATATATAGGAAGGCTGGTATTTTTTTCAAGAAAAGGTGGCAACCCTACTAGGGCCAGACACGTGTGGATCACAGAAATGTATGCCGAAAATCTACTCCCTGCTGCTCCTCTGCTCCTGATCTGCCTGCACCCACAAGCATTGTCTCCACTCTGGTGCAGGCAGACATGGTCTATTTTGGCACAGAAACACAGCATTTTCCTTTAAAGACCGTATTTGCTCCGTCTGCAAAAAAGTAGGGGAGCAGCTGGCCAGCAGATTTTCTGCCTGTGGAGAATCCGTACCGTCTGGCTGTAGCCTTAAGTAAATAACAGGATGAAAGGGTGTAATTGGGAGCTTCTCCACCCATTGAACAACAGAGAAGACATCCCATGCAACTAAACCAAGGTATTTTTATTGTTAAATAGTTCAGTGTTAGGTGAAGTGTTTTATATGTGTGCTGCAACATCATAAATAAAGTAATAAGCATGTTTAATCCCAACAGCCCTTATCTTTAATCACTCTTAGGGGAATTCATTTTTTTTAACACTTTCAGACACCCAGGAGAGCTTCCCTAATGATTGTACGCACACTGGCTGTCACAATAAAAACCAAAAAAAAATCCTTATTGCCAAAATATGTCTTTAGAGATGCTAAACAAAGCCACGTTTCCTGTATAATGCCACTTACTGCTTACGGTTTTATATCCACATACACATAGTACCGTTCATATACCGCAAAATGTTATGGCAATGTGCTTACAGGTGTAAATAATGCCTATGGTGGTTTAACAAATTGTTACAGTTGAAAGTGCTGATTATAACACATTTTTTTTTATTTAAGGACATCTTTGAAAAACAAATAACACTGATCAAGGCAATATAGTATTCTGTGTGGAATAGGCTGGAACAACGGTATCCAGGATGTAAATTGTGCAAAACAACAGATTTAGTGATGGATGTTTCCACTTTGCAGAGAAATTGAAATGAAATGCAGTACTGAGTAACAAATTGGCAAATGGCATGCATCTATACAGTGTTATTAAATAAAAATGTATGCATCTGGCTGAAAAATAACAAATGCTAGTCATACATTAATTGGAAGTGGATTTGGGGGCCTCCCTAAGTGAAACAGATATTGGAATTATTGTAGATAGACTGCAGATCTAACTAGTTCACTCAGTGTCTGGTAAAGCTAGTACAGTAAGCATGATTTTGCTTTTTTTTTTATAGATCAAAGCTTAATGAGTTCCACGCACAGCCATCGTTCACCCTTTGATCTCCTCCCAAATTTTTCTTCCCCTAATGTGTGTCAGTGATGTAGGGAGACTGGATTTGATGCCCAAATGTATTTTTTCCAACCCAAATTAAACTACAATTAAGTAGCTTACAGAATGATGCTATGCAATTCATATTGCAAGCTATGAGTTATACACGTGTATATAAATAAAAATAGCTTCTCTAATCAGCAATCACTTTATAAATGAAGACCTTCAAAATGACCCCAGCTGAATCAAAATGTATAGTATCATGAAGGCATTTGCTTTTTAAAGTCAATCCTCAGGCAGTTAGGTACAGTACATTAACGCACAACCCTCAATACAATGTTAAACAGTATAATTTACAGTTAAGGGCTTCTTTAAATCATCACTTCTTATTTAAAACCCCACATTTGACAGGTGAGTTTCATATTCAGTTTTACTTCAGTTTCAGCTGGTATGTAATTATCATGATCTAATAATGTGCCATGCTTCATTTTATAAAATAATTGCTTCTCCTGGGATGCAGCAGGTGTTGAATGAGTTTTTCTCAGGAAACAGATCATTTAAGATAAATATTTATTGATGAATGTTTTCCATATAGATTTATCAAACAATTTCACAAATAAACATCCCTGGTTCTTTACAGAGGGCAGGTTCAGTGCTTCATGGCTTTTTGTATCTTTTCAGTTGTGTTATGAGTAGGTGGCTGCAGTGAAAGTTTACAGATAAAGTGGCGGTGGCATTTAGTTTTGGCCATCCTTGCTACCCTATCAAATGCAAAAACTGACACGTCAACAGTAAGGAAGATTTCAGGGCAACACTTAAAATTGTTTCATAAATGTATCTCCCATGCCTGATTTTAGCTGATTTATTAATTAAAAAAACTCTATTTAATCAATCTTGAAAAGAATCAAGGTGAAAAACCCAAATCATATAAATTATTCGGGATTTTTTACAAATTTTTCAACCAAAAAGGTCGGATTTTCAGGCTAAACCCATTGAAGACCACTATAACTTCAAAATGTATAAGTGCTTCTCCCATTGACTTATACACGACCTCGACAAGTCTGAAATGCCAGATTTGCAGATTCAAGCTTTTTGCAGCATTGGGGTATAATACATCTTGAAAAATGTGAATTTTGTTTTTCTTGTTTGCCAAGAAAAATTTGAGTTTAGTACATAACCCCCTAAGTTTGCCCAACTGCAGCAACCCATAGCAACCAATCAGCATTTAGCTTTTACTGGTCACCTTTTTTAAAAGCAAACTCTCTCCCTTTTGTTAAATATGAGGAATGTAAGCTACCCAGTATTACATGGTGCATATATTCAATATTATATTCAATACAATTCAATTCAATATATATTCAATTACATGCTGTATATTCAATATTACTGCTACTAGAAATATTTTTCTAAACTAGGTCTAAATAATCATATTCTAATATTCAACATACAGTAACGATAAAACATAAATGTGTGGTCTATCTTCTTGCATTTCAAGAGTTATATTCCCTAAAATACTCAATATACCTTTGTCAAATTATATAATATATGCTAACAGGAGAAATATGGAGCCCAAAACAATGGTGCAAGTAATAATCTAACACAGCTCAGTGTTAAAAGGGTAGGGAAAGTGTTCTACATTTACCAGGGAAGTGTAGCTATGCCTTTAACAGCATACTGTACTGTGTGTGCTAACCTCACAATGTAATTTTTCCAGCTATCTCTTTGTAGACATGTCATGTCACTCATGTCCTAGTATACCAGCCAGATGTGTCTGGAGTTGGTTCTAGACATATTTCTATAGAATGAGGACAAATGGAAAGAACCTCCCAGGCTATTAGGGAGTAGCTCTGCCCCTCATGACCATGAATGAGCACAAAGCAGGCAGTAATAAGGGTAAGATCCACGGGGGGAACTTTTAAGAAAATGCGATAAGGAATAGTGTAATACAGGTATGGGATCCATTATCTGTAAACCTGTTATCCAGAAAGCCCAGAATGTAAGGCTATGTCCCATATACATTTATCCAAATAATTCAACAAAAAATGATTTGCAAAATGTACTTCATCCAGCTAAAATATAATTAATCCCTATTGGAAGCAACATCAGCCTATTGGGTTAATTTAATGTTTACATGATTTTCTAGTAGACTTGAGGTATTAAGATCCAAATTACGGAAATATCTGTTATCTGGAAAAGCCCAGGTCCTATACCTGTATAAAGTTTGTATATAAAAAACCTTAGATCAAAATGTTAAATGGATTCTCTCATTTTGCTTTCTTTGGATACTACAAAAAAGTTCTGTGTGCCAAGCATGCTCCAGGTAATTTCTTAAATAATAGCTAACTAATTCTATGAAAATTCCAGTGTGGTTTAGCCCAGTTGGATTGATTTGCTTTCTCTGTGTCTCATGCTGAAGTTGGAAGCCAAGTCCAAATTTTTGACCATAGATTATTTGCATCTGAGATAAGAGGAAAAATCAACGTTTTACTTCAAATAGAACAATTTTAAGGTCTGTACTTATTAATGAATTAAATACAAGCATACATTAAACAATAACACTATATAATACTCACAAGTCCTGAATATTGTATAAAATATATATATTTAAAAAAAGAAATTCAACACTTTAGAGTGAAATGTAATTCAGTAATCAAGAAGAAGCACAATGGACATTTTATTTGTATCCCTTAAAGAAGCATGCATTTATTCTTTTAACAAAATTTAAAAAAAAAATGCTTGGGTTCAGAAAAAGGATTATGGGGGGATGCTATAGAGAGGCTGAATTATTAACGTTTGGATTTTTTTTTTTTTTTTAAAACTCTAAAATCACGAGGACCTCTAATGCAAATGCAAATAAAAGCAGTCAAGGTCTTATAGAGGTCAGTGGGAGCTGCACTATCTATTTTTTTTTCTAGCCATTCAGGTTTTTGTATATATTTGTTAGCAATTGTCTGAATTTTTAGAGGTCATTGTATTTTTATCTGGATTGTTTCACATTTTATTTAATTGTACTTTTTATACTTGGATATTTTAATAGCTTTCCTGGCATTTGTGGTTTTAGTGAAAATTAGTTTAATCATGTTTTCAAAAAGTTCTAACATAGTGAAAGTATTCCTGCTGAAATCCAAGATGTTATTTGGACCAGTCACTCCATCAACTTTGCTAAGTTAATTTCAGCAACTTTGTCTTTTCTTACTTGCTAAAAAAAGGCACCCAACCCTTCCTTGATGTTATCTAATGTATCTGCCAGTATAACAGAGAGAGAGAGAGAGAGAGAGAATTTCAAAATTCTTTCTCATTTTGGAAACTCCTTTCTTTTAAATTTAATGGATGCCCCTGTATCCACTAAAAGAACCTAATGGCAAACAAATTATGAGAGTTTGTTGTATGGTCCCCTTTATATATTAATACATAGTTAACATGTTCCTCTTAAAATGGAATTCAACCACTCCTGCGCTAACCCCCTCCCCCCGTAGACCCCCCTCCCTTGCTCCCCCCCCCCGGTGAACTTTATGAACTTTAGGCTCATGTGCAGTAGTACAAACCGGCAAATACGTCCTACTGTGCATGCGCCGGCAATCGCCGACGGAAGAAGGAAGAAGACGTTGCTGTTGAAGATGGTGCCCAGGAACCTGGCTGGAGGGGACCTGCAAGGAAGGGTAAGTAGCGACTTAGGGGTATTTGCCTCGGGGAGAGGTAGGCCGGGTTGGAGCAGGGGAGGGGGGTCTACAGGGGTTCGGGAGGAGGGGGTTATCCTGGGAGGGGTTGAATTCCCCTTTAAGTGCATCCTCCCCAGTGTAACAATCCCAACTTGGACAGCCTTTATTAATAACGGAGACTTTACACCATTTGAGGTATTTATTAGAATCAGAATGTTAAAATCTCAAAAAAATTTTGTATTTTCCACTAGAAAACTTGAATCTTTAGAGAGAAAAAAAACTAAAATTTTTCAGGATTTATTATACCCTGATTCTGCAAAAAGCCTGGATATGAAAATCTGCCACCTCAGACCTGTAGAGATTCTGTATAATGCAACGAGGGATGCACCTATCTGAATTTGATGTTTTCGTGGTCTCTGCTGGGTTTAGCCCAACTTTTATAGCAATTCAGGAAAAAAGCCCAAAAAATTTGGGTTTTTGCTCGATTTTATTGAGTTTTCCCTAAGTCCAATGATTTTTAAATTATAAATAAGATAAAATCGGGCATGGGAGTTTTTTTTAAATGAAATATCCATTTTGTGCAGCCCGTTTTGCAAGGTTTAGCGCTTCCCCATATCACAATTATTCAGAAACAGCAATAACGAAAACAAAATGTTAAGTGCATTAAAGTATTTATCACACAGAAAGTAGAAACAGTAAAAAAAAGCATCTACATTAGTAATTAATTTTAAACATATAAACAGTAAACATTTAGATAGTAAACTAGAAGCTTTAGCCAGCAAAAGTTTAAACCTGATGTTGTTGGAAAAACCATGGCCAAATACAGAATATAATTAAATAGCAGATGGGTAAATAGCGGGGATATGAGGTTCTTTAAGACTGTGTTTTTCATGTATTTGGAGGTTAGGAAAAATATATTCTGCACTTACAAATACTCTTTTCAGGCTGCAATTCTCCCATTCATTGTGTGCAAAGACAGCTTGTTCCATCTGTTACCCAAGATGAAGAACTCTAATTAATACATTTACTATGAACAATTTTGGCAACTTTACTGAGGCAAAGACAGCATTAAGACCGAAGAAACAAAACACTGTATGAATATACTTCAGATGGAGACAGAGACTTAATTGTGCCTTGCTAATGAATTTAGATTTTTTTTTCCCCAATGGCATTCAGTCTTGGGCACAATTCAAAGCGCTTGGTGTATAGTACAACAAATACTGAGTAGTCTATCTTTCTATGGGGCTTTTTAGTGTTTCTAGTCAGATCATGTTTCAGGGAAATTAAATAATAACGGTAAAATGTATTCCTTTTATACACGCACAGCAAAACCAACAAAGGAAACAAAAACACCTCCATAATGTCCCACAGCCATTTGTCTCCGGAAAATACATTGCTACTTATTAACAGTATGCACACATATTATGACTCATGGTACAATTCTATATAGTTTATAGTTTAGGTCAGGAAATTATCTGCAGAAATAAACTGGCTTTTGTGCATACATAATACAGAATGCAATGCACCTGCAAGTTTTGTACTTAATTAATGGGAAAGTCCTTGTCCATGCTGTAAATTGGAACTTTGCATAAGTCTACCTATAAGTATATTTTCCATAGAAGGTGCAGGAATTACAGAGACTAATGCCTAGATTCTAGAGGGAAACTGGAAGTTTACCTTTGCTCCTTGTATCTTTCCTTTAGCAAAACAAATATGTCAGTAAGCCTGTATGAGCGTTAAGACCCATACAGTCTGATTGGCTTTGGAGCTGTTCAGGTACAGCCAGGCACTTACAGTACATAATGTATTCCTGAGCAGAAAGAACACCCACATTATAAATTACCTGTCATGGATTTGTTCCATTCACATTAAATCAGACTTTCTCCCAACCTTTTAGATCTCTTAAAACATTTATTTAGCTTACCTTCATTCAGCTAAGTATTCCTTTTTTGATACACTTTGTTGCCGCATTCCAAGTGCAATACTCCTTGCCAAATCTCCTTTTCTCTGGGTGCTTTACATTTGTAATGTATTCACCTAGTATTGTACAGCACAGCAGAATACATTGCCGCTCCACAGTAAAAATAAATTGCTAGAACAATGTGAATACAATGTTTTAGAAACTTACAGGGTTTATTTGTCATTGTGGGAAGATGTGTAATATACAATAAAAATCCCCGAAGCCCACTTCTTTTGCACTTTAATTTACTCCTGTGCCAACTTCATGCTGTTCCCAAATGTGGAGTATAAAGTGTTGCAGTGCTAACTTTAACCTTAATGCAGTACCAGGTAGGCACAACTTAGATTTCCCAATCACAGTCCCTAGTTTGTGCAGCATAAAGACATAGAAGCTATGATGTACCAGAGGAGCACAAGCTGCATAAGAACCATGTCCCAGGCAGTGTGCCATTGCTTTTGGGTCTGAGGTAAATGAGCCCTGCCCTATGCACTGTGCAAAAGTAGATTAAGCTTATATACTATACACTAGCAGTAAGGAGTCTATATGAGCCTTTCCAAATTTGCAAGTGAATCTCATTAATGAAGCTGGACTAAGAAAGATTAAAACACTGCTTTAAATTATGCAGATCAATTCATCATTGCTAATACAATTTTTTTGTAATATAATAATCACTTGAGATTTTCATTTCTTAAGGATGAGAATCACACAAGCCTGTTCACACTAATGAGTTTTAACATCATGTTAACGTGATGCTATCTTCAAAGTAATAAAAAAAAATGTACAATGAGTTATAAAAATTTGATTTTGGTTATTATTTTATTTAGTACACAAACTGAACAGCAGCTACCCCACACACATTATTGCACCAAGTTCTGAAAGCTTCAGTATAGATTTACCATTTTCACAAAGGATTTTATTTTGGATAGCCCACCAGATATGTTGCATAGTAACCTTATCAAGCTCACATTTCCAGCATAAATCTGAGACAGTCTATGTATCAACTACTGTTTGTGGTACCTTGTGGATATTACAGTCTCTTGGATGGAAAATGTATGTGTGAAATAAAAGCAGGCATCTAGGAGGGCACCAAAGGATGCCAAGTGAAGGTGCCTGGGACTGGGAGGAGGGGTGGCTGAATGGGAGCTGGGATTTTTGGGAAGGGTAGTCCAGAACGGAGGGGACTGGTATAATGGAAAGAACTGCCTTAACCTCTTCCCTTTTGGATCCTGGACCGCTGGTTTCTGTTTGTTGCTCTCATTTCTCTGTGTATGTTTTGAGATTGCTAGAGTCTATAATAACTAAAGGAGACTGTATGAGACAGTAGTAAAGTTTGTAAGCACAAGAAAGTTCTATATAGCCAAAAATGTAATGTATAAAGGCTGGCGTGACTGGATGTCTTATATAACAAAAGAATACTACTTCTTGCTTTGCAGTTCTCTTGGTTTCCACTGACTGGTTACCAGGCAATAACCAATCAGTGACTTGAGAGGGGGGCAAAACGGGTCATAATTGTGTTTGAATCTGAGCTGAATTCTGAGGATAAATTGCAACTCACTTAACAGTTATGTCATATGTGGCCCCCTTATAGTCACTGACTTATTCAGAGTCAGAGAGCTGAAAAGCAGGAAGTAGTGTTCTGTTATGTTAGACATCCAGTCACTTTAAACATTACAGTTTTGGATAACTATATTAGAAACATATTTTATTTTGCACAGGATATCTATTTACCCGGTTTTTATTTTTACACTGAACTGTTCCATTAAATAAGAAACCATTTGATTTGTGAGTTCATTCGAGGTATAAAAAAACTCTAACATTCAACCTTCGATAAATATCCCCTTTAGTCATACATACATTTAGAAAAATAACAACAATAGCAACAAGTTTTATAGTTATGGTTTCCCATAAAGAATGGTCTGGAAATAGCTGTGAGATGGTTGAGAGTAAAAAGGGACATATTCCATATATTTTATACTTTTTTCCAATAACCATGGCTTTAAGGATCTTTGCCGAGATGTATTTAAGTATACTAACATATGGGGCAGATTTATTAAGGTTAGAATTTTCAAGTTGGATTTTTGGTCCCAAACTCACACATTCGAGTTGTGAAAAATCCAAACTTGAATAAAGATTTATCATACCTCGACCCTGGGAACAACTCATATTAGTATGCCACATAAAAACCTGCCGGGTTCACTTAGAAGTCAATGGAGGAGGTCCAGTGACCCATTATGAAGATGTCAATAGCCTTCCTGACATTGAATTGAATTGTTGGGTTGGTAAATTTGTTTTTTTCTTAAATAAGATACCGTACAAATTTTTAGGTCATTTGAGGTAAAAAAAAAAAAACTCTTGACCTTTGATAAATATTTCCCATAATAATCCCTATATTATTATTATTATTATTATTATTATTATTATTAATAATAATCATAATAATAAGTGTAATTATCTGGTCACCTAAGAATTGTTCTGAAAGCCATTATTTCTGAGATTTCCAAGTTAGTAACAATGGCAATAAAATATACTTTCTCCTGATGGAAATTTTTATTCAGTAAAAAAAAGCATTGTTTAAAGAAAAAGAATTCGGGAATATAAACCCCCATTTAAATATTGTGCTGATTATGATAAAGATTCTTATTTGACATGACACATTCCTTGTCAGCTCTAGCTGCTCACAATTTCAGTATAAAACTACATTACCTATAATAGATTCATTTCCGAGCTTCTGTCAGCCCTGATTTCAGAAAGATGCTAATTACTGAACATGATCAGGGTTATCTGTTCTGAAGGCACATTGCACAGCTTAGAAGGTGATTTTGAAAATGCATCTGATTTTGTATGGCATCTGAAGCATAACTAGGGAAAGTCACCTCATCGAATTTAATAGCATATAATTACAGAACATTGCGATATAAATGAGGTATTCAGCTGTCACTATTTGTCTTTAATTATACGGCTTATGATCAAGGTGTAAGGAATTGCTTGTCTTGCTTGTTGTATATGGTCATAACGGTCTGTATATACTCTTTGTGTGTATATATATATATGCATGGAGTTTATATATATATATACATAATATATATAGACAAATACAAGAGGTCCTCTGCACTCAACCCATTATCAATATATTTAAGACATTGAGACATTCTGTGCATACAGCTACTATAAAATGCCTTACCCTTTAAACAACAGGGATTGTTTGTCCATATATTGCAATATATTTAAGCTGGCCAACTAACTACGTCAAAGTCATCCCATATCTGGCCACTCTCAATTTTCATCTGATTCATCAAGAATTCTATTGCTTCATTATGCATTTTACAAAGGGACCTGCAACTTACTTGCTGCTTTCAAAGTAAAACTCCCAAACTTGGTTGCCCTTTTATTAGACACCAGTGGGATCACCTGACTATAGCTGGGAAGGGTGGGGGCTACAGAGGGGCAGATTTAAAAATGGTCTAATTTAGAAGCGAAAAAAAACGTTGAAATTTGACAATTCCATTTTTTTTGCCGGGGCCATTTTCGATTGAAAATGGACCAAATAGGCAATTCAGCAGCTTTAAGGTGGCAAAGTGCCAAATTAGAAGCATTTTAAAGAGACAGTACTTAGAATTTTTTCCATTTGAATCAAATTTTGGCTATTCGATAGTCAAAGTAGCCCAAAATTACGGCGAAATTTGAATTTTATTTGAAAATTCTCTTCGACCATTTTCCCAACAGTGCCCCCAATCATGTGACTTATGCTCTGATAAACGTCAGTCACTCTTTACTGCTGTACTGCAAGTTGGAGTGATATCACCCCCTCCACTCCAGGAGCCTACCAACAGAACAATGCGAAGGTAACCAGATAACAGCAACCTAATACAAGATAACAGCTTCTTGCTATATGTAAGAACAGCACTCAATAATAAAAATCCAAGTCCCCCTGGAACTCTTTCAGTTACATTGAAAAGGAGAAATAATAGCCGATCAGAAAGCAGTTCCATAGAGCAGCACTGGCTCTTTCTGAAAGCACATTCCCAGGCAAATATGTTTCACACCCCAAAGTTGCTAGAAATCCAAATTCAAAACCAATAATACTCCAGCTAAAAATTTTGAGATCATGTAGAAGTCAATGGCAGCTGTCCCTTGACATCATGATCTGTGCTCGATAATCCCAAAAAGTTGGGGTTTTCAGGCAACAACTCAAAAAAATTGTGCAGTTTGGGGCGTCAAATTCAGAAAACGTTGTACAATTCGAATTGTCATACACTTTTGTCAAGACATTTTCCACACCGACTATTTCAATATGATTATTTGTGGATGTGAGTTAGGTCGACTTTGTTTCAATAAAAAAATTCGATAAATTTGAGTTTTTGTAAATGCCCCCCCCCTTTCAGTTATTTTTCAAGGAAAAAGGCCTAGTGAAAGCCATCTTTCATAATGTACATTTTTTAAATGTACACTGCTATGCATTCAAATAAATAATGAAAGAATATAAATTATAAACAGTTATAGTTAATATTAAATGGCAAGTATTAAGAGAAACAAAATGAAGGATATGCTCACTCCACGCTTGGGGGAATGTAATATTGGTCTCTAATGCAAAAATTGATTGCAATGCAAATCAATTGAAAGTGAAACATTTTGTCTTTGTGAAAACATTGCCCTTCACATGACGGTAGAATAGTGATTGCGAATTTTATAGTTTGCGATAGTGTGCAGTTTATGTAATAAATAAAGTTTACACCATCTTCAAGCAGGTCTTAAAGGTGCGCAATGCACAATTAAGATTTTCAAAGCAATAAAAGCCTAATGAAGAATATTAGATTGCAACATGCTAATTTTTATTTGCAAATTTGTTCTTTTTGCGAATTTTATTACATTACTCCCTTACTGTATTACATTACTCCCTTACTGTCTAAGCAGGAGGAGGCTTTAAAAGGTGCTACCATTTATAGTGATTGGGACATTGCTTCAGATTATGCCAGTACAGCCAAAGGTAATCTTTCAGGGTATATTTTTACCCATAACAACCAATATTTGTTTTTAAATCATTGACCATTAATGTTTGCTGCTGGAAGGATGCTACTGGGGACTAAACAAGCAGCAAATGTTACATCTTTACATTACAAGAGATTAAATAGTTTTTTTTGCAAAGCTTTATAATCAATCAGTAGATGATTTTTTAGAAGCAGTGAGGCATGGTGGTTCAAGTTATGGAGTGATTTTGTATCTGGAAACCAACCCACAGCAGTTAATAGATCCCATAGCATTACACTGTATTCCATGAGCTATCTGTATTGAATGCTAATGTTGTGTTTAGAAGATGCATGCATTCAAGATACTGTTATGATTTTTTTAAATAGTTAAATACCTCATCTGTCAGGTTAATAGGAAGCAAAAAAAAGCCTTCCCAAAAGTTAGATAGAAAAAAAAGATAAGTGGTGGAACCCAGGGCTATGTAATCATCTGAAGAAAGATGTCTCATGCCATCAATCATATTTACTAATGCTTGTCTTCACTTCTTCAGGATGTATTTGTGGTCCTTTGCAATTATGACATTTTACAAAGGCAAAAGTAATTCTATTTACTCTTCAAGAGAAAGAATACAAAAATGTCCTCTTTATTGTAACTTGCATTTAAGGCAGTCCAGTTCATATACGTGGTGTGCTGTTGACGTCAACATAGAAGTGTACACAAAAAATACTTAATGCAAAAAAGAAAGGTTGTGGGAGCGCTCTACAGCTAAATAAAAATGTACTAAAATACAATGAAAGTGCTACTGATCTGGCCAAATTAACTGCAGACATAGAGAAAAAGAGGAGAGATTGATCAATGCACCTTCCCTGGTCTCCTGTCATATAAGTAATCTATGCAGTTGCATGTGTACAAAGACAGGGTTTTTTTAATTTTGATCATAAGATTGATAAGCCACCATACCACATCAAGGTAAAACCCATATGGCGGTCCCTAACTATTTACCTCTGGTCATAATATCAAATGCTGAAGCCTCCCGGCAGAAGAGCATTACCAGAAATAAAAGTCTCCCAACCTGGGCATTGGTTTCATCCATTGGGCTTAGTCCTCCCCCGCCATTAGCTTTCAAAGGGAAGAGACAACCTAGACCCCAGCTTTGGTTCCATGAGATTAATCCTCCCAGCTTGCGGCTTTTAAGAAACTTCCCAGACCAACACCCATTTCCAAAGGCATTGTTACACCATTTAAAGGGACGGGTGTGGGGTCCTACAAACACATGGAAGCCTGGCCTACAGCATAGCTGCTAAACTTCCAAACAGAATAGATTTGCTAAAATACAAAATGCAAAAAAGAAAGCTTAATAAAAATGTACTAAAATACAATGCAAGTGCTACTGATCTGGCCAAATTAACTATAGACATAGGGAAAAATACTTGTAACAAAAGCTGCAAAGACTGTACTTTCTACCAGCTGAAAATTATACATTATCTTTTGCTATTAAATCTATCCATTGTAAAAGTTAATTGGATGAGTTTCCTCAGAAACACGACGGTCAGATTCAGAATATATGTTCATGTGTGTGTGTGTGTGTGTGTGTGAATATGTCCTTTTACATCTTTTGCCTTAAGCCACCATTCTGTGATGGACTATGTGCTCCCTCAGAGATCATGTGGTAGAAAATTATACAGATTGCTATGTGTGTGAGCACAAAAAATCCTGCCAATATATTTGCAAATAGTTAATGTGGTTTAAGAGATCAGTTTGTATCCTGAAAACTATAGGCCTCTTAGTTTGAGATCAGTGAAAGGGAAGGGTAATAAAGGATAATATATTGGAATACATTTCAAATCTTAAGATTATAAATTTGTGCCAGCATGGTTTGATGTGAAATATATCACTGCAAGTGTAACTGCCTTCTTTGAGAAGGTGAGCATAAATGTAAAATTGGGGTTAGAGTACAAATAATCTACTTACATTTATCTGAACCATTTAAATTAAATTATGGAATATTGGCCTTGAACACAATATCTGTATCTGAATAGGGAACTGGCTGAAGGATGTGTTATAAAGAGTGCTAGTAAATAGATTATTTTCAAATTGGACCAGTGCTGTTAGTGGAGGACCTCTGGGGTCTGTCCTTGGTCCTGACCTTGAGGCATGCATTCTTTATTCTGACTGCAATTCATGGGTTGGGAACAAAGAACAGAAACATTTCTAAATATAGTTACGTCTTTTCATATTTTTAAAAAAGATGTATGGGGATTTACAATGCAATTACAAGATATTTGGAATTAAAGGTTTTTATTATATAGCATTACCCGTTTTATGCACAATGAGTATTTTTAAATACTTGGGGGCATATTTACTAAATTCACATGAAGGATACGAAGTTCGATCGAAATTTCAAAAAGATTTGAATTCAAATTTTCGATAGTTTTTAAAGACAACTTCGACCAGTGAATTGTGAAAATTCGATCGAATCGAATAATTCGAATAAAATTTCATTCGAATATTCGACTATTCGACTATCCCCTTTAAATTTTTATTTGACTGCCTAGTTCACCAGATCAAAGCTACCGAATTGGGTTTCAATATTTTTGATTGAACAGGAAATATTCGATCGATCAATAAAATTGTTCTCGTTCGACCAATCGAATTGCGGTAAAATCCTTCGAATTCAATATTCGAATTAGAAGGATTTTACTTCCCCTTTAAGTTCGATGGTTTTTTTAACCCTCAAATTTGACCAATAGTAAATCTGCCCCTGAGTGTCCGGTCCCCTAATTCTGTGGTACTTGATGTATGGAAAGATTTAGTGATTTGGTGCCTATTTTTATCATCCTTGACAATGGCAGGTCAGTTGAATAGGTTAAGTGTACAAGATCTGGACAAATGCTTCTTCCCAAAAGAAATGATACATGTAAGTGCCACCGATTGTTTACTTCTTCCATCGCATTTGAATTTTATTGAAATATCATCAACATAATGAGAATTCTGAGCATACATTAGAGTGAGTGCCACTTGTCACTAATCCCATCTGAATGTCCTCCCAGTGTCGGACTGGGGCACCAGGGTGCCACCCTAAAACCTTAGACTAGGGTTGCCACCTTTCCCTGTGGCTCCAGCCGGACAGGGGGTGGTCCTGTGACGTCACGGGGGTGGTCCCGTGACGTCAGTGGGCGGTCCCGTGACGTCAGTGGGCGGTCCCGTGACATCACGGGGCGGAGCTATGACGCCGCGATCGCCGATTGGCCGATCACGACGTCAATCAAGCTAATCCCGCCCGGTTTTCCTTATTTGGAAAACCGGGCAGGAAGCATTGAACCGGGCAGCCCTTCAAAATACCGGGCTGTCCGGTTCAAAACCGGACAGGTGGCAACCCTACCTTAGACCAGGGGCCCACCATAAAACCTTAGACCAGGGCCCACCATAAAACCTTAGACCAGGGGCCCACCATAAAACCTTAGAACAGGGGCCCACCATAAAACCTTAGACATGGGCCCCACTCTCAGTACTAATATTCTTTATCTCCTCAATCAACCTCTATTCTCCTAGTTTGTTTTCTTTACATACTATAATCAATTATTCCATCTATTTAGCCTCTTTGTTCTCATAGAAATAGGGAATGGCCATGAAATAGGCCAAAAGTTTAGCAGCATGAGGGCCCACTGATACCTTGGCCCACCAGCAGTTTTCCTGGTATTCTGGTGAGCCAGTCCGACACTGTGTCCTCCCTGTTGTAGAAGAGGCACTATGGAAACATTATTATATATTTTAGATGGATTCCGGCCTGTTCATGTTTGACCAAGGCTTTGTAAGCAGGGTGATTAAGTGGTATATTTGTAAAGCATTTGTAAATCATTATATAAAATGGTGTAGAAATAGGTGCAACATAAACAGTGTAATAAAATCCATTCAGAGCTTATTCCCTAATTGCCAATAATGATGCCATTATTTTAGTAAAGAACAAGAACCTTCTAAAAGTTATGACAGTCTGCAGAGTGTAGGTCTCTCAGGTTCTGATTATAGTGAGCAATTCTCATTGTATCTTGATAAATGTAAACTAGAATGAACAAATCCTCAGGTGGTAGTGATGTCTGGGCCAGGCCAAAACCCGCAGGTTGGGTGGGTTCGGGCCAACTCCTGCACAAATTCTTTCGGCTTCTGGCGCTGAAATTTAAAAGCACCCACCCAGCCCCTTTTATGATGTCACTGTGGGGCAGGGCAGGCGTGGGTCTATAAATAGAGGAGCAGCAGCGGGCAGGACCGTGTGCAGATTGGGAGGCAGTACTTTGATGGAATTTCCCTACTTATCACATTTTGTGATTTGAACAAAACAAAAGACACACTAATGAAATGCAAAATTCAACCCATTTAATATTTCTGTGCAGCTTTACTGCAATAGTCTAAAATGCACTACATACAGAAATGTTTACATGATCTTTTCCTATTTACGTTTTGTTACAGTATGAATATTAAATAGGCCCTGTGGAACAGCTCTTTTGTGTAATGATTATGTGCCAATGCTTTGTCTAATTTTTGAACATACTTTGTATTTTGTGAGAAAAGTGATAGACACAGTCACAGGGCTGTCACTGATAAATCAATAAAAATGCTCTGCTATGTGATCATTTCAAACTATAATATTATTTTATCAAAGCCTGTACCTGAACCAAAAACCTTTCATTATTTTGGGACAAATTAGTTAAAATGTATTACAGGCAATTCTGTATTTGGCCCTTTTATTCAACGTATGCATAAACTTGTTGACACATTAAAAAGTAACAGACTCATCAATTTGTATGTGCCGCTGCTATCATCTCGGCGCAGCCCTGACAAATGCAAAACAATATCTGACATTTTTATTTCTTGTGAACATAAAGGAACACAAAGAAAATCAAATGCCACATAAATAAAAAGACTCTTATAACATCCAACAAACAGGGATGTAATTGTTTTCAAACACTTTTGACAGCAGAGGAATGCCATTGCTTATCTTACGGCTTTGCATTCCAATTCAGCTAGCAGTGTGATGAGCTCGGCAGTTTCTAGAAGCATCCACAAATTAAAGTGACAGCTTGATCACCGCTGGTATAAATGTCAATTGCATCAAATGATAATGGCAAAGGTGACCTTAATTGTTTGCTATAAATGGTGGTTAATATTTTTTCCTGTGCCATTTTCTCATTTCAGCTTGATATAATGTATATTAATTTTTAAAAAGTATGCTAATGTGTATTAATAAGAAGCCCTAGAGATGAAGAATTGGTGGGACTTGGAAAATGTTTGTGTCATTGCATTAATATTAAACAACTGGGTAAGAGATTCATATAATGCATTACTGAATCTACCAAAATATGTATTCACCAAAGTTTTAGTCATCTCTTCCATTAGAAAAGCAATAGATTACCATCACTAATAAAATGAAGTGTCAATTCCCAACAAATATTTCTTGCATGCATCATTAACTATGCAGTGGAAAAACAAGCTCTACCAAAGAGGGTTTGCCATAGTAGTTCAGCGGGTTAGCTTACTAATGGTGCTAGATAAATTACTGAATGACTGGATGCAGCTATCTCTAGCACACCCATCAGACCACTCAAGCTTTAAAAATTAGCCAAAATGTTTAGAGTCAAGCACAGGTGGCAGGGCATATGCTAGGATACCTATATTAATTACAGAACATATTTTGTGTAAAACACCCCCTGTCAGCTGTGACAATGTGCGCTTGCGCTCAAGCCATGTTGTTCAATTAATGAAGATGTCACAGCATATGCTCTGCCTCCTGCATCTGAAACCAGACAAATCGCTACACATTCTGTATTTCTAAAACTATTGAATGAAAAATGTCTCACAGCCATGATTTTTTTCATTTAAATTAAAATACCAAATTTATGTATTTATTTATACAATATATATATATATATATTTACAAAAAGGATTGACTAAATTGGAAAACTGGGAAGCAAAATGGCAAATGAGTGCCAGTGTTGCAAGCAAGTTTGAGCACTGGGATAAAAATAACACATCTTAGATATACACTAAATGGAAATGTGCTGGAAGGCTCTGTAACCGAAAAGGATTTGGGAGTTTTTGTGGATAACAGATCAAGCAAGTCTTAGTCAATGTCAAACAAGGACAATGGTATAGAGGGAGTTCATCCACGGAGCACTCTCCAAAACACCCGAAAATACCTATGAATTGAAAAACATTAGTCACCTTTTCTGAATCAGTCGAATCAAGTCATTGTGTGAAAATGTTTCGAGGATCCTAATGAGGACCGAAACGTCGGATACTTATGAGAAACTAATAAAGTATTGAAGAATTTTACATGGGAGTGCTGGTTCTGTGAAGCTACATATGTAAATATTTTTAACCTTGCACCCCGAAATTATATTTGGATACGCTGTAACAGCGACGGCTTTGGAGTGCGGACACTCCTTGGATGCTATATATATATATATATATATATATATATATATATTAATTTAAAAGCATGACAGTCTCCTGCTCTACATCACATAAATTGCTTCCTGCAACATTTTCACACAATGACTTGATTCGACTGATTCAGAAAAGGTGACTAATGTTTTTCAATTCATAGGTATTTTCGGGTGTTTTGGAGAGTGCTCCGTGGATGAACTCCCTCTATACCATTGTCCTTGTTTGACATTGACTAAGACTTGCTTGATCTGTTATCCACAAAAACTCCTAAATCCTTTTTGGTTACAGAGGCTTCCAGCACATTTCCATTTAGTGTATATCTAAGATGTGTTATTTTTATCCCAGTGCTCAAACTTGCTTGCAACACTGGCACTCATTTGCCATTTTGCTTCCCAGTTTTCCAATTTAGTCAATCCTCTTTGTAAATGTCAGTGTTGTACATGGATTTTATAGTTTTGTACAATTTAGTATCATTAGCAACAATAGAGACGGTACTTACAATGCTTATCTCCAGGTATGGGACCTGTTATCCAGAATAATCCATATAATGGATTTTTACATCATTTGGATCTTCATACATTATGGGGCAAATTTACTATTATTCCCCAAAATTAGCTCGAACAAATTCGAAATTCGATAAGCATTTGACCATCGAATGCTGATCGAATTGTTTTAGGCTATCATTTTGCTCTCTATTCGATTTTTCTATGAAGTCATACAATCGGATACCGATCATTCGATTTCACGAAAAAAATGATAAAATTTCCTTCGAGCCTCAGAAAAATATGTACGATACAAACGATCGAACATTTCGATCATACGAATGGTATTCGAGCAGGACTTAGTCTCAGAAGCCTATGGGGGGCTTCCCATACGCTTCTTTTGCAATTCGGTAGGTTCAATCTGGCGTATATTGTATATAGCTTTGTACAAACAGTTGCCCCTTTGCACATTTAATAAAGATTTTCTGAACCTGGAAAATATTTAGCACCCCATCCAACAGTGGCAGAAAGATTGCAATTTTTATTGCTTGCACCAGGGCCTGTACAGGTGTGGGACCTGGGGCTTTCTGGATTACAGATCTTTCTGTATTTTGGATCTTTTACTAGAAGATCAAGTAAACATTAAATAAACTCAATAAGCTGGGTTTGCCTCCAATAAGGATTAATCTTAGTTTGGATCAAATACAAAGTACAGAAAAAGGAAATAATTTAAAAAAAAATTTATTTTTTGGTTAAAATTGAATCTATGGGAGACCACCTTTCTGTAATTCAGAGCTTTCTGGATAATGGGTTTCTGGATAACAGATCCCATACCTGTACAAGTTATGGTCAAAGACAAGCCCCTGGTCAGATTAGAAAATGTTCCATTTGCAACAACTCTTTGTATATATTTTCCAACTCTTTCTCCAAGTCCAAATATTATGCTCCAGGCCAATATACTGTAAGTTTTTTAAGTGTATATGCATTTTAATTGAATGCGTCCATGTAAAATATGCTAAAATATATGTGCGTCTACTGTAAATATCTGTGCTAATTATTTGGGCTTTTGGCTGATGCACTCAAAAAAAAACTTTCAAAATAAAACAAAAAACAGAAATCAGTCAACACATAATTGTATTATCTTGAGCTGAAAATATAATGATGCTTAAAAGAGAACAAAACCTGTTCAGTGTTTCCCTTGCTAAACACTTTTTTGAGTTGCTTTTTGAGAACATAGTTAGTTCTTAAAAATGGAAAGATCAGCCAAGTTCGGTACAAAAGAGCAGGTCAGTGATGCACAAATTATATGACCTTTAAAACTTGTTCTTTCAAAAGGGCAACCGTCTAAAAGTGGCACAGTATAGTCTGATTCAGGCATAGAATTTCTAAGTCAAAACATGAAGTCAACAGTAAATACATAAAATACAGTATAAGAGTAACCATGGTGAAAGTTCTGATTTAAAACAACAGCCTTATTTAGTGTGATGTAATGAATCCCACCTTGCTAAGACACATAACAAAATATCTCTGGGCACATACAAATATTGAATAGTCATTCTAACTTTATTTGAAGTCTGTAATTTTGCTCCTTAGAAAGTTACTTGATATTCCTTGCTCACAAAATGTAGGGGGTTATTTATCAAAATCTATTTTTTTTTATTATTTAAATTAAAAAGTCCAACCAAATTAGAATCCACTGCTTGACCTTATTTTTATTAAAAAAGCTTGATTTAATTGTATGGGGAAAAAACTTAATACAACCGAGCAAAACCCCAAATCATACGATTTCATCGGATTTTTTCTCTCAAATTGCTCTATTTATTGGGGCTTTTAACTAGGCTGGAATTAAAAAAGGTCTGGGATCCAGAGTTATATAAAAAAGCTATGTAAACAGCGATATCTGCAGCAGATCTGAAGCAAATTGGTAAAGGGGTTGCTCACCTTTGAATGGACTTTTAGTATTATGTGGAGAGTGATATTCTGGGACAATTTGCAATTGGTTTTCATTTTTTATTTGTTTTTGAGTTTAGCTTTTTATTCAGCAGCTCTCCAGTTTGCAGTTTCAGCAATCTGGTTGCTAGGGTTGAAATTACCCTATCAACCATACATTGATTAAATAAGAAACTGGAATATGAATAGGGGAGTGCTAAATAGAACAATGAGTAATACAAAGTAGCAATGACAATACATGTGTAGCCTTAAAGGGCATTTGTTTTTAGACAGGTCAGTGACCCCCATTGGAAGCTGGAAAGTATTCGACAAAACATTCAAAAACTATAAAAAAGAAATAAAGAGGGCCTATTGAAAAGTTGCTTAGAATGAGCTATTCTATAACTATTAAAAGTATGATGTAAATTTATGCATGGCAAAGCAGAGGTGCACAGCTGCACCATCGAGCACGACAACTCCATAACCCTAACCGCCAGCTTAGCCATTGGATTTGCTCACAGGTCTGGAATAGAGGCCAGGGAGATTTTTCATTTTGTATTTTTTTTAAAATGAATTTGTTACAAGGCACCTAAAAGTCACCATTTTAAGGCTCTTGCCCTAAACACAGGCCCTCTGTGCCTATATAAACACAGCCTTGGCTGCAGCTGGCCTGGACATTCTGCAATACATCAATGATGTCGGGAAAAAGCACACAGAACCACCAACACCAATACTTTTCTAAATCTATTAATACCAGTGTTGCTGCATATTTTGGGCATAACCACTCATTTGTATGAGGTAGTGCTCAAAGGCAGCAACAATAAATATATATTAAATGGACGATTCACCTTTGAGTTAAATTTTAGCACGTTATAAAATGGCTAATAGTAAGCAACTTTTCAATTGGCCTTCACTTTTCCTTTTGTTATAGGTTTTGAAATATTTACCGACTTCTTCTGAGTCTTTCCAGCTTTCAAATGGAGGTTAAACAAAGTGACCCCATCTAAAAAAACAAGTGCTCTGTAAGGATGTAAGTAATGCTACTTTTTATCATTTATCTACAGTATTTATTCAAACCCTTCATATTCCAGCCTATCATTCAAATCAATGTGGGGTCGCTCGGGTTACTTGGACCCTAGCAACCACATTGCAAAAATTGCAAAAAGGAGATCGTTTGAATAAAAAGCTAAATAACTCAAAAATCACAAATGATGAAATAATGGCTCTGCATCATACTCGGAAATACATTTCTAATAAACCATTCAATCAAATTAATTAGCACAGGTTTAATAATAACAAAGCATTTGACCAAAATAATTATCAATGGTTTAATAAATATTTTTATCAACAAACCACTTGATAAAAACAATTAGTGCTAAAGCAATGGCATGCCCATCCCCACATGTGGTCTGATCAGTGTTACACTGAAGCAATTAGCTATCAATTACTCACGTTTCTTGTTAGCGCACAATACCTTCCAGAAGGAAAGCAGGATTAGCTCTGGCTGTATGAACAAGGTAACAGCTGCTGTAATTGGGAAATGAAGCAATAATTTTTTTTGGCCAACCAAGAATATCTGAAAGCAAGAAAAAAACATTATTAAGAAACGTTTTTCCAATCATTCTGAGTTTGCTGTAGTATATATCCCTATATAATGATGTGATTTCTCACTTTGGACTTATTCTTTATACATATAAGACTGTGTTTACTAATTTCTTCAATAGATTTAATCAAGGACAACAACCTGCATATTTGGATATCTGTATAAGGCAGCTGGCACAGTATGAATAAAAGTATCCATGATGAATATCTCTGAAGGCTTACAAGCTTTAATATGAAGAAATGCAAGTTTTATGGACATCGATTAAGGACTGTAACTATGATGAAGGGCTGATGGGCATGAGTGGATTGATGCATATGGTAATAAGTATGGAATCTATTTACTACTAGTCATTTTTTACCTTTTTTGAGATTTTCCAGGCTAATACTGTTAACTCCCCACAGATCATTGCTGAAGCGGTGCAATGCATTGTTTGTGTAAGGTTGTCTACATAATTATTCTTCTCAAAATGGAATGAATGAAAAATTTGAAATAATTCTTTAATGTGGAGTCTATGGAAGATGGCCTTCACATAATTGTGAGCTTTTTAGATAATGGGTTTCCAGATAACATAAGGCAGAGAGCAAACATGCATTATTACCAGGCCAGAATGAGTTTGGCGTCTAACAAATGCTGGGTCTCTGTGTACTTGAAATGCCAGGCCTATTTGAAGGCCCGATCATCACCAAAGTTTACCCAAAATAATCTTCAGACTGGGTCGATCTACTGCTGCACTAGGGGTCCAGTAACCATTATCTACATATAGAGTAAAAAGGGAAAATTTATCAAAGAGTGAAGTTCCGCCACTAGAGTGAAATTCTGCTGCTCCCCATTCATTTCTATGGGATTTTGAAAGGCGTATTTATCAATGGGTGAAGTGGATCCCATAGAAATGAATGGAGAGCGGTGGAATTTCAATCTAGTGGCGGAACTTCACTCCTAACTTCACTCTTTGATAAATATACCCCAAAATGTACATACCTAGGAGTTTATGTAATAAAATACACTAAGGGGCAAATTTACTTTTATTCCCCAAAATTAGCTCGACCAAATTCGTAATTCGATAAGCATTCGACCAATGAATGCTTATCGAATTGTTTTAGGCTATAATTTTGCTCGCTATACGATTTCTCGATGAATTAGTACGATCGGATACCGAAATTTCCTTCGAAATATTTGTACAATTCGAGAGATCGAACGCTCCAATCGTAAGAATGGTATTCGAGCAGGACTCAGAAGCCTATGGAGGGTTTCCCTAGGCTTCTATTTTGCAATTCGGTAGGTTCAATCTGGTGAAGTAGGCAGTTGAATAACTTTAAAATTTTGATTCCTTCGATCATCGAATTATCGAATATCCGATCATTTAATCTATTCAATATTCGATGATCGAAGAGGCCAAATTTACATATCCGATTTCACGAAATATTTGTACGATCGTTATTCGATCGAATTCAATTGAACTTCGATAATTTCACGTGAATTTTGTAAATGTGTCCCTATGTTTGCCCAGGAGCAGTAACCCATAGCAACCAATAGGCATCATTTATTGATCACCTGTTTAAATGCAAACATCTGACTGGTTGCTACGAGGCACTGTTCTTGGGAAAAAATAGTGCCTTTTATTATATATTGGATTTAGTGTTGATTGTAATAAAAAGTCTAACAAAGCTTATTTAATTTTTAAATATATTTACTTAAGTATTACTACTGTCCGCATTTAGAAATTCCTTGTACAACAGCTAGTGCCTTTGTACAATGTAAGTCAACATGCTGAAATATGTATATACCCTGCTGGTTAAAGTTTTTACTATTTAAAAATGGTTTCAAAATACATAGTATCCTTGATGTTATATGCATGTCTTGCTATAACACATTAGGCCATACCTCCCAACTGTCCTGAGTTTTGTGGGACAGTCATGATTTTGATAGCTTAGCCCACAGTCCTGAAGTCTTCTTACTTTACTGATACAAAGTTTCTGAAAAGTAATTAGATTAAACGTTTTTGGCAGAGAGCCCAGAGTTTTCAGCACCTGCACTTTAGATAGTTACAGTTGTAACTAATCAGATAAGCATATCTCTTGGGGTAACTGAGATTCATAGCTTAAAGGGCATTTTTACCTTCATTAGCAAGACTATAATAACACATGGGCCTAAACCCCCTAGAAATGTGTTCAAACTTCTCTCGACCTTCCAAATGAAAAATGAGCATGGTATTTAAAGGCACTTTCCAGTCACTTGGGGCAGTTTCCAGCTATTTGAAGAGAAACAATCTAGGGCACATTTACATGGTGCAGTACTCGTAGTTAAAGCTGCACTTTGTAATGTATAGTTTCCTTTGGTGCATTCTGCCTCCTGTTCTGAATTATGCACAAGTGTAACTATTGACACAGGGGATCCATTGTGATTCTGCCACCCCAAAAGTGGTGAAAGCTCCTGGGTTCCCACAATTGTGTGCTTATTTGATGTCTCTGATAAAAATGTGCAAAGTACAACTTACCTTCATGGCCACAATTATGCTGTAGTTATGGGGAAACTTCTGCATTCTGGGTAAATAATATGCTTATTTGCATCCAGAAATGCACTTTGTGCAATAAATAAGCCCTTCTGTCAATGACATACACAACTGTAACATGTTGCTATTGTTATGGCATGCATTCCCAAGTGTTATGTATATATTACCTCTCATATGAGCATGTTTCCAATATAAGTCAATAGGGTGTGGCTTACTACAGAGATGGACTTTACAATTAGCCATGAAAGTCCCTGGGAGTCTCCACATGTCATGGGTGTTAAACTTTATGGAAGCATTTTTTCTGTCAAAGTATATGTTTTAACAGCATGGTCCTTTTATCTATAAGTGCTTTCCTCCATTTATGATACAGTATAAACATACTCACAGAAAAGCAGTCCTTTCATGGATGGAAGCAAGCAGAAGAAAAGAAAGAAGACTAAAAGCAATATCCACATAAGAGATTTTTTCTGTAGTCAATCTTCTCCCTGATCTGCTGAAAATGATGTCCAAGCTTCACCCTTGGGCAACGAAGCCCTGAAAAGCAACAGTTCTAAGTAAAAAGTGTGGAAAAGCACAGTAATGCACAAGATGTTTACATTCCTATTGTAAATACAGCACAAATGTGTCTGCAGAACTGGGCATAAAAGCCTTTGTTCCAAAATGTAGCTATGGGATATCTGGAACAGTAAGGCTAGGGCCACATTTAGCGGATGGATGGAGAATCCATTCCTCTACTGATACTCTGCTGTCCCTCGAATACATTGACTTGGCTTGGGTGCAGGCAGGCGTGGTGGACCTCTGCACCCCAGCTGAGGCAGTGTATTTGGGTGCTGGCTATTAAATAGCAGAGGATCAGCTAAGGAGCAGAATCTTGTGTGTTTCTCCACAATCCAAGATCCCATACATGTGGCCGTAGCCTAAGGCAACAATGAGACAGCAACACTTTAACTAAGTGTAGCCCATACAGTCCTTCAGTTCTTTTCAAAGTGCACTCACCAATAGCCAAAGGCTGTCAGAAATAGTTGAAGGCCGTTAAGTGAGGCAGTGCTACTTTATGTTGAAAATTAAGTGCAAGAGAAAAGTAGTAAAAAAGTTAAAGTAGTAAACAGCCCTAAAAAGAAATCACTGTATTATCACTGTATAGTGTTTGTGTAAGACAGACCACAGATCCATGGCTATTACACAAAATAGGCCTAAAATATTCTGCTTTTATCTATGTTCTATTATTATGATCAGTTTTGAGAAGTGGCAAATTTATCTGTTTGCATTTAATGGGGGAGATAGAATGCACATTCAGTCTTTTCAAAGTCTAAACCCAGATAACAGTTTCAAATATATACTGGACAGGTACAAAAATATAGCATGTTGTTCTGCAACTCTCAAGCCTGTAATGAAAACTGCTCCCCGGAGTGTCTGAAATAATAATACCAATAAAACTGAAGCCTCACAGTCAAATTCATTTTTCAGTTGCTGGGGTACCATATATTTATTATTCATGACATGTGATGTTTTCTAGTCTTTTTTTTGTTTTACTGTTATTTGCAACATTTTTTTCCATGAGAAAATTAGTAAAAAAAAATCCTGTAGGTTACATTGTTTATTCCACATTAATACAGGCCAACAATTTTGGGCAAAAAACCCTCATGGGAATTAAAAAACAATTTATTGTGGAAAAAAAGCTGTACTGACAAAAATAGAGAAGGACAAGGAAAGTTAAACTAAAGAAGTAGGTTAGAAATGTTGTACATTATGTTTCGGGAAACCGAAGCCCTTTAGCAGTAAACATCTGTGCCTCCAAAGATGCCCCAGTCACAATCAATCTCATCGTTTTTTGTAGCATAGGGTGCTGAAAGTGACCCCGCCTCCTCAGGACCACTTCTAATACAAATTTCAGCAGCACTCCGATGGAAGATGATAGTTTTGTGCAAGTGAAGCAACGTTTCGGGCATACACAGCCCTTTATCAAGCCTTGATAAAGGGCTGGGTATGCCCGAAATGTTGTTTCACTTGTACAAATAAAATCATCTTTCACTATATCGGAGTGCTGCTGAAATTTGTATTGGTCAAAGATGCCCCAGTAGCTCCCCATCTTCTTTTCTGCTGATTCACTGATTCACATGATCTGTGCTGCTGTCACTTACTGAGCTTAGGGACCCACTCACAATATGCAGTACACATAGAATAGAAATGTCCCAGTATAAGTATGATTAGTCATTAATACAGATAATTATTGCATAACAGAACAGAGACCAGTGCAACTAGCATCAGCATTTAATATTCCTCCCCATAGCATCAGCTTTTATTACATACTAACCTAATTTGTCTGCTTGATAATTTGCAACAACCCCTAAGCTTAGCTTCTCAACAGCTGCTCAAAGCCCATTGAGCATGTGAGTGCTACAGACACTTTCCAAGATGGTGACCCTCTGTGACAAGTCCTGGATTATTTCAGCTATTAACAAGCTGAAACTTTAGGCTGGTGCAATAGGTTCAGTATATAAAACATGGCTGTCACGGTTGGCACCCAATACCAGAACAAATACCAAGCGCCCTGGTCTCGGCTCGTGCTTCACCAGTAGTCGGACCGCATTTGGCTTTGGGAGGAGCCCACAGCTACTCAGATGTCACCTGGACTTAAACAAGAGGTACAGCAATGGAGCACGACTGTATAGAAAGTCTTTAAGGCCAAAGGTCACGGACAGGAGTAGGCAGATTCGTGGTCAGACAGGCTGGGTCAAGGCATACAGATAGCTAGGAACGTCAGGCAGGCAAGGGTCAAAATCAATTAGATGAAGATGAGGCAGATATTCAGATAACAGGCACGGATCAGGATACAGATACTAGAGTAGTCAAAACCAGGCAGGGTCAAACACAGGTTCAGGATCAGAATAATAAGCAGGATACAAGATTTGAGCACCAGCTACTAAACCTATCACAGGCAATAATAAAAACTTGTGATGGGCGAATCTACCCAGTTTCGCTTCGCCGAAAAATTTGCGAATTTCCAGCGAAATTGGCGAAAAAATTTGTGAAACGAGTCGCGGCACATTTTTGACGCACGTCGCGTCGTTTTTTGGCGCGTCGCGTCAAAAACGTCGCACGACTCGTTTTTTTAAGCGAATCGCGGGAATTCGCCCCTGGCGAATAAATTCGCCCATCACTAATAAAAACCAAAATGCCCCTTTAAATATTTTCAAATTTGGCGGCATAGGTCAGCGCGCCTGCACCTTTAGATACCAGAAGAGCGTGCAGCACGTGCATTAGGAAGATGCCAGCAGGACAGGGGGGCAGAGCGGTGCAGCGGGCGTCCCCGCCGCACCACTACACCACCAGGGTGAGTTTTAGTACAAGCTATAACACTATATTTATTCTGCACAATACTTAACCATACCTGAGTAAAAAGCTCTATCTGTTTGTATAGGATAGCAGCTGCAATATTAGCTTGTTGTGACATCACTTCCTGTCTGAGTCTCTCCCTGCTCATCACTCTGGACTCAGATTTTAGCAGGGAGGAGAGGAGGGAGGGGGGAGGGAGAAAGGCGCAAACTGAGCATGCACAAGCCCTAACACTGGAGGTTTAAAAGGAAAGAAAAGCTGTGTTTCTTATGACAGCTGTGAGGGTTTACTGGTGTATTTATATAGACCTTTCTGATAAAACTTACTTCATTTTAGCTGTTACTTCTCCTTTAATTATGCTTAATTAAAGGGATCCTCCACCAAATGCTGTTTTTTGTTTTTTTTGCATAACGAAGCAACACATAAGTCTAAGAAACTTTCCCATATACATTAAACAACTTTAAGGTTATTTTTAAATGTAATTGCTATGGAAAGAAGTGTTTGTTTGCTTATTTATTTCTGTTCTTTGGGTATAACAAAAAACATTGCTTTAATTTGCAATTACATGTAAAAATCTTTTACATTTTAAATAAATGTATATTGGAAGGTTTCTTAAAATTAAATTTTCATTCCATATACAGTTTTTGAATGGTGGGCCCTTTTAACAACCACTTGGACATCACTGCAATTTCAAATGAATCTATACTTTTTATTGTTTTTCATATGTAAGTTGAAATCTGCCAAGGTAAAATGGAATGAAACGTTGCACTATCCATTTCCAACTAGTAGAGTTCTTCCTGCACATGCCTGTTTGCCCCATTCTAAAATGCATCATGTTTGTTCTAAAATGAATTTGACACCTGTTTGAAGGTGTGCTAAATTTTGATTCAGAGGATCTTTACTGTGGCAGGACAAGGTGCAAAAAAATGGCAAGTTCCATTTGGGACACAACACTTTGCACATCTAGAATGGAGCACAAAAAGTTCTGTATGTACAGTAGCACTGTCTGTATTCAGCAGCTCTACATATTGAAGGAGAAGTAGGTGGGCAGCCAATGGCATACCCTGGAAGGTCGACTAGCTTGCATGTTAATCCAACTCAAGGTACAAAATGCTACACTACACTCATTTTTTTAAACGAGTCCTAAAACATTGTCATCCTCATTTATTCACAGATAGTTTATAGCTATTAATGATTTCACTGAAATGTACATACTGTAGATGTTATAGTTAAATGTCATATGCTTTCTTACAACTTTCCTTCCTATCACCCTGTACTTTATCCATAAATGTTAAGATGATGATCTATCAAGTGCCACCAGCTCCGGAAATTGGAAATCCCACTCTGGTTTTCCATTTAAACGAAATAATGTCTTTTTTTATTTTCCCTGTGACATGTCATCTATTTTTAACCTGTTCTGAAATTAAAATTCAGAGCAAAGACTTGGGGACACATCTGTTCACTGCCTATCCAAGATTCTTGAGCTGTTCAGGGTAATCAAGAATGTAATTTCACATAGATTATATAGGGAGCAAAGTAATACGTGCGACTGAGTCAATTCTCCAATTTCTTTCAGCTACCATGATGGATAGTCACAGAGAAGGAAATCTGTAAGGATGATAATGTAGGTGTCTTTTCTCCATCACTAATCTCAATGCTCCTGAATGTATTAATTTGTATTTATTCTATGACATGTGATATAAAGCCTATACTACTGGAATACTGTTTTGTATATAATAATAACATTTGTCAGTTTATCTTTTGACCAGTATTTATTGTGTTCTATGCCTAAGCAAGTTATTCCTAATTTAAGGTGTTTAATGTTACACATTTTCCCTAAGGTTCCCATTTTTATTTTCACTTTGCTTCAAAGCAAGATACTCCGATGCATGTGGGACTACTACAGGCCACATGACTTGGCAGACAGGTCTGGAAGGCCTTTGTTAAGAAGAGCTTTGAAAACCTGTGGCTGGGTGGATTTCAGTCAGTCAGGTGTTTTACCTATAGTTAAACATTTTTGTAGTCAACAGGCCCCATTTCTTTAATGATGACCCTGAAAGGAGACCACGCAGATGATTAGTCCATTAGAATTCAACTTTATTACACGTTTAAAGAACACAAATCATATGTCTACAAGATTTGGTTGATGCATTATTTAGGATATTCACTCAACCATCAATTTCCACATAAATACATAAAATTGAATATAGTATTTTACATCTCTGTGGATAAAAAGACATTGGAACTAGTGATATGTTGGTCAACTAAAAGTCAACCTGTACCTGACCTACTCCCGCCTGCTCCTAAACCATACCCGACCCAAACCCTACTTGGTACTTCTATTTATAGACCTGTACCCCGACCAGCATGAAATCATGAAAGGGGGCAGGGTTTGACTAGCATGCCTCCATAGAAATCAGGTGCAGGATGCAGAAGTCGTCCTGAACCCGCCCGACAGGCAGGTAAACCCTCGGGTATCAGGTCAACCCGCACCTCACTAAATGAAACAATCTTTTTATGGTTATTATGAGAAATACTATACTAAAATCCATGGGATAAAACTAAATTAAAAAACTGGAACAATTGGATGTATGTTATGTAACAAAATCAAAACGATCTTGTAGACATATGATATGACATTCCATGTTAAGCCCAATATATGATGCTTTCTGCTTTGCAACCTATGGTTGCCATGAATCCTATCCCCTTGGCAGTACAATTCTGTATTTGTCCAACACAAATGCAGATCAGATTATTTTGTTATGCCTGTACAATGGACAATCAAGAGCCCACCGCCAGCTAACGGAATCATTGCAATTGTCAGGCCACGTGTGTGGCATGATGCAAACAATCCAGTTGTTCAGATAACACAGGAATTCTAAAATTAAAAGAAAGAAAATCCCCCCTTGTTTTTTACAGGTGTTACTCGAAGATGGCTAACACTTATAGTACCCCAATCACATAAGTATATATTTTAGATTGTAACATGCTAGTGCATATTATTGTTACTGCTATAATGAGAGTCTTAATAACAAGTATATTCTCCCACAATAGTAGGTGCTAATAGTGCTGAAAGTGACAAGTGCTCTGTACTGATTAGACAATAATTCACAATAAATAAGTATTAAATTAATGAGAAAAGTATAATGAATTAATGATGTGCTTTATCAAATAGTAACATCAGTTGTATAATTCCATTAGTTTGTTCAAATTCAATTAATCATGTAGAAAATTAATTGTGACTCCAGATCAAATACAAGGATGAAATTGGAAAAATTGAGAGGTGGAGAAGTCCCGTTAAAACTATCTTAGTATTGGCTATCTGCAGGACCCCACAAAGCTGGAGATGTCAGCAACACGAGGACTGTGGTCACAGTAATTAACAGTCTCTAAGCTGATTTGTAGCTATCTATTCTACAAAACCACAAATCCAAGTGCGCCTAATAGAGAGAGAAGTTTAGAGAAAAAAACACAGCATTCAATTCGATAATGATTAAAATTGATTCTCCTTCAGGAGAAGGGATAACAGAGTCCCCCTTAAAGGCTAATATAATGGTATGTACCGTTTGTAAAAGATTATTATGCCCCTGAAACACAGGAATTCTGTCACATTTGACTCACTGAGCTGGAAAAACAAATAATTTATCACACTGCAGAATAAATAAATAGACTGCATGTCATACCTGACTGGTACCTAATATTATGAGTTAAATCCAGACAATAGAAGCATGGAACTGAAATAATTGTATAATACAGCCCCTTTCATAAATCAAATGCCATGTCCAGTGTGACTAGTTACAACAACCCAGATTTTTTTCTTATTAAACAGTAAAAACATTATGGATATGGTTTATATTTGTTTTGGATAATGTTCACAATATACAAATAGCCTATAGTTACCTGGTGTAGGTCCTTGTGGTTCCCAATTACCCCTCCATCAGTTATTCTCACTATTATTGTAAATAATTAACTACACACTATTACTTCCATTTATAGTAGTTGCCCCTTATATTTGTTGTGACTGAGACAAGTTCCTATAGCAGCTACTGTTTATCCTTCCCTTTAATTATGTCTTCTTTGTTCTTATTCCACTCTCCTCTTCATATGGATTTTCTCACTGTTGCTTTTATCACATAGACTCTAAATATGTAATGAGAGGAAAGCACCTAAACATGCCTGAGCTGTATTAATAAATGGTTTGGTTTAGCAAAAATGTAAGTGACGCATCTCTGGATCCTTTTATTAGTGAGGTGTGAATAAAAGTGTGTACATGTGAAAATATGAGTCATATGAACTGTAGGCTGTGTTTCTTTTAAATGTAACAAATGAGGAATATCTCTCTCTCTCTTTCTCTCTCTCTCTCTCTATATATATATATATCTCATAACATACAATATTGCCAATAAATACTACATTATTTAAGAATTGACTTCACTATAAACTTTTTACAATAAAAGAATTCCCACATTTAGTGAGCTGCGGTGATCTATAAATTATAGAGGTTCCCAGACTGTGGGGCTGGCCCCTTGGAGAGAATGAGCATTTGCTCTCATATATATTTTCAGTCCTAGCTACTTCTGAAACTATGACTGAATAGCCTATACAATGATATTTTCCTATATACGTTCTGATTTCATGAGCTAAGCAGGGCCCTGTTCAAAGGTTGGACCTTTAAAGGACAAGGAAAGTCGTTTTGACATTAGTGAAGTGAGATCAACAGTAGTGATGGGTGAATTTATTCGCCAGGTGCGAATTCACGGCGAATTCCCGCGATTCGCGAAACGCCAGAGAATATTCGCCTGGCGTAAATTCGCAAAAAAAAAACCAAGTTGCGAGTTGTTTTTGACACGACGCGCGGCGAAAATGACGCGGCGAAAACGACGTGCCGCGAATTTCCAGTGAATTTGTGTCTGTGTTTCACGTGAGAGCTGGGCATGTCCTAAAGATGGCCGTGGACACATAGACAATACTATGTGAAAGAAGATTTCATATGATATTCGGTGCATGTATGGTGGGAGACAAGCCAACTGATATTGGTAGTAGATTTGGATATTGGTCGGTTCCTCAATTGGGCAGGTCGGAAAATTTTGATTGGGCGCCCAGACACCCGAACATTGACCACGGTTACTGCTGAATTGTCAGATATAGTTACAATTCAATTGTTTCTACCTGTATATCTCGCATTCAGCTCTAGCATGTTTTGTATTGACAATGGTAGCAGGAAAGATCATAATTGTTAAGTCCATGACCGGCTTAACAGGGCACATTAAGAGGGGCAAAGCCAATCGTAGCCCTGCAATCACATAAGCAAACAGGCTTCAGTTCCCTATCAGGCCTAGCTGCTGTTTCCTATCCTACAGTATAATGCACTGGCACAATGGGCCAGGTTCAGTTCAATGAGAAAAAGTTATCTCATGTTTTATCATGTAAAATGTCATGGACGAGATTCAATTCAAGTAGAAAAAACTTTTCTCGTAATTCAGTTCCAGTTTTTTTTAGAGTTTTCACATGATAAACCATGACATAAGTTTTTCTGAATTAAATTGCATTTCACATTGAATGTCATCTATGACGTTTCACCTGTTAAACCTTTTTCTCACTGAATTGAATCTGGCCCAATATTTCTCCTTTAAAAACAACAACAGTGAAAGTCTTTAATTATATTTGAAAATAGTAATGGTAACAGTGTGTCTGCTTCATGAAAAATATGCAGTAAATTCTACTTTTTCTTCTATTGGCAATTCATTTTATAAAACCAGAAAAGTGTAAATACTTCCTCAAAAGTGAAAACTAATGTCTGTAAAGTTGATTAAAAATTCAATATATTTATTAGTACATATACATGGATGCCTGACCTGTTTCGTGCCTATTGGGGCACTTACTGTACTCATAGGCTTCTGTTTTTTTTTGTCAAGTTTTCTGCACCCATGGACTGGGATGAATTGTAAGTACTACCTCATTTTCATTTGGAGCCTCCCATATTTAGTGACTTTATACTATTATTGTTTTTGGGCATTTTGCTTCACTTTTTATAAAATTAATTTTATATACAGTACTCTGGTTAGAGTGGAGCTCAAAAATAGAACATGCAGTTAGTTAAGTAGTTCACCCATATACTATTTCTCTTTTTCAAAGGCTGCATATCATAAATGTTTTTGTTGGTCAAGCAACTTGTCATGGGGGACAGGGGTTGATTTAATTTTTGTGACCGTAATCCCACAGGAATCTTAATAGGTTTAGAAATAATTGCTCAGTCAGCAGTCTCTTTTAATACTTTTTAGTTATAACTAGGAATTCTCCTGTGGATTATGCTATTGGGTTTCCATTAAGTGCAACGTAATAGTATTTGGGAAAAATAAGGAAAATACTGTTTATAGAAACCCATACATTTGAATTACATTTAGCTTCAGTATTGTGCACATAAGGTGTAAATATGTTATTAATGGGGGCCACAATTAAATCAAGATCAGTGATAAACATTATAAAATGATATGCATTGCAAAAGAAAGTATCACGAAAGAATTGTTGGCCTCATTTAAGCAAACATAATGATTATGTGCCTATTAAAACCTTCATGTCATACTGTATACTATGCAAATCTAGAGTGAGGTGCAAACCACAGTATCAGGGGGCACATGCCACAGACTACCATATTGCATTTAATTGTATAGATATACACAGAAAACAACACAGGTTATTATGTTACTATGGTAAATCGAGAATCCCATAACAGTAGAAAAATTGCTCTAGTGCTGTAACCCAGACTAAGCAAGCAAATATTTACATTTACATCTATTATCCTAAGTCCACTAGTCAGTGTTGGCTTTCAATTGTTTGCTCTGGGTTACTGCATCAAAGCAAATCATCCCAGTGTTGTCTCACCAAATGTGTAGTTATCTGTAATTTATGTATCATTGCAGTGGATTGATGCATATGCCTACAAGAATACTATGTCAATAACATACAGAATAACGTGAATGCAAACAAGTGAGTACGTTGGCCAGTCAGCAGGCAATATGAGATCTGCCTTTGTGGGAGACAAATCAGCACCTCCTGTATTATTTTTAAATGTCTTCTCTAAACATTTTGTCCAGAAATGAAAAACAAACCATAACCTGCTAATCTGACCTTGCATGTTTATGCTTGAATGATGTGTAATGACTAGAATCAGAAATATTATTTACATTGTACAGTTAGTTGATTATTTTAGCCTTGGGATTTGTTTTTGTATTTTTAAAATGTAAAAATACACTTTTTATGATGTGTTTTATTTCTATTGTATACTGTTTTGATAAAAGACTAAAGCATCATTTTAATTAATAATGTAAGTCCAATACATTTTCAGTTCAATCTGGTCACAGCTAATTGCATTTTATTTCTGCTAACACCTAGAAAATGTCATGCATGTAAATGTGTATAATGAACACGGTGTATAATAAAGGCAGTGTCACATGCGTGCTTTAAAATTTACAGCAAGATTCATAATATCCTTTAATAAGTGCTTGCAATGCATGCTGAAGAATAAAGCAATTATTTAATTTAATTTGTTCATCAAATTATATTTTTCATTGTTTTATTATATCCTAAAAGGATTTATAATAAAATGTTCCTCTGTATAACCAAAGGAAAAAGCTAAAATATTTAGATTTAGTGCTGCCATGCGTCCATTCAAAGTGCTGTTCCATTTAATGGCTTAATGTCAAGTAATAAATGGATATTGCATTTTGTCAAATATACAGTATATAGGTGAAATATTGATACTACATGACTGTACAAACATTCTTTTTGGCTCTGTGGAATCCATATAGCATAGAAGCTTTTATGGAACATTCATATCAGGTCTCTAATAGAGATCTGAAGAATTTTAAGGAATGTTCAGCAGTACTTCATGAACAGGAAACTGGTTCCCGGTACTTTATTAATTACTAAATCAACTAGTGTGACATATGAGATTTCCTGTACACTCTACACCATCCCATTAAAGTGCATATATTTGTATGGTTTATAGGAGCTCTGTTATGTTTAAGCTATGAAGAGTACTTTTTCTGTGTGTGCACTATTGCTGCCAAGAGAATTGGTTGATTGTTCTGTAGGTCTATTTTCCAAGTGATAGTTTCTTCCTATGACTGATGTCAAGAGATGCACAATATGATGTGTAGAGAGTGATATTCTAAGATAACTTGCAATTGGATTTAATTTTTTATTATTTGTGTTTTTTTTTTCAGCAGCTCCTAATTACTCTAGCAAACATGCACTTATATGAATGGGAGAGGCCTGAATAGATAGATGAGTTATAAAAAAAAAATAGCATATAACAATAAATTTGTTGCCTTACAGAGCATTTGTTTTAATAACAAACGATAAATATTGAAGACCAATTTAAATGTTGCTTAGAATAGTCCATTCTATAAAATGCTAAAATTTAACTTCTAGGTGAAGCATCCCTTTAATAGGAAACAGACCCTGCGGCTGCAGGGGGGCTCAGAAGGTATAGGGGGCCCAATGAGGCCATAAAAAATGAGCAATATCAACATATATTGGTGAAACAGGACAACCTCTGGATATCTTGGGGGCCCTAAGATTAATTTGCTGTGGTGCCCAGTATAATTTAGTTATGACACCGGGTCCCATAATGCTAACCTCTTCTGATACATGAGGCTATGTGGTCTATTTCATGTCATATACTTTCATTGCCTTAGAATAATACGTTTGTAGGGAGCGTTGGTGAGCCTGGGAATCAGTACTGTAAGATTATTTGTTTGTTTGATTCCAGTCATCATAAATATATATTTTTTTTCAATGTTGGTAAAAAAATTATTAACTTTTCCTCCTTAGAAAGGTGACAGGAGTACAGGTGGACAACCCAATGAAACTTGCCATAGTGGCGCATTACCATAAGATGGTAATCTTAGGAATGGCCGCACACCTTACTTCTCTCCCGGTGCTCGAAGGTGGGGGAATCGGCAACCCCCCGTCTGACAAGTGCAAAATATCCTCGGCACACAGGGATAAATTCAGCAGGGCAAAGCCCTTGCAATTTTATTGATGCAGAGTGCAATGTTGCACTCTGCATCAATAAAATTGCAAGGGCTTTGCCCTGCTGAATTTATCCCTGTGTGCCGAGGATATTTTGCACGCATTACCATAAGCACCAGGAATTCTTTATGCAGTTCCATAATAGGGGAGACAATGAGTGCTTCATTGGTGGAGTCCAAAAATGTTCTGGATTTCTTCATTGTGTGAAAGGAAATACATTATTATATAGTATATACTATATCAAGATTTGTATAGTATCAAAAATTTTGCTGAAACAACTTGCAGATGCTTTTACAAACCATAACAAATATAATACTTGATGGATGCCTGTCTTTTAAACGTCATATATTATTTTACCATGCCATATTGATTTCATCCCAATGAGAGAATTACAGGTTGTGCAATGCCATTACCATAAAACCATTTGCTGTCTAATAAATGCCATTAGCTACGTCAGTATAGTTAGCATCGTAACTACCACAAATCATGCTAAAAGCATTATTAAACTCCTGGGTTATAAATTTCAGGCAAATACTGATTAATGACTATAATCAGGCAGAGTACTTTTACTAGCCAAAAGAAATTAAACAAGAAATTGGACTGATTAGAATAAGAATCTGTTTTTTAAATTCTGGTCATTCTTATCTGGATGCAGTGGGACATTTTATTAATGATTAATGTTAGTGGAAGTATTAGAGTGGACAAAGGAGCAAAAACTACAGCAGAGTAAAAAACACTTTGGGGTTGTCGCTATATTTTACTCATTTTTATATATATTATATGGCTCAGTGATCCTCTATTTAGTGCTTTCTTAAGGTTTTAAAATCCCTTTCTGTCGCATTGCTAATTTTATTCCATTGCTCCTATATGCAGGAAATGTATGTAAATTACTTTAAAACACAAAAGCTACAAGTAACATAAAATATTTCCTTATAAATGGTACTCAGAGATGCCATCAGTCATAACTGGTCCTTAGTAATGTCATTAGTGAATCCTCAGTGACTAGCGTGGTATAAAAATGGAATGTAACCTTAAAGAATTGTAACTTTATAATGTCATTGAAGTCATTTGAGACTTCTAATATCTCTTTATTCTAGGGGATGCATATTTTGATGTATAAGTTTAAGTTTAAATGTAACCCTGCTTTGGGAGTGGATTGTTGCTGCTGTTGCAGATGAGTGGTGGAACGAAGGTTGCCCAAGTATATTCCCAGTTATCAGCATGGCTGGCTGTGGGTAAGCAAAAGCAAATCCTATGTGTAATAAAATTTCCTAGCTAAACTGAAGGGGCAACGTACTCTGATTCACTTGGCATGACATTGAGCTATTTTCTTGTGGACATTGATTCAACACAGTAAGGGAACCCTTGGATAACATGTTCAGGCTCACTATAATTCTGAGATACCTCTGGGATACCTCTGTCAATGCATACACTTCCAAGCAGGCTGATGGGGTGCAGTTGCGCAAGCTGCAAGTTACAAAAGTGAATTATGTACCTTTCTGAATAGAATGATCATGACTTCAGTTGGAATCCAAAGTAGTGTTTTGCCCCTTTGTTTAATGAATGAGCCCTATTAACATTAACACCCACTGTGGCAAAGTAAATATCTGCTTATGAGATTATAACTACACTTGGCTGGCTAAAAGTCTGATGATTTGTTGTTTTGGGTTGCTGGGAGTTAGGCTAGGGAAATGTGTATCCCTTTTGGTGCACAAGAATAATCATCTTTAATTAGAATGGGCAGCAGTTCCAGGCAACACTTCTTTCCCTTCCCCACCCATTCCAACCCTTGTGTAGTCCTTTGTAACAACTCTAACTGCAATTTAAATTAAGATAACCTGGTGTCTCACATGGCCCAAGTGCACACAAACCCTCACACTCCAAAATTATAGCTTGCCATTTCCAAGTTTTCTTTGAATGTTCTATCACCCACTTTGCAGCCAGTTACTTATATACACATATCAACACTGTTAGCTATGATTCCAATCCAAATGAGAACACATTTCTTTCATTAAAGCAGAGGTCCCCAACCTTTTTTACCCGTGAGCCACATTCAAATGTAAAAAGAGTTGGGGAGCAACACAAGCATAAAAAAGTCCCTTGAGGAGCCAAAAAAAGTCTGTGATTGAATATTTGGTAGCCGTATGTGGACTGGCAGCCTATAGGCACTATACTTAGTTTTTATGCAATTAAAACTTTCTTCCAAGCCTGGAATTCAAAAATAAGCACCTGCTTTGAGGCCACTGAGAGCTAGGGATGGCGCGAACTGTTCGCGCGAACATCGGCTGTTCGCGCTCGCCGGAAGTTAGCGAATGTCGCGCGACGTTCGCCAATTTGGGTTCGCCTTAGCTGGCGCTTTTTTTTTGCCATTTCTCCCCCAGACCAGCAGATACATGGCAGCCAATCAGGAAGCTCTCCCTCCTGGACCACCCCCACACCCCCTGGACCACTCCCCTTCCATATATAAACTGAAGCCCTGCAGCGTTTTTTCATTCTGCCTGTGTGTGCTTGGAAGAGCTAGTGTAGGGAGAGAGCTGTTAGTGTTAGGTTTATTTGAATGAGGAACCCGGCTGTGAGTATCGGCAGGAGAACAGAGTGCTGCGGGAGTCAGACCACAGAGTGGGAGCGCTGCGGGAGTCAGACCACAGAGTGGGAGCGCTGCAGGAGTCAGGCAGAGAGCGAATGCAAATGTACGGCAACTGGGAGAGAGAGAGCCGCTTCAGGTACTGCACGGTACTTGGTGCTAACGAAAAGGAGCCGACTTCCGGGCGTGGAGCCGAATGTTCCCGGAACCTAGAACAACTGAAATGACTCCCTGTGGTCAACTAATACACCGGACTGAGGTAGGAAACGCTCAACCTTTTAGGTAGCGAGAGTACCCACTTAACCGTGTGGTAATAGCAATTGTACTAGCAACCAGCCCATCTGTGTGCATCACCTAAGTAACCTCCTACAGCCGCTGATTGGCCCGCGGTCTGTCTCACTTAACTCCTGCTTAACTGGAACGAATTTGTAACAGTTAGTGATTTGAGGGACAGTTGATAGTAAGTTTGCTGGCTAGTAATCTACTGTTCTTCAAACAACTGCCATCTAGCTTTGTGAGCTTGTTCACATTCTGTCTAAATATCAATAATATTACAGTCTCCACAACCACCTGAGTGATGTTTTTCAAGCAGCAATAATATATTTTACGTAATCCGTATCCACTGCTGTAGTAGTGTATACGTTGACCTTGTAGGCATTGTTTGCCCAGTCTTTAACCAAGTGCCACGTAGCTGTGTGAGCTTTTTCACATTCCGTGTCCAGAAACATCACCTGAGTGACGTAGTGTGATTTCTGCCCTTTACAGCACAAAACGCAGCGCTGTGTCAACAATGTATTTTTTAGAAACATTTTTGCCCTTGATCCCCCTCTGGCATGCCACTGTCCAGGTCGTTGCACCCTTTAAACAACTTTAAAATCATTTTTCTGGCCAGAAATGTCTTTTCTAGCTTTTAAAGTTCGCCTTCCCATTGAAGTCTATGGGGTTCGCGAACCGTTCGCATTTTTGTCCGGAAGTTCGCGAACATTTTTTCCGACGTTCGCTACATCCCTACTGAGAGCAACATCCAACATGTTGCTCATGAGCTACTGGTTGGGGATCACTGCATTAAAGCATTATGTGTATACTTTAAAGGATGTTTGCTTTTCTGTATCTTAATGCAAGTTGTGGCATGAGCTTCTAAATGATCAAAATAGTCATTACATGGAATGTTTCACTTATGGTTCTCAGCCTATAAAATCAGGTTAGTTACAGAATAACAGAACAAGAGGTTTGTCTTTCACCTAATTTATCTTTAGCTCTTATGTTGTGTTACATTGCAGACTAGTACTGTACTTTCAGCCAGTAAATGTGTAATCTTTGAAAGTAGATGGTTTTAACGATGTCAGTAGGACAGTCTATATACTGCAAAAAGCAATTACTTTGTAGCAATTCAATACTGTACATTATGAGGTATGCAGTGGTAATGTGTTATATCCTTACTGCAATTGGCCCAAACCTATTTCAGGCTTTGCCCTCTGAAGACAATTCTAATTAAAATGTGTATCTAATTTCAATCATCAGGTTGTCAAGTATAATTTGCAAGCAGGAAACTGTATTATCACATGCTTTGGTGCAAAGGTGTCACCGGATATTTACTCTGCCCACGCTGTGCATAGATTTTATACAACAAAGCTCAGTAAATAAGGTTTATTTTTAAAATGTCTCAACAACTAAGGCTTAGATTTCATATATATTTATACATAATATACAATATATTTATTTATACATAATAGTGCTGCCGCCTTATCCAATCATTATACCTGACAGTGACTCTAGAAAGCAATATGATGTTTACAAACTCTATGGCTGGTCTGGAAGAAAATGTCCAAGTAGACTTTTACTTTGCAGATAATTCAAATATTTGAATCATAGATTTAATATTCTGGACATGTCAGCCTGCACCTGACTAATATTGTTTTTTAGGTTTTTATTCTCAGACATCTAATTTATTCTTCATGGTGACAGGTAAACTGTAAATATTATATTTTTAGTCACGAAGATTTCTCTCATGCAGAAATTGTTATAGTTAAATGCATTTCAGTAAAAGTTAAACACATTTGACACATGACTGATGGAAAACAATCTAGTAGAAAATAACTTTATTTTAAACCCAGGCAAATTACAATACATGTATGGGATCCGTTTTCCGAAACTCGTTATCTAGAAAACTCAGAATTACGGTAAAGGCCAACCCCCATAGACTCCATTTTAGTCATAAAATTCAAATTTTAAAAATGGTTTTCCCTTTTCTCTGTAATAATAAAACAGTACCTTGTACTTGAGCCAAACTAAGATATAATGTATCATTATTTGAAGCATAGCAATCTAATTGGGTTTAAGTTATGTTAAATTATTTTAGTGGGCTTTAGGTATGGAGATACAAATTATGGAAAGACCCCTTATCCAGAAAAGGCCAGTTCCAAGCATTCTGGATAATAGTTCCCACACCTCTATATAGATGCATATAAATCAGTTCACACGATGCATATAAATCAGTTCACACGATGCATATAGATCAATTCACACTATAGGAAAGTATTGGCACACTTTTTTATAAGTTACACTTTACTGTAAAACTATGATATTCCATATGTTGTGAATTATTAAATAATGATAACCGATAAATGGAATAGAACCCTCTACCTTCTCCCTGTATTGTGATATGGGTTATAAGCAGGAGTCCAACATGTAAATATGTATGGGGATTGTCTAGGCACTGGTAAACAAAATATCTACCTGGCAAGGACCCAACATGGAGTAGCTTTAATCTCCACTTTATTCAGTGGCTCCTGATTGAAGAGGTCTACTGCATATGCGATTAATTCCCAGAATTACTGCATATATGGTTGATTTAACCATGTAGACCCTGTAATATATCCTGTAAGCTTGACTTACAGGTCATGTGCCATATAGGAACCAATCATAAAGTTTGATGTTTGTATTATATATTAAATAATTGATTAGATAATTATACGTTAAAGGGCACCAATCACAGCCAAAATCAAACACATATTAACAATCTGACCAGTACAACTTAAACATGTTTAATCAAGCTACATATACAGTTTTTTGAAGAAAACAGCAGTTTTTAAAAAATCCCATACTTTGTCAAATGGGTTCTCTCACTGAGGGAGTCCATACTGTGACTACAACATGCAAATGAGTTCACGAGCATGCTCAGATTGTAGCACTGCCCCGAGTATTCTACCCAGAATGCCTAGCTTTAGTAAACTCTAGAAGTATCAAGAGAAGTGCACACAGCAACTTCCACAAGGTGGCAGCACTAACACAGAAGTTTGGCAGGTTTCAAAATAGCTTAGAAGGTTTATTAGGCAACCAAGAAATTTCAACTGAGCATGTGTGAGATTTCAGAGCTGCCGTTGGCTGTGAAGATATAGGTAGGAGGAGTCAGTGAAATCCAAGATGCCTGCCTCAGCTAGAACTGCAGTGGAGATAGGGGAGATTTTGCAGAAGGTATAGTGAGCTTATCATTTACATTATACAAACAATTCCAACTGTTTTAAAAATCAGATTTCTTAAACTTTCACATAGTGTATTTACTTAGTAAATGATTTTAGTTATGATTGGTGCCCTTTAAGCCATTATTTTCTTCTGATCTTCCACTAAAATTAAATATGGATTCTACTGTTTGTTTGATCAAAATTCAAGCAATCAAGGGCCAAATATCCCAGATGATGTATATAGCCAGGTATTAATGATCTTGGAAACTTGTGCATTAATATGGTCCTTGAATTCCCTTGAAAAAAAAAAATGGTGAAGTAGAAACTACTGTAAAAAGAAAGACTGGACTTTACCATGAATACATGTAGATAGTGTAAGTACCACACACCTAAATTGAAGACTTTAGCCTAAATATTCACAAATCCTTATGGTTTTTAAAGGACAAGGATAAGGCTAGAAATGCTGTATTTAGTATACTAAACATAAACATGAACTTATTGCAGCACAAGCCTAATCAAACAAATGATTTATGCTTTCAAAGTTGGCCACAGGGGGCTGTCATCTTGTAACTTTGTAAAACTTCTTTGCAAGTCCAAGACTGCACACATGCTCATTGTGGTCTGGGATGCTTAGGGATTGTCATAACTGATCAAAACATGGAAACAAACAAAGCTGCTTGAGTTGTGCATGGCTGGGAAGTAAAGCTATGGCTCCCCCTGCTGTTCATAAGTATGATTGTTTCCCTGCCCAGCATTAAGGGACTGTCTGACAATTCCTATCCACAGCAGTAAATGAAGGGAGAATTTCACTGAATACAAGAAAGTAAAAATTGGATTTTATTTCTTTGCCTTCCCTTGTCCTTTAACATATGTGATGCATTTATATTGTAAGTGTTGTGACTGGGTGATGAGCAGAATTGCGAATGCTGTCTCACGTGGCATTGATGCCTGAAGCGCACCTGGAGAAATAGATAGATTCACTGTACTGAAATGTATCTTGACATTTTTAAATAACAATATAAAACAGTGCCAGATGGAGGAAAGATGCTGTTGGTAGCAAGTTACTTTGTCATTTGGCTCAAATCCACTTTCACAATGAACCTAAGAACTTCCTCCTGTATAAAGCAAATGGTGCAAATGGAAACCTGGAAAGAAACTATAGGAATTTTAAACCGCCTGAAATGCTGCTGTCACACAGGAGGAGAAATCTGTCACTCTAGGTAAATCCTATGAGTTGGTGACACTACGTCTTATAAACCGATGCTAAAATGCCATCAATATCTTGTGCTTTTTCTTAATAAAATAACTCCAAAATTGTATCCCCAAACTTATGCAATGTTATGATTTATAGATCAAGAAGGCCTGTTATACACTTCAACATACAGTAGGGTCAGTTATTCTAGTTATTCTGATCGGTATGTTTGATCAGTGCAAGCAACACCAGGGGGTAGATTTACTAAAGGGTGAAGTGACGAACAATGGCAAAGATTCACCAGCATTACCACTTTCAGGGACTTCGACGATTTATTGACGGGCACGGGCGTCACTAGCGAAGGAGATAGACGTTAGAGTTGATTCGCACTCTATTGCCAGATGAATTTTCGCTCTGGCGAATGGATGTTACTCCGCAAATTCACGAAGATGCAGATTTTACTTGACGTTACCTCTTTCACTAGATTTGCCTTCACCAGCTCAGACCAGGTCGAAGTGCAATGGAGTGCATAGATCTTCCTCAATCTTCAGTTACTTACATCATATTCTTTGAGTGGATTAACTGCTAAATTCAAAAAACGCCGGTATCTTTTACTTTTTTCAGGGTGATAGGCTGCAAAAGTAAAACATCTTTTGTTTCCCCCAAACATTTTATAATATATGGGAACATTGTTTTACAGTGGGCTCATGTGTAGGGCATTATAACAACTTTATTTAGGTTCCCTTGGCATGTCTAGTTATCATTGTAAATGTAAAGTATTAGATGCACCATGTAATATAAAGAGGTACATTCAACTTTAAATTTCCTGCTGTATGCAAATTAGCCTGAGCGCAAGACCTCTAACAAAATTGTGCTAGGCAGAATTGAATACTATTGCATCTTCACTTTGATTTGCTTGCACTGCCGAAGTAATACTAGCGAAAATACACCAGCATTTGTCGGCCTCGACAAAACTTCACATCTTAGTAAATTAGCATTGTCTGAGCAAATTCATGCCTGACAAAGTTTTTGCCCTTTAGTAAATTTGTCCCCATATGTTTAGTGTCTTTTCTTGCATTGTGTAAAATGGTAGAAAACCAGTGAAGGAACCCATGTTTCCCTCCTAAATATTCAATTTTTTTGGAGTACTCTGTAGGGTGAAATTTACCCATTGGGTGATACTCATAGTTACATAGTTAAATTGGGTTGAAAAAAGACAAAGTCCATCAAGTTCAACCCCTCCAAATGAAAACCCAGCATCCATACAACCACACACACCCCTCCATACTTATCCCATAAATGATATATGCCCATAGCTATACTAACTGTAGAGTTTAGTATCAAAATAGCCTTTGATATTATGTAATTCCAAGAAATCATCCAGGCCCCTCTTAAAAGCATCAACAGAATGAGCCATCACAACATCACCCGGCAGTGCATTCACAACCTCACTGTCCTCACTGTGAAGAACCACCTACGCTGCTTCAAATGAAAGTATTTTTTGTCCCCTTCCATCCCAGAATTGCGGTCCCTGCTTACCTTCTCATAAAAAGAAATTAAAACATGCTGGCACAAACTCATAGCATTGTTATTTGCTATGAAGTCCAGTATCTTATTCTTTATTAAAGGGCAAGGAAATGCAAAGAAATAAAATCCAATTTTTACTTTATTTAATGAAAAAGAAATCTATCTCCAATATACTGTAATTTAAAAATGTGTAGCGTTTTTATAAGAAACCTGACTGTATGCAGTGAAATACAAAATACAGCATTTCTAGCCTTATTCTATTTTAGACTTTCCTTGCCCTTTAACCCTCAGAAAAGCGTTTCCTACCACCAACGTCAGACCAACTGGCCTTTAGGTTTGAGGCCGAGAACAGGATCCCTTTTTGAATAGCGGCACCACTGTAGCAATTCACCAGTCTCTTGGCACCATGCCAGACCTCAATGAATCCTGAAAAATTAAGTAGAGAGGTTTGGCAATCACAGAGCTAAGCTCGCTAAGTACGCTGGATGAATACCATCTGGCCCCAGACCTTTGTTTATCTTAACATATTATAGTCTCTTTTGAATTTCATCATGTGTGAACCATGCATCATTAGATGTATTATTAGAATTGGGACTATTAATAAGGAAACCTTCATTAGCTGGTTCCTCATTTGTGTAGACAGACGAAAAATATGCGCTCAGAATCTGATCTTTTTGCTCATCAACCAGCTGACCTCCCACTGATATTTAAGGTCCCACCCTTTCCTGCTTAATTTTTTACTATTAACATTTTAAAAATAGTTTTGTATTTTTTTACTGCTTTCTGCTATATCCTTTTCCCACATTGATTTTAGCTTGCCGGATAGCTTTTTTGCATGATTTATTGGCCTACTAGTACCTTGTAAATGATTTGGCTGTTCCAGCTAACTTGAAAGCCTTAAAAGCATGTCTTTTCACCCAAGGTAGATACTCATCATATTGGTTTTGCGCTTTTTAATGTACAGGACAGGGTGATGATCACTTTGAAGGTTTAAAATCACACAGGGTATGTTTTAAAACACAGTGGTTTAGTACCGGCTTTGTGATATTTTATCAAACAAGTGTTTCTTTCTATTATGTATCTCCTACCATTCATTTCAAAGGGAAGCTCCACAGGTACTTGGTGTCTGTGACTATCACTCTAAAACACATCAGCATATGAGTTATATTGATTCATGGTTCTTCTTATTAAAATGAAAGGGAAGAGATCTGCACTGTGTGCCACTGTCCTTCATTACAGACTCTTCACTGTGAATAATTGTTTTTATATTTTTTTTGTCCATAATTATTTTACATAAATATATCAAATAAATATTCATATTGATGTTAGGAGCAGTAGCCCAGCAACCACAGAGATGGAGTCTTAAAGCTACATTGTGAGGTACGGTAAAAACTTTTACCAAGTCAACCAGGACTGGGGTCCAATTGCTACAAGAGGATCCTCCAATGATAATCCTGAATGATCTCTCATTACACTCGACTCTCATTCTGTGTTTCATATGATCATATTTATAATATCTCAAATTCTTTCTTTTTCATACTATCATATTTTACCACAGTTGATGACTTGTCACCTTATATATTACTGCTCATATAAATAGCATTATACTTACCTCCAATCACTGAACAAACAGTTGGTAATTATAACTTTCCCTTTATAAATGAATACCTTGTTATTGTGCTGTTTTTCAACTTTTGACTCTTATTTCTAATAACATATATCAAGATATCTGAGCAGAGCGCTATTAAGTATTTCACAGTATTTCACAGTGGATATATATTTATTCCTAAAACCAAATGCTGAAATACTCATCAGAAAAAGCTATTAATTTATTAGCATGGAAGAGCCTTTTCCTACATAAATCTTTTTGCATAACATTTCTTGGCTGATAATATGAGGATGATTTTACCTTGGGGGCTTTCTGCATGAGTAGAATATCTGGATTTTCACCAAGTCATCCATCAGGTGAGTAGTAATTGGAAAAAATGGATGTGCAATATTCACAGAGCTGGAATAATGGGTTATAGCCAGTGACATTTTATTTGTACTTTATGTCATTTTTCTCTGAATATTTCTCAGAAGACTACTACTTACATAAGTGCCTTCTCCTTTTATGTTTTAACCCTATGATGGACAGATCTAAAAAAAATATATATACATTCCTTAATTTCTCCTGTAGCTTTAAGGAGAGGTAAACTTTCTAACTGCCTAATACCTAAAACTTAACATTCTGTGTACATGGTTTTCTTAAATGGGTGGTTCGCCTTTCATTGACTTTTAGTATGTTAAAGAATAATTAATCAGTTTTTCAATTGTCCTTCTTCTTTGGACTCTTTCCAGCTTTCAAATGAGGGTCACTGACCCCATCTAAAAACAAATGTTCTGTAAGGCTACACACCTATTGTTATTGCACGTTTTTATTGCTGATCTTTCTATTCAGGCACTCTTCTTTTCATATTCCAGTCTCTGATTAAAATCAATGCATGGTTGCTAGTGTAACTGGGACCCTTGCAACCTTGCTATAAAAAGCTACATAAGAAAATAACAACAATAACAAAAGCTAACCAAAAAATTGTTGTAGGGAACATGGCTGCCTCAATCTCAAATCAGAAAACAGACATGCAACTCCATGGAAACAAGCCCATTTGAAATGAGGAAACTTTTATGAAAGCTTAACACAAACTAAAATGTATGGCACTGTCCCTTAAGAATAAGTAAAAGTAAGAATAATTATTAGTTAACGGACTAAAAATGTTTGCACCAAGGCCAACAAAAACTAATGCTAAAAAATATTGTTAAAAAAGATAACTGTAAATGCTAAGCATTTCACTAATTTACAGTGTGGTTTACCGTGTATTCTATATTATCAAATGCAATGTGTTAAATGCAAAGAAGCAGTAACACAAATGCATGGAAATAATTAATTTCCCATCTATGCAAAAATATTTTTTTCATTCTGCATGTATTGTGGAGAAGTTTGGAATGACCCATAAATGAGTTTGATAATAAATTCCCTTTTTCACCAAGGTAATATTAAAGGAAAACTATACCCCCCAAACAATGTAGGTGTCTATAAACAGATATTGCATAAAACAACTCATATGTAAAACACTGCTTCATGTAAATAAACCATTTTCATAATAAAATACTTTTTTAGTAGCATGTGCCATTGGGTAATTATAAATAGAAAATAGCCATTTTAAAAAATAAGGACATACCAAACAAACTATAAAGTTAGGTCACATGAGCCAATTAACAGACAGAGTTGTGTTTTTTGCTTCCACACTTCTTCCTGTTACAGTTAGAGCTGAAATATTTCTGGTCAGGTGATCTCTGAGGCAACACACAGACCATCACAAAATGGTGGTTCAAGGCAAGAGATGTAAAAGGGCAATATTTACTTAAATATACATACCAGGTAGGTAAGATTCTTTAATATGTCACTTGATTTGATATAAACTATCTGTTGCTCAAAAATTCATTTTCGGGGTATAGTTTTCCTTTAAATTGATCAGAAACAATACATTATTTTCTTTATTTTGTTATGTTTTTTTTTGTAATTTTTATTGAAAAGAAAACAAGTAAACCAGATACAGGTTATGTAAACCATATTCACATATTCTTCTGTTCAATGTCCTGTAAAGCAATTACAACATAATAGTAGAAGTAAGGATGGCTTACGGAAGATTGGAAAGTAGAAAAGGAAAAGGAGGGAGAAGGAGAGGGAAGAAGCAGAAAGGGAGGGGAGAGAGAAAAAAAACCCCAGGGGGGATGGAGGAGCCCCACCAGAAGAGATGGGGTGATGTTAGGGGATTTGCATTTGGGCTTTGTAGCCCTCTGTTTCTTTGTAGGATATCCCCCCAAGTAGCCATGAACTTTATATTCTGATCATCTGTGTTTCCTGAGAGTTCCTCAAAGACATACAGCTCTTCTATTTTAGCAAACCACTCCTTCACTGTCGGTACCTGTCTGGATTTCCAGTGTAGAGGAATAATATACTTTGCTGCAGTGAGGAGAAATGGTTCTATGGAGTGCTTAAATGTTGAGATTTTTTTGAATGTTTGAGGTTTTTCCATGTGGAACAACAGGTAGTAGGCCGGTTGTTTATCAAGTGTGCAATTTAAGATTTCTTCAGATATGTTGATTATGTGGTCCCAATATGTTTGTATCATAGCGCAATCCCTGAAAATGTGCAGCATTGTGCCTTTTTCTTTGAGGCATCTCCAACACAGGTCCGAGGTTTGTGGGTATAGCTGCCTCAATTTTACAGGTGTCCTATACCAGTTAGTGAGTATTTTGTAGTTTAGCTGTTGTAGTCGGTTGCACCATGTCCTATAAAGGAGCTTTAATACTAAATTGTCAGTCTGTTCCTCGTTCAGTGAGTAGGGGGCTGATTTTTGAAATTCACGTGAAATGATCGAAGTTTGATCGAATCCCGATCGTACGAATTTTTCGTGAAATCGTATATGCAAATTTGGCCTCTTCGATCATCGAATTTCGAATAGATTGAATGATCGAATATTCAATAATTTGATCATTCGATGATCGAAGAAATAAAAAATGTAGTTATTCGACTGCCTATTTCGCCAGATTGAACCTACCGAATCGCAATAGAAGCCTATGGGAAGCTCCCCATAGGCTTCTGAGGCTAAGTCCTGCTCGAATACCATTCGTACGATCGTAGTGTTCGATCATTCGAATCATACAAATTTTTTCGAAGGAAAATTCACGATTTTTCCGTGAAATCGAACGATCGGTATCTGATCGTACGAATTCATCGAGAAATCGTATTGCGAGCAAAATGATAGCCTAAAACAATTTGATAAGCATTCGATGGTCGATTCATAAAAAAATTCTTTGTAAATTTTCGTATGTTTAGCAGAACTGGTACAGTCTTCCAAAGCAGATTTATTGCTAGATCATACATTGTCAGGCCCAGGTTTGTGGCAAGCCACAAAGGCCTGGGCCTAGAGTGGCAGAATTTTAGGGGTGGCATGCCCTGTGGGAGGTTTGAATATCTCCCGCATGTCTCCAGTGCCCGACCGGTTAGATACATGCACGTGCCCACGCAAAGGAAGGGAACGGAGAGGTGAAGTGAACTGTATATTATCTATTTATCTATCATCTATCTATATATTATCTATCTATCTGTATAGTATCATTTGTCTATTTATCTAAATGTATCATCTATATATTTATCATCTATCTGTAAATCATCTGTCAATCTATATATTTTTCTGTCGACCTGTCTTTCTCTCAGTCTATCTATCATATATCTATCAGTACATCATCTTATCTAGCTACCTATCTGTATGTCTATATAGCTATGTATCGTCTATCATGTATCTATCTATCTGTATATTATTAATCTATTCCTATCATTGGTTGATCTATCTAAATCTATCATCAATTTAACTGTATATCAGCTATCTATTGCTATAATTTGTCTATATATGTATCTATCTCTCATCTATATATCTCTCTCATCTATCTATATCTCTATCATCTATCGATCTGGTGTCTACCTGTTTGGTGTGACCCCTTGTGCAGCAATAACTGCACCTAAATATTTGTACTAACTGTTGATCAGTCCAGCACATCGACTCAAATTGTGATCCTTGTAAAACGGTATAGTGGAGTAAAATCCCTATGTTATGCCACAAAATTGACATTTTCAAGAAACCTGCTTTTTTTATCTTTCCTAGATTATACATGTTACCAGAATTTATGCCGTATTGATGTGGTCCCTCTTAAAATTGGGGTTGTACTGTAAACAGGAACAAAAAAAGAGTTAAAACAAATCTGTGCTAAATAAATATATCTGCAACTTAAGGAAGATGGATCTCAGTAAATTAAACAGTACTATTGATAATTATATTTTCAAAAGTAATGCATTTATTCATTAAAACGTAATTGCAGAAAGTGAATAATCCTTCCAGTAATAAAGCTTGAAGGTCTTATTAAGTAGGTAATAGGCTCTTGAAGGTTAAAATCTGTGATCTTCAGAGATATTAATATATTTTAATCTATTATTTAAGCTTTCAATAAACCATAACAAGAAAATGTAACTGGGTATGACATTTCTAATATTGTGATATTCCTGATAAAATTGTTTCCTATAAAACTTGCTTTATTTGACTTAGAACAAAAAATTGCATTTCACAATGTAATATTTTTCATTTGAAATGTATTACACTGAAAATAGTTTTGCCACTGTTTATTACTCATCCTTCTATTCAGGCCCTCTCCAATTCATATCCTGGTCTCTTATTCAAATCAGTGCATGTTGCTAGGGTAATTGGACCCTAGCAACCAGATTGCTGAAACTGCAAGATGGAGAACTGCTGAATAAAATGCTAAATAACTTAAATACCCTCTGCTATTCTATACTGCTGTGGAATAAGTTGGAGTTTTAAAACTGTGTATTAGTAATAACAGTTGCATGCATAGTAGATGAAGTTGTAAAAAAAAAAAATAGATCCATCTTTAGGTGGCTGAGAAGAAGGTTAAGCTATCTCCTATTTGCATTAGAAGATGAAAAAATACTTCTTGACTCCAAAATTAGAAAGATACACTCTATCTTAAGTAATGCAGAATGCTTGTATTATATTTACCAATTTTACTGCGTGTTGTATGTTTGCATGCAAAATAAACATAGACAATATATCAATTCAATGTGAGCGATAATCATTTAGGGGCTATTGTGTCATCCACAAAGGCTTACTTTTCTTACAGTTATACCCTATCTAATCTCACTTAAGAAAGTGATATGTGCAACCATTTTTTACCAATGGAAAAACTGCAACTTCATATTAATCTTATATTGAATTAATAAAGAATCAACATACAGCATCAACATGTTTTCTAGTGTTTTAAAGAGATTTGGTGCTCGTTAATGCCAGTGGGAGGAAATTTTAACCAAATTGAGGTTATTTCATAGAAGCGTTTTTACATTTGTCTACTCCCTACATAGAATGTAGCTAATTGACATATGGATTCCTAAATTACATCACTAAATCCCTGGTCACCAACAATAACGTTTCTTTCCATCTGCAAAAATCTTCTATTTTAGCGCCCATCTTCAGCTTTTAGAAGTATATTTCTTTGAGTATAAGAATCAAATAGCCTGCTGTATGTCTGGTATATAAAAGTTAAAATAATTTCATAATCCTAATTGCACTTTTTGCAAATAATCCTAATTGCGCTTTTTGCAAATCTGGAATAGTGAGCATACTATCATAATCCATCAACACTGGCAAATGATATATGGTATAAATTACCAATCTCAGTTGACATATTTGTCTACAGTAATTTCTTTCTTCTGTCATGTATTCTTGAGATATATATGTATAGCTTTAAGATGAATCTGAATAAATTGCTTGGAATTATAGAAAGAACCTCTGGTGCCCAAGATTTAATTTCTTTCCAGCTATGCACATCTGCTCATTAGCAAATTGCTAATGCCATTTTTCCACATTGCACAGGCCTTTTCCCGGGTATTAGATTCATAATGTTTGAATTCTTGGCACAAGTCTGGTGTTTCATAGGTTAAATCCTTCACAGTTACCAATAGCTCTATATTATCATAGTTAAAAACGAGCAAATAATACAACTAATTCCTCTGAAATGAGCTTATGTTTCACATCAATCATTTATAGTGGAAATAATGGACTTGTATTTAAATTAATACTGATCTGAAATTAAATAAAAAGGGATTTTTTTTTTTTTATTAAAGACCCTGTTTAGTATTCATGCTATTAGCCATTCTTATTTACAAGAAAGAAATCAGTCTTTGGAGAAAAGACTGCATATGCTACATGTAACTTAAAAAAAAATGGGAGAGTTTATTTATTTTTCATCGTTATGAGCAAACACCATCTGGCAAAGCAGCTCAGAGGATAGAAATATTAAAGGAACCACAGAAAGTTATAGCACACTTCAATTCATTTTGCTTAGCAGGAAAAAAAACAGAAGTCATTGGAGGGAATCGTAAAAATAAGACAACAATATCTTTTGATTACAAAAAGCTCAGTGGTGGAGAATACCGGGGAGAGAGAGAGAGAAATTCATTAAAATATGAACAATACTTGAAAGAAGCTAGTAGATGCAGTACCTATTCTCCCCTGATGACTTTAAATTACAAGGGTTTCCTAAGCTACAGCAATCTGCCACAGTTAAATTAAACAGGGACCTTTTCTCTGCAGGGCAACTTAATTCGGTTGTGCTGAAATTCCTTCAAGCAGATTTGGAAAATTGCTGTATATTGAAGACTAGTGCAAGGGAAAAAAAAGCTCAAAATCCCTTTTACCAATAATGGGTCGCTGAATTATTAATCTCCCCGTAGAACAAAATTGTTGTACAGACTGCATAGCGGCTTATTTAGAGATGGTTAGAAATCAACTCTCTATTCCTTCAGTTAAAATCGATTTTTATGGGTTTTTGTACCAAGGCAGATTTTCCCATTTTTAATAATAAAATAAATGCTAAGCATTTCAATGGAGAAGATTTTTTTTGGGGGGGGGGCAAATTGTTCGTAATATGATCAGATTTAGGGGTGCTTTGTTTGTCCAAAGGAATTACCACCTAAAAAAAAATTATAATAATTATTGAGTTGTTAGCAGTGAGCACGCACATATGAACCCCATACATATTCTTATTACAGGGGTAAGCAGAAACTATACAGCAATAATCAGTTACTCATACTAATGCAGAAATAATACTATACTTGTAAAGCTAATATTGTATATAAATATGGATAGTTGACATATTATGGCAT
>CM044431.1:123448833-123481543 GCA_024363595.1 Xenopus borealis
CCTCCACCCCATAAGACCCTGCCCCTGAACCCCTTCTTTTAAATTTGTGCAAATGCATGTGACTAAATCAGGCCTGGACTAGCAATGTGTCTACCAGGGTCAGACTGGGTTAGAAAGACACTGGGAAAACTTAATGGGCTCTGACCAATGTTTACTCTAATTCCTCCTCAGCTATGTACGCAAATACATTATTTTGGCCACACAGCTTAGAAGAAACATTGGCTCAAAACCTCAGAGGCCCCACTGACCCAGATCAGCACCTTTCCGAAAACCTTGTGCCTTTGCTTTGCTCCCCCTGATCACAGCCACAAAGACAGAAGTTAAAGGTGTGCAGGGTGGAGGGTTGTAGTATTGGGTAGTGTGGGGGCTCCTGAGGTGGAAGCCCTGGACCCTTAGTCTGATCCTGGAGCCCACCACCCACCCCTGTCACAGACAAGTTCCACATTGTTCCACCAGGCAGAGCAGGTACATTATACCCAGAAATATAATAAGTGAGGTTTTTGCAAATCTTACATACCGATGTATAATCCCGTTCTTGTGGAGAAACTGCAAGCCGCACACCATCTCCGCGGCGTAGAATCTTTGGGAATAAAACAAAATATTAAAAAAATGAAGAAGACAAAACTGTTCTTACTGGTTCTGTTATTACCACCCATATTTCTCCTCAGGCCTGCCCCATACAATACTGTGCAGTCACAAGTAGTGCTGCATTTATTGAGATGTGCGGGTCTGGGCACAAGGATTTGCTCCTGTGAGGTAAAGTTGGTTTGCACCAGCTTTTTGTACTTGTTTTTGTCCCCTGCCTTTTTTTACCCCAGGAATACTAACCTAATTGTATTCTCGCTTTTGTAAAAAAACTAAAAAAACAACTAGATTGTCTATGTTATACTCTGAAATACAAATGACAAATATATCTGTTCCCTGTGGAGCACTCACCAAAGCAGAGCAGTGGCCCAGGTGCTCCTGCCCCAGGACTCAGCTCAGAGGGGCGGTCAATCCATAAAGAGCAATAAAATGTATAGGGCACTCTGGAACCAATATGCAGAGCAGACCAAAAATGTTTGTAAATCTTTATTTAGACAATGATCTGAAGCTTAAGTATGTTAATCTGACACTTAATCATAAGATATGGTCTGATCCGATCTTGGTTCCAGAGGGCTCTATACCTTTTATTGCTCTGTGTTATACTCTGCTCTGTCTATTACGCTGTACCCTGCACACATTTGGTCACTTACATTATGGAGTCCAGGTCCAGAAGTCCTCCTTTGTACAGCTGGTCATGTAAGGCCCCTCCGTTGACATACTCCATGGCAAACACAGCATGCCGCTGGATGGAAAAAATAAAAGGGAATATTTTAAAGCACTTGCACAAAAAGTATTCCATTTGTTTAGGGATCTATTGTCACCCAAGTGCTTTCTTGTCACATTTTGCTGCATTGGCATTATTACACACACTGGTTTTATGGCTAAGAAATGCTTGGTAAACATATCTACTGTAACCAAGGTGGCCAGGAGAAATCAATTATTCTCATATTTGTATTGCTAACTCCCTTCTTGCTTGTTCAAAAAATTGTCCAACTGGCAGGAAACCCCAGAATTAAAATGGAATTTTGGTATATTGTGAATGAGAAAATGTAACTCAGAAAATTATATTATTATGCGAAAATATATTAAGTGAACAAAGGGTAACTGTGCATAGAGGAATTGTAATTTGTCAGAAACCCTGTGTTGGCATGATCTGCTCACTCACCAGTGCCAGGCAAGGATAAATTATTATTAACATGTATTTCTATAGCGCCAACTTATTTTGTAGCGCTGTATAAATTCCCATCCACTACCATGCCGACTTCAAGGTGAGACCCCAACCCCACCTGCCCATTTGCTTGTCACAAATATGCCCCAATAAGTTATTGTCCCTATCTTTTACCCGAGTGTGGAATGCTCCATAGGAATGGCAAAGGTACGGGCATCCAGCAGCGACCTTCAGCACTTTAGCCTCTAAGGTGAGGCTAGAAAGTGGGATGTTGTCACTTTTCTTTATCACCTTTATGGCTACAGGCTCGCTTTTGTTGGGCAAAGATGCCAAGTACACCTGTAAAAGACAGAGAAAGAAATACAGTAAATGATCATGAGATTTTCTCTAGGTTCAAGGCTGGATTTACCTATAACACCACCCAGGACTTTGTTTTGAGGAACACTGATACATGGCCTGAAAGTGCCATTAGTCCTACATAAGAATATGACTCATCTCAATATGTTCTAGATCTAAGTTTATGAACATGAGAACAATAGCAAAAAAACGTATTTTTAATAGAGGCACCCCCAATAATTTTGATACCTTGGATTTGGGATTATTATATGTGGTCTTTCTATAATTCATATTAGGGAATCACCAGAGGACAGATTCCAAATATATTGAAAGGCAATTATATTGACATCATTTCCCAGACTTTCATTACTTACCTTGCCATAAGAGCCACTCCCAAGCTCAGCGTGGATCCCACACATGCTGACTGCCACGGGGAGAGGAATGTCATCTTCTCGGAGGGGTCTCTTCTGGTCACTCCCTCCTTCTAGGAGAAAAGACGTGTAAGTCAAATTGAAGTAGTTCCTTTGTGCATACTGGCTTTTATTCAAAGAAGTGGGTCACCTTTAAATTAACTTTTAGTACATTATAGAATGGCTAATTCTAATTGGTCTATTGGTCTTCAGTTTTCTTTGTTTTCAACTGTTTTAAATTATTTCCAGCTTTTAAATGAGGCCTCTGATCCCATCTAAGAAACAAATGCTCTGCAAGGCTACACATTTATTGTTATTACTACTTTTTATTACTCATGTTTCTTTTGAGCTTCTCTCCTATTCTTTTTCCAGTGTCTTATTCAAATCAATGCATGGTTGCTAAGGTAATTTGAACTCTAACACACAGATTACTGAAATAGTGAACTGTAGAGATGCTGAACAAAAAGCTAAATAACTAAAAAAACACAAATAATACAAACCAATTGTAATTTGTCTCAGAATATCACTCTCTACACCATACTAAAAGTTAATTTAAAGGTTAACAGCCCCTTTAATATGATGAAAAGAGACTGTGCATAATACATATTCTAAGTACAGGTATGGGATCCGTTATCCCGAAACCCATTATCCAGAAAGCTCTGAATTACAGAAAGGCTGTCTCCCATAGACTCCATTATAATCAAAATTTAAAAAAAAAATGATTTTCTTTATCTCTGTAATAATAAAACAGTAGCTTGTACCTGATCCAAACTAATATATAATTAATTTTTATTGGAAGCAAAAGAAGCCTATTGAGTTTATTTAATGTTTAAATGATTTCCTATTAGTATTAAGGTATGTAGATCCAAGTTACTTAAAGATCCATTACCTGGAAAGCCCCAGGTTCCGAACATTCTGGATAACAGGTCCCACAGCTGTACAGCTTAACATATATATATATATACACACACATATATATATATATATATATATATATATATATACATATATATATTGCACTCTATAAAACTACTTTATATAACAAAGGTTCAAAACATAATTTTTCTCCTTTATTTTTTACTATTACTGTTTTTAATGTGAAGGTTTGTAATTCATTCAACACCCCAGCAAAATATTCTCAATTAATTAATTGAGAAATGTGCCTTGTGCTAGAAATAGTTCAACAAATAATCAATTAAAAAAACTACTACAATTCTATGACATCCCCCACAAATATCCTAGTTAATTAATGAAGTTAATGATTATAAATTAAGTTACCCAAAAATTAAAGTGCCACGTGCTAGAGATTCAATAAATAATTAATCAAACTACTACAATTTTCTATCATCCCCCACAATTACCCTAGTTAATAGATGAAGTTGATGAATACTAATTGAATTACCCAAAATTGATTTTTAGACAGTACCTTCGCTTTCCATGATTCTCAATAAAAAATTGATTTGATTTGCGGTCTAAACAATTAGTAAAATTAGTGATCCAATTTACAACATTCCCCCCAAAAAAATTATTATCATAACATCACATGGTTTAAAGATTGAAAAAGGAAAAAAAAGAGGATAGTGGTGGAGTTATCCCAAAAGCTTCTATCTCAGATTTTTCTAACTAGGCCCTGGGTTTACCACACGGGGAGAAGACAGAACATAGGGAACTGTGATCTCGTTAGTTTCCTTCACTTGCATGGAACTAACTTGCCTGAAAAACCACAAATTCCCTATGTCCTGTCCTAGACCGCAAATCAAATCAATAATTTTATTGAGAATCATGGAAAGTGAAGGTACTGTCTAAGAATAAAATTTTGGGTAATTTAATTAGTATTCATCAGCCTTATCTATTAACTAGGGTAATTGTGGGGGCTGACATAAAATTGTAGTAGTTTGATTAATTAATTATTTATTGAATCTCTAGCACGTGGCACTTTAATTTTTGGGTAACAATTTATAATCATTAATTTCATTAATTAACTAGGATATTTGTGGGGGATGTCATAGAATTGCAGTAGTTCTTTTAATTGATTATTTATTGAACTTCTAGCACAAGGCACTTTTCTCAATTAATTAACTGAGAATATATTGCTGGGGTGTTGAATGAATTACAAACCTTCACATTAAAAACAGTAATAGTAGCGGGAGTTACGAAGCACTAAACACTTATGTATAAAAAACACTTATGGTACTGCAATGAATTATAATTGAGAAGGTCACAATTAATTTGAGGGTGAAGTGATCCAAAGCTGTTTTGTAAAATAGGAACAAGAGACAGAACGAGGTGTTACTTCTTTTTCTACTCTTTTATTAAAATAAAATTTGAATATTGGTTACTATACCTCGATCTGCGCTCATTAGATAAAGGTATGTGCACTATACAAAAAATATATATAGTCGAACAGTAACTGTCTTTTTTAGGCCCATTTGCCCATTTTTACTTACCTTCTGCTTGGACTTTGTCATCATTTCTTCTGGACCTTTTTCTTCCTCCTTCCTTTTCTTCTTCCTCCTTGATGTTGTCACTGCACTGATGTCGCTTCACCTTCTTCTTCCTTTTTTCCTCACTTTTTCCCTCAGTGCTGCCTTCGCTGTTCATATTTCTCTTCATCCCTGTCTTCTCCTTTTCCATGCCTGCAATTAAAGAGGGAATAAATTGATGTTTTTCCTCACTTATTATTTGAGGAGTAGTCTTCTCCATAGCTGGAGGCATTTTTCACCCATAATTGGAGAATTTGCTTTCGGCAAGCAAAAAACAAAAATCGCAAATTTGACGCTCAGAAAAATCACAAATGATGAACGCTGATATGAGTCAAACCATGAACTCAGACCAACGGTCACGTTCAACTGTCACAGTGGCATGGCAGTATATGTGCATACATCAGAGAATTTCTAATTTCTAATTAGAATTTGGTAGATTGAGAAACATAGAATCTGCTTAATAACCTTTTTTTACAAGTCTTAACTCATTTTGGAAACCTTTCCTAATAAATCTGTGTTCTATTTGCAAACCATATTTTTTAAATTAAGTTTTCGCATATACCATTTGTAAGCTCTGACAGTGAACACACACTGCATAAGTAGAATATCTTTTTTGTGTCTTCAAATAAAGTATGAAATATATAGAAATATATTACAGTAGAACTATCACTGTCATTTTTATGCCCACTGCCCATTTTTACTCACCTTCTGCTTTGATGGTACCCTTATTGCTTCGGGATCTTTTCCTTCCTCCTTTCTTTTCTTCCTCCTCCTTCATGTCACTGCACTGATGTTTCTTCACCTTTTTCTTCCTTTTTCTCCCACTTCTTTCCTCAGTGCTGCCTTTGTTGTCCATCTTTACCTTCACCCTGATGTTTTCTCCTGTCTTCTCCTTTTCCATCTCTGCAAATGAAGCTGGAATAAGCTGTTTTTCCTCACTCCTTATAGGAGGAGTACTCTTCTCCACAGCTGGAGGGTTTTCTTCACCCATAATTGGGGAAATCGCTTTGGGCAAGCCAAAAAAAAAAACGCAATTTGACGCACAGAAAATGACAAAAGATGCACACTGATCTGAGTCAAACCACGCACTGAGACCAACGGTCACTTTCAGCTCAAGACTGACATGTGACCAACGGTCACAATGGCATGACCAGTATATGTGCATACATCAGAGCATTTCTTAAACACTCCTTAAGCAGTTGCTAGATTTCTCAATCTACCAAGTTGTCATAAGTTTTTTAATAACAGTCTGACATTAATTTTGGAAACCTTTCCTAATGAATCTGTGATCTATTTAGCAAACCATATTTTTTTCATGGGCTACTAAAATGCCCTTTGAGCGCTTGAAAGGGAACATGGTGGTTTCTTGTGTTCTAACTAAATCGGTGTTCATCATGCTGTAATGGCGAATGCATCTGAAATTGTACGACATTTTACAAAGGCAGATGTTACCATCTCTGAATGTCTCGCAAGTCCGACAATTTTCTAAAATGTCGTATATCTTTTCATCTTACAGACGACATTTTATACGACATTTTATATTACATTTTATAAGTCATTTTAAAAGACAATTTGACCGACATTTTCATTTTGGAGAGCCTAATGTGTCGGAAAAATTGTCGGCAATTCATTTTCCTTCGTTTAGGAGCAATTCATAAAAATGTCGGGGGAAAGTGGCGCCGAAAAAAACACGCTCACTTTTCACTACACTATTTCAAAAGTGTCGTATATGTTGGAAAATTATGGGGCTATTGCCCCATACCTGTCAATTACCCAAAAGTCCAGGTCCCCTGCAGGCAAGTTCATGGGCGCTATCTTGTCCCGCAACGTCTTCTTCCTTGATCCGGCAGCGTTTGGCGGCGTATGCGTTCCCGTTTGGTACTGCTGCGCATGTGCCCGAACTTCACAAAGTTTACGAAAAAAGAAATCTGAAAATTCCGTTAAGTTCGGGCGCATGCGCAGTAGTACCAACCGGCAAGTGCGGCCTACTGTGCATGTGCCGCCAGATCAAGGAAGAAGACAAGATGGCGTCATGCCTAGAGGGGACCTGGACTTTGGGGTAATTAAAAGGTTAGGGGCAATAGCCTGGGCAGAGGGGGGCCTATGGGCGGAGCAGTTTAAGCGCCAGAGGGGTTAACTTCCCCTTTAATTACAGTATATTGAAGATAGATTTCTTTTTTTTCTTATATTTCTGCCTTTGCATCCCCTTTAAAGAAAGAAAAAAGACTTTTTGACTGTATGATTTTTTTCTCAAATGTCAGGTAGCTAGGGTTTTGCTTTACTGCACTTTCTATATATCCCAGCTACCTATCGGCTCAGTACGGTCATTTTAAATAGCCTTCTGATTTGTTACAAGTGTCTTTCTGTAATGGTTTAAACAAAGTATATTTATTCTTTAGATAGAACTTTAGTTTCCCTTTTATAGCTTTCTTTTCCTTCTTACTTGCTCCTATACCTCATTTTAGGGATGCACCGAATCCACTATTTTGCATTTGGCTGAACCCCCGAATCCTTTGAGAAAAATTCGGCAGAATACCCAACCGAATCTGAACCCTAATTTGCATATGCAAATTAGGGATGGGGAAAACATTTTTTACTTCCTTGTTTTGTGACAAAAAAATCATTCAATTTCACCCCCCCCCAATTTGCATATGCAAATTAGGATTCGGTTTGGCTGGGCAGAAGGATTAGGCTGAATCTGAATCCTGCTGAAAAAGGCAGAATCCTTAACTGAATCCTGGATTCGGTGCATCCCTACCTCATTTACATTGATGAAAAGACTGAGCACTAAGGCACCTGGACACCATGCCAAGAATACATGTAGACAAATACAAGAGGTCCTCTGCACTCAACCCATTATCAATATATTTAAGACATTGAGACATTCTGTGCATACAGCTACAAAAAAAATGCCTTACCCTTTATACAAAACAGGGATTGTTTGTCCATATATTGCAATATATTTAAGCTGGCCAACTAAATCAAAGTCATCCCATATCTGGCCAGTCCTACACTAATTGTATCTGATTCATTAAGAATTCTATTGCTTCATTATACATTTTATAAAGAGACTAAGTTTTACCTGGAACTTACTTGCTGCTTTCAAAGTAAAACTCCTAAACTTGGTTGCTCTTTTATGAGACACCAGTGGGATCACCTGACTATAGCTGGGAGGGGTGGGGGCTACAACAAGGAGCTGGTCACTACTCCTGTATAACTATAGCAAACAAGGGAAAGTTGTGCTCACCACTAATTTTTAAAACCATTAGGCGGGGGCTATGACCACAAAATACATATAGACAAATACAAGAAGTCCTCTGCACTCAACCCATTATCAATATATTTAAGACATTGAGCATACAGCTACTATAAAATGCCTTACCCTTTAAACAAAACAGGGATTGTTTGTCCATATATTGCAATATATTTAAGCTGGCCAACTACGTCAAAGTCATCCCTGGTCTGGCCAGTCCTACTCTCAAATTGCATCTGATTCATTAAGATTTCTATTGCTTCATTATACATTTTACAAAATGCCAAGAATACACATGCCAGGGACAGAAAGTTGTCTTGGCACATATGTATCTCATCACATGCTGAGAGACAGAGATAGATGGTTGTAGGCACTCGGAATCTGAAAGTGCAAAAGTTCCAAAGTGTTTTGTGTTTACTAGCATGGCACTGTTGTAAGGCTGAAAGAGTACATCTTATAAATTATTTTTCTCTTTAAAGGGTCAGTCGACCTGGCATTAATTTAGTATGAGCTATATGTTGATATTATGATAACATTTTCAGCTAATCTATTTTTATTCAGGTTTTTGAATGATAGTTGGTACTTACCACTAGGCGCCTTAGTGCTATTGTAAAATGTCCCCTTTAAATAGGCAGAAGTGTATAAGGGTGTACCTAACTTTTGCATGTAAGACATTCTTTGGCTGCATGCTTTCAGGTAAAAGAGCAGCTGGCTAAGGGGGATTTCTATACAACTATAATGGAGAGAGACCCCTCCCCACAGTCCCAACTTCACCCCACAATTGCAGGGTGACCTTCCTCTATAGTTACATCAGTGGCAGCATGTGTGGTTATACCATATAGCTTGCCATAGTACAAGTATTATACATAGGGACAGAAGAGAGTGGTGGTACTTACCAGTGGATTGGGAAAGAGATGGAATACCAACATTATTCTTTTATAAAATGCATCATATTCATCATCACCATTAATTAACTCTGCAGGGCGATCAATCCCAAAACTTGCACCATCGGCTGATGTAATGGACCTAGGAATAAGGTTGGGGCATGAAAAATATATTATGTAAGTTTACATCAGTCATTTTCACAAATACTGTACAAAACAACTGGCTTACGTTTAACTTATCTATTAAACATTTATCTTTGGGCCAAAACTTGTACAGTTTGATGGGATGTCAGGCGAGTGAGCTCTACAGACCAAAAGAATATGGATTAACACAGCCAAAAGGACCCCCTCTATTATACAGATGCAATACTGGGCAGAAACATGCTAAGCTTCTCCTCAGCTGGAGAGTTTTGCCAAGGAAGAAACTATTAGTCAAGGTGGCACCAATACATCAAGAGAAGGCCTGAAGCTTTCAATTGCCTGTTACTACTTAAAGTCCAGTGGCATAAATGAAAAATGAATGTGATGATGTTTCACACAAATACATAAGACACCTAAGGGAGGGTTTTGGGAGATATTTTGCACAAATATACATGGCTGGAAAAGCTCAAAGCCAATAGACAAATTTGCAATTTGCTGCAATACTTGAGAGGGATACTTATGCAAAAGACATAGGTAAAAAAGCTACCTTTGCTTTTCAGTGCTATGAAATAAAAAATATGTACAATGTTGTTATTATGTAGGTAAAATGAGAAAACTATTCAAGTTTTTGCAAGTCCCTATATAAAGGTGTTTTATAGTATAATCTGGCAATGCCCTCTAGTGGCATGATGCTGTAATACCATTGAACTGAAAGAAAGCGAATGGATGTTTCTAATGAATGCACTAGGTCCAATGGGCCTGAATGAGAGCATCACGCTGAATGTATTCACTTAAACCAGCGGTTCTCAACCTGGGGGTCGGGACCCCTTCACAGGGGTCCCTTAAGGGGTTCCAGTAGCAGGTTTATCTCTCTCCCCACTAGCCCTGGGGCAAGGTTGTAGCTCTCCGGGTGTTGGTTCTGGGAGTTGTAGTTCAGTAACCTGTGTAGGCAAGCCAGTTGCACTACAACTTTCTATATCCCCTTAGTAGGGACTGCCATACAGCTCTCCCTGCCCATTTAAAATAAGTAAAATTAACATGGTAATTGGAGGGTGAGCACAAAATGGGTGTGGCAAAAAAAATTTGCCGCACTACGCACGGAAAACAAACCTTTATGCAGCCTCCTGTCTCCTGTACTTTCCTAACAATCCGCTCTGGGCTGGCAACGAAAATATTTTAATATTTTCTGGTTGGGGGTCACCACAACATGAGGAACTGTATTAAAGGGTTGCAGCATTAGGAAGGTTGAGAACCACTGACTTAAACTCTCATTATTCCTGTGTCATGTGATACAAATGTAGAATATATGTATCCAACTGGCTACCATAAATAGAGCTAAGCCTCCCGCGACTACATACCTTTGACAAATCCTGCAACATTGCGGGGGCCAAACACACGTCAGGCGTATTTTTAGATTAGTCAGGCAGGGGGATTGAATCGTACTAGTTATTGAGAACATTGCCGCAGAGAATCAACCAGGAGGGAAGCTGTGTGGGTGAAGCGGTGGGAGATTGAGCTTTTTGGCTGGGTCAGTAAGCTTAATGCTCCATGTGAGCTTTCTGTGTAATTACCAGGTGGTTATCCTTGTGGATATAGGGGAATCTCAAACCACACTGGATATTCAGACCTCCGCCATAGAGAATCTTCCAGGAGGGAAGCTTTTTGGGTAAAGGGGTGGGTGATTGAGCTTTTTTGACTGGTGCAGTAAATCTTATACTCCTTTCTTTGATACACATTATCTGACACTTCTCTAGACCACCACCACACTTCTTTAACCGGAAGCGAAGCTCTGTTGGTGTATAGTAGTATGATTGACCAAGGCACACAGTTTGTGAAGACTGATACATGTTAGTTTACTGCTCCGTATCACCTGCTCCACTCATTATACCAGCCACTAGATATAGGCCAAACACATCAGTCTTTTACCTTTTCTATGGCGTATCCCAATCGCTATTTACATTAGTTTACTCATCTCATGTTCCTGACCTTATTTTAATGCTTTCTGGACTTAGCGTTTTTAACTACTTAAAAGTTAAGTTTTATTTGGTTCTGTGGTTTTGGATGTTGTGATGGGGAGGTGCAATTTCAAGGGTTACACTTTTTCTTTTTGGTTTTGCTAGTTACTTTTAACCCTGCACACCATCTATTGTTTCTCCTTAATTGATGGGTGGTGCTCCCTAATTTGCTGTTAATTACATCCCATTGAACTGGCAATGAAAACGAAAATACTTGAAAACGGGAACTCCTTGATCTTCAATTCCCAGCTCATCTCCGTCCTTATATCCAGTGTTTTCCACAGTGAATTTGAGTTCCTTGGAATAGACCGATTCCTGACCTTCCTATGGTTAGAAGATAGCAGCCTGATGAGATATTCACAAACATCCAACAAAAAGTGATTTACACTCTGGCTTTCACATAGAAACAAATTGCTCTTAAGTACAGGACGTAAGTACAATGGTTTCAAGACTTCTGGAATTTAGTACTGAACTCTTTACTACTGAGTTCTGCAGTTACTGACTGTGTTCTGAACCATGACATTCTTGGTGTTAATAAACACAGAAATCATACCATCTTGTACCACGTGTATAAATACCCCCAGACCTCCGAGCAAGATGGTAAATTGTCAATTACATGGATAAATACCCCCAGAACTAAGAGCAAGATGGTACAGCGGCAATTACATGTAGAATTACCGCAGAACTCATAGCAAGATGGTACAGTGGAAATGACATGTATAAATACCCCAGATCTCAGAGTAGATGATACGGTGGCAATGACATGGAATAATACCTCAGAAATCAGTAGTAAAATACCCCCAGAACTCAAACCAAGACGGTATAGTGGCAAGATAGTATGGTACCAATTACATGTATTAATACCCCAGAACCCTGAGCAAGATAGTACAGAGGCAATTACACATATAAATACGCAAGAACACTGAGCAAAATGGTATGTTGCAATTATATGTATAAATACTCCAGAACTCAGTGGCAAAATAGAACCAGACCTCAGACCGAGATGGTACGGAGGCAATTACATGTATAAATACCCCGGAATTCAGAGAAAGATGGTACGGTGGCAATTGCATGTATAAGTACCCCAGAACACTGAGCAAGATGGTATGGTGGCAATTACATGTATAAATACCCCAGAACTCTGAGCAAGATGGTACGGTGGCAATTGCATGTATAAATACCCCAGAACACTGAGCAAGATGGTACGGTGGCAATTGCATGTATAAATACCCCAGAACACTGAGCAAGATGGTACGGTGGCAATTACATGTATAAATACCCCCAGAACTCAGAGCAAGATGGTACGGTGGCAATTACATGTATAAATACCCCCTGAACTCAGAGCAAGACGGTACGGTGGCAATTGCATGTACAAATACCCCCACAACTCAGAGAAAGATGGTACGGTGGCAATTACATGTATAAATACCCCCTGAACTTAGAGCAAGACGGTACGGTGGCAATTGCATGTACAAATACCCCCAGAACTCAGAGAAAGATGGTACGGTGGCAATTACATGTATAAATACCCCCTGAACTCAGAGAAAGATGGTACGGGGCAATTACATGTATAAATACCCCAGAACTCAAAGTAAGATGGTATGGTAGCAATTACATATATAAATACCCCCAGAACGCAGAGCAAGGTGTTATGATGGCAACTGTAGGTGTAAATACCCCAAAACTCAAAGCAAGATGGTAAGGTGGCAATGACATCTATAAATACCCAAGAACACTGAGTAAGACGGTACGGTGGCAATTATATGTATACATACCCCCAGAACTCAGAGCAAGATGGAACTGTGGCAATTACATGTAGAAATACCCCAGAACTCAAGCAAGATGTTATGGTAGCAATCACATGTATAAATACCCCCAGAACACAGAGCAAGGTGTTACGATGGCAACTGTAGGAGTAAATACCCCAGAATTCAAAGCAAGATGGTACGGTGGCAATTACATGTATAAATAACCCCTGAACTCAGAGCAAGATGGTGCGGTGGCAAAATACCCCTAGAACTCAGAGCAAGATGGTACTGTGGTAATTTCATGTACAAATACCCCCAGAACTCAAAGCAAGATGATACGGTGGCAACAACATGAATAAATACCCCAGAACTCAGAGGAACATGGTACGGTGGCAATTACATGTATGAATACCCCCAGAATTCAGAGCAAGATTGTACGGTGTCAATTACATATATAAATACCCCCAGAACTCAGTGGCAAAATACCTCCAGAACTCAGACCGAGATGGTACGGTGTAAATTACATGTATAAATACCCCAAAACTCAGAGCAAGATGGTTCGGTGGAAATTACATGTAAAAATACCCCCAGAACTGAGAGGAAGATGGTTCAGTGGCAATTACATGTATAAATACCCCCAATGCTGGACTGGCCCACCAGAATACCAGGAAAACTCCTGGAGGGCCAAGGTGTCAGTGGGCCCTCGTGCTGCTAAACCTTTGACCTATTTCATGGCTATTCCCTATTTCTATAAGAACAAAGAGGCTAAATAGATGGAATAATTGATTATAGTTTGTAAAGAAAACAAACTATCAGACTAGAGGTTGATTGAGTAGATGAAGATATTAGTACTGAGAGTGGCCCCTGGTCTAAGGTTTTATGTTGGGCCCCTGGTGTCCCAGTCCAACAATGAATACCCCAGAATTCAGAGCAAGATGTTACGGTGGCAATTGCATGTATAAACACCCCAGAAATCAGTGGACAAATACCCCCAGAACTCAGACCAAGATGGTAAGGTGGAAATTACATGTAAAAATACCCCCAGAACAGAAGAGCATGGTACAGTGGCAATTACATGTATAAATACCCCAGAACTCAGAACAAGATGGTACGGTGGCAATTGCATGTATAAACACCCCAGAACTCAGATTAAGATTGTACGGTGGCAACTGTAGGTGTAAATACCCCAGAACGCAAAGTAAGATGGTACGGTGGCAACTACATGTATAAATACCCAGTACTCAGAATAAGATGGTACACCGTACAGTGGCAATTACATTACCACCAGAACTATGAGCAAGATGGTACGATGGCAGTTACGTGTATAAACACCCCCAGAACTCAGAGCAACATGGTATGGTGGCAAAATACCCCCAGAAATCAGAGCAAGATGGTACAGTGGTAATTGCATGCATAAATAGGGTTGCCACCATTTTTTGAAAAAAAATACCGGCCTTCCTTTATATATATATTTATTTTTCCTATTAATAACATTGGGATCAACCATCAAAAATACCGGCAAAGACGGTAAAATACCAGCCAGGTGGCAACCCTATGTATAAATACCCCCAGAACTCAGACCAAGATGGTAAGGTGGCAATTACATGTATAAATACCCTAGAATTCAGAGCAAGATAGTTCCGGTGGCTGTTTCCACTCAGCTTAGCTGAGGCTGCTGTGTGTTCTGTGCAGGGGGGGGGGGGGGGGGGGGGGGGGGGGGGGGGGGGCTGAGAGGGATCAGGTTACACACACAGGAGCCAGAAGGGAGGAAGAAAAAAAAACTTCTTTGGCACAAAGTACTTCAAGGTACAAACTGGCCAATCAGGGGATGCTCCAGCTTTTACAGCTAGTTGAAAGTGCTGCTGCTTAAAGCTTCCTAATTGGCCAATTTGCACGCTGAAGTCCTTCATGCTGAAGGACCTCCTTAGGCGGCCGTAGAATAGCCTGCTGGTTATTTAGGAGCCATATTTTCTTGGTGGGGCCCCCGGTAATAACAACACTGCTGCCCTGGCTTTTTTATACTTCACCCCACAAAGCTACCATAGGGGACAAAACCCCACCACACAAATTTGCATTTTCTCTCTTCCCAAATAAGAGAAAATGCAGGGTAGTTGAGACATCCCACTTGCTAAAAGGAAGTGGGTGACGTCACTGACACGTGAATGTCTCCGTCACGTGACAATGGATGCATATTTAAACGTAGGGTTGCCACCTTTTCCTGTGGCTGAACCCGGACAGGGGGGCGGGCCCATGCCATCGATGGGGCGGAGCTATGACGACGCGATTGCCAATTGGCAGATCGCTGTGTCAATCAAGCTAATCCCGCCCAGTTTTCCTTATTTGGAAACCCGGGCAGGAAGTATTGACCCGGGCAGCCCTTCAAAATACCGGGCTGTCCGGGTCAAAACCAGACCGGTGGCAACCCTATTTAAACGTTTGGTACTCTGAGATTGTTGGCAGCTTTTTCTTCGGAAAGTACCTCAATGACATCATGGTCATGTAGGGTCACAACTTCTGTTGGTCACTAAATTGTTTGGGTCTGTATCACTAAAGGAAACACAAATACATACAAAGGAAGGGTGGAACTAAAAAGCAGCACTGCCATGCAGAACACACAGGCCAAACTGTCAGCAAACATTGAACACTGAGCACACAGCAGCAGTAGCGCACATGTTGTCCACTGTAGCAGTCATTTCATCCTTGGCTCACTCACAGCAGCAGGCTTCTCACACAAATGTCCATGCCAGCACCAAGAATTTATTAATTAGCCTTATACTGTGACTGGGGAGCTACTGGGGCATATTTGGAGACACACATCTTTACTGCTAAAGGGTTGCGGTTGCCTTGGGCTGGTATAGAAGCCAAAAACATAATGTATAACATTCCTAGCCTACTTCTTTAGTTTCACTTTCCTTGTCCTTTAAGGCAGGGCCTTCACTAAGTGGAAATAATGCAGTACGGCTGTAGTGAGACTACAACTACCATAGGCTTCTGTGCTTAAAAGTAAAATAAAGGACGTCAGGAGGGTAAGGGTAGCCGACCGGGCTGTCTAGAGCACACTGTCGGCTTGATCTCACCCTGGAAGGCAAAGGCAGTGGATTTTCACTATTGAAATCCACTGTGTATGCCTGCACCCAGACCGACTTAATGACTCCGGTGTGGGTAAGGTAAGTTCTGCTTACTGCATAGGAAGGATTCTCAGCCAGGATTTTTCAGCAGACTATGTTTCAGCCCCATGTAGCATAAGCCTAAGGCAGTGATCCCCAACCAGCAGCTCGAGAGCAACATTTTGCTCTCCAACCCCTTGGATGTTGCTCCCAGTGGCCTCAAAGCAGGTGCTTATTTTTGAATTACTGGCTTAGAGGCAAGTTTTGGTTGCATAAAAAACAGATGTCCTGCCAAACATTCTCTCCTGTAGACTGCCAGTCCATATAGGGGCTACCAAAAAGCCAATCAGAGCTCTTATTTGACATCCAGATGGACTTTTTCATGCTTGTGTTGCTCTTCAACTCTTTTTTAAATATGCATAGTACACTAGGACTTACTAGAAATGTAGTACTGTGCATTAGGGATGCACCGAATCCACTATTTTGGATTCGGCCGAACCCCCCAAATCCTTCCTGAAAGATTTGGCCAAATACTGAACCCTAATTTGCATATGCAAATTAAGCGTGGGAAGGGGAAAACATTTACTTCCGTGTTTTGTGCCAAAACGTCACGTGATTTCTCTCCCTGACCCTAATTTGCATATGCAAATTAGGATTTGGTTCAGCTAGGCAGAAGGATTCGGTGCATCCCTACTGTGCATGTACCCACCCCAAGCCTGAAGGAGGAATACCTGGGGACCAAAGAAAGATGGTGGTGCATGGCACTAAGCTACACAACCTGGCATTTTTTATAAAAGCAAATGCCAGATCAATGTTTTTGCTTGCTGGGGGATGCCTAGCAAATTAGAACCCCCCTGTGATTTAAAGGACAAGGAAAGGCAGAAAACTCTTGGGTGCCAAACGTTGGGCACCCCCAAGTGATTATAGTTATGTACCTTAAACCCGGGGCTGGTGCTCCTATCAGGTGAAATCTGCACCGGCCCCGGGTTATACAGGCGAGCACCACGCAGATCGGTTACTTCCTTCTTCGCGCTGATGCACATCACAATGAAAAGCAGAACTTTAACATCGGCTTTTTCATTGTAATGCGCATGCGTCAGTCCGGGAAAATGCGCATCGGCGCGAAGAAGGAAGTAACTGATCTGCGTAGTGCTCGCTTGTATAACCTGGGCCGGTACAGATTTCGCCTGATAGGAGCACCGGCCCTGGGTTTAAGGTACATCAGTATAATCACTTGGGGGTGCCCAACGTTTGGCACCCAAGTGTTTTCTGCCTTTCCTTGTCCTTTAAGGGTTCCTTGCCTTTTAAAACTCTATGGTAGCTTTAAAAAGCCTTCTCACTAAACAGATCATAGACGGACGGTAACTGAGAAAATGCCTTTTTAGCACAATTCTTATATGGTGCAAATGACCAGTTAACACAAAATCCCTCAATATTATTAAGGTATGTACTATACTTCACTTTAATCCCCCCATTGTATGCAACTAGCCAAGTTAACCAAATACAAATACATTTTATTCACAGTTTAAAAACAATGGTTTACAATAGGCATGTATCTGAATATAGGCAGACCCTAGTAGCAGAAACTGTGGCTCTCTGACTATCGCAGAAGTACCACTACAGTAACATATTTTTATTACTGTTAGTTTTTGGATATTGGATGATTTTTATCCATCTGTCCATCAGAAGGGGAAAGAAATGAGAAGTAAAAGGCAAGTTAAGTTACCTTTCCACAGACAAATGCCAGACAGGTAGTATAAAAAATTGCAGTTAGAGATTAAAAATATACAATTTTAAAACAAATAATTATTTAAATACCACTTGTATGTAAATGGCATCTACCTCCAGTGTGCTGGGACATATAGGTATTCAGTAAAGGAGAAATAACTTCATTGCCCATTTCAGAGCTTTGTTTTGGGTGCATGAAGTACAGTGTATCCAACTTTCTACCAACCACTGTATATGACCTGTTAGGTTTCTAACTGCCCAGAATGCTTAATTCATAAGAACAATTATATATTTTTTAATGTTCTTTTCATATTGGAGGATTACTCTGTGCAGTGAATTGTGCAAGTACCTAATCTAATTTTAGTGAAATAATAAGAGTCAATGGTTTATATACCCTGTTGTTCCAAGATATTATTATTATTATTATTATCAACAACAAGATATAGTGATATATACAGCCTTCACACAAGATCAAGTGGATTTTAGCATATGTGCAGTCAAGGCAAATCAAGAGGATGATGCCCCAACCCTATAACTAGCACTGAAGATACTCAGTGCATATACAGGACTGTGAATACATTAAGAATGATAAAATCTATAACATAACGTAGAGTTAGAGAAGAACTATAGAAATTGCTTTTAAAGCAGTATTTTTCCTAGCAGATCATCAACACTGATGGTAGGGAATGTGGATCTGTATCACACAATATTGTTGCCAACGAGTAAGTTACATCCACTGCTTAGCCCTAGCAGTAACTTTTAATCTTGATTGGTTCACAAATATATACTTCCACATTAATAACTACAGGAGCAGTCATACACTAGTCACATTAACAGGAATATGTTAATAGACTCAAATGATGTATGTATTGGCACATATAGTCACCTGCAGCCACACTCATCTACTGCCATGTTTTCATAATGTCTCAGCACCACATTGTCATTGTTGTCATAGAATAACATTGATATGGGAGACATTTTTGTAGGAACACAGCAAGGAAGAGGGATGTCTTCTGGCTCAATAGAGTGGACCAAGGTCTGCAGGATTGCATGGTTGGACCCATTAAGTATTTCTGTCAGTGGGTATGGACAGTCTCCATAGCAGTAGTTGGCCATGTAACCTTGGGGTGCAATCACCCAGTTTTGCCATCCAACATCTTTAAATTCAACATAAAGGCGCCTCTTCTTGCAGATATTGCTGGCAGTAAAAGGCATTTTGCTATAGCTTCTTTTTCTACGTGGCTTTTTACACTGTAAAGGATTGAGGGTCACGGTCAGCAAGGAGGTATAGAGAAAGGTCTGGATGTCCTTGCACTCATCTTTAGCTGTTGACATCCTGGAACTCTCCTTTTTAGGAAAGATCTCCAAGACCAAACCCAAGTTCTTCAAAGGGTCTTGCCAGCTCTGGCATATTTCCGTCAGGTTAAAAAAGAGGGATTTATGCAGAAGACGGAAAGTTTGGGCCACCAATAGTTTTCTGCTCATTTTGCTTCTTCCCATCCCTTTAAGGGTGATCTGTAATGTGCGGTAGAGACGCAGATCAAATACCCTTCCATAATATGTGTTCTGGCTGAACCTCAGTTCCAACTGCCCCATGGTGACTCTCTCATCCTTCTCTATTGTGGAGATATTGAAGAAAAGTCTCTTTTCCAGGCATTGTGTTGGGTTGATGTCATCAGAGTAGGGAAGAATAAACCGACCTAAAAAAAGAGATAAACATAGGAAATTTCAAACTATTTAGTTCAACAATAATTTGTCCAATACAACTATAACTATAACATAGCTTTTATACAGTTATTGTGTAATCATAATATATTATACAATAAGGAAATAGAACAGATTTATCCATAATATACAGAAGAGTTTTTGCCCATGCATTTACCATAAGTACTAATATTCATTGTAACTGCAATGGGTAAAGTCACAATACTCTGTTTAGGACAGACATGTCAATGCCAGCTAAACACTGCTCCATTGCACTGTTTCTCCAGCAAATCAAGTTTGTTTCTCATGAAACTGTACCTTAATAAAAGCAGTAAACTTTGCCAGAGGTTGTGTAACTAATACTGAGCAAGCAGACTGTCTGTTTGAAAGCAGAATACTAGTTTGATTTGCATGGTTTACTAGACCTAGAGAATTCACTCTTCACAGAGTATTCTGAATATATTATAGTTGTATAATTATATGCCCCCCTTATACATGTATATGTCAGATAAAAATCCCACTACATGTAATATGCTGGACAACACTGTATTGCAGGGCCAGAACTAGGGGCAGACAGAGTTGGCACGTGCCTAGGATGCAAAGCTTGGAGACCACCAGGCAATACCTTTCACTGCTGCCTACCCTTAGTATGGCTGAGTGAGTTCCGCTTCTCCGCTTCCGCTGGTTTGTGCATGCACGCACGCATGAGGGGAGGGGGGAGAGCATACCAGAATGTATTAACACGGCCAGTCAGCGCACACGATTCCTGCGCATATGGTGGATGGGTGCCCGGCTGTCCTGGCCCGGCCCTGCTGTATTGCTATGCAAGGGCAGATGGATCAGGTGACCGATATATCTACATTATACTGCAAAGTTAGATATATTCAGAGTCGGACTGGCCCACCAGAATACCAGGAAAACTCCCGGTGGGCCAAGGTGTCAGTGGACCTCATGTTGCTAAACTTTTGGCTTATTTCATGGCCATTCCCTATTTCTATGAGAACAAAGAGGCTAAATAGATGGAATAATTGATTATAGTATGTAAAGAAAACCAACTAGAGAGCGAGGAGATGAAGAATATTAGTACTGAGAGTGGGCCCCTGGTCTAAGGTTTTTGGGTGGGCCCCTGGTGTCCCAGTCCGACACTGGATATATTAGACACACAACATATTTTGTGCCACAAATATCACTTTTTTATATTTTAGGATGCACAAACATGATGTGTGATTAATAAAGATAACTTGGGAAGTTAGCCATGCAAGCAAGTTTACATCCAGCCTATATAAACAACAGTGTCGGACTGGGACATCAGGGGCCCACCGAAAAACCTTACACTAGGGGCCCACCAAAAAAATTTTAGACCAGGGGCCCACTCTCAGTACTATTATTCTTCCTCTACTCATTCAACCTCTATTCTCCTAGTGTATTTTCTTTACATACTATAATCTATTATCACATCTATTTATCCTCTAGAAATAGGGAATGGCCATGAACTTGGCCAAATTAGCAGCATGAGGGCCCACTGACACCTGGGCCCACCGGGACTTTTCCTGGTCTCCTGGTGGGCCAGTCCGACACTGTAAACACAAATCTACTCAAAATATCATTATAGATTGTGTGCTGTGGTTAATTATTCGGCCTTATTCATTTGAAATAAATTTACCGTTTCCAGCTGGCTGCCAATATATTCATATGATTTTTTTTTCACCTATGAAGTAAAACAGCAACTAGAATGCAATATTTTAACAATTTAGATTAACTTTATGAAGGGATGAGATGCTTGTGATAAATGCATTGCACACGGTTTAACTTTTATTTTTTTTAATAAAGTTAGGGGAGAAAAACATTTTTTTTCTATACACAATAAAACATGACAATGTGCAGATAGCATACAATAAGGCATGGACAAAAACGCAAGAACTCTATATTTTTGCAGTCACTCGGGGTATTATGATTGAACACTCAGATCCAAAGCCTTGAGTGAAGTTACAAATGGTGAGCAATAATAAGCAGCTTCACTGGTTTCAAAGCATCTACTTGGCATCTGCTGCTACTGAATGAAAGCCCTACAAAGTGAGCAGAAGAAAGACAACAGTATATTCACAACAACCTTTGCAGGAAGCAGTGTTCTCTGGAAAGATAAATTCCAGTACATCTGCACAATTTAAAGCTGCCCCGGTTTTTTGTGAAGTTTATTTGACATACATTTAAATGTATGCTTCACACAGAAGCAGCATTCATACTTTTTAGCTATATTTCTCCTTTAAAGGGGTTGTTCACCCATGAATTAACTATTGGTATGATAGAGACTGATATTCTGAGAATATTTGCAGCTGCTTTTTATTTATTTATTTTTTAAATGTTTTTATAGTCAACTGGTTTTTATATAGTCAATTGGTTTATATTTCTTTGTCAATAATCTGGTTGCTCGGGTCAAAACACTAGCAACCATGCATTTATTTGAATCGGAGACTGAAATATGACAGAGGTCTGAATAGAAAGAGGAATACTAAAAAGCAACATTAGTGACCCCCATTTGAAACTGGATAGTTGAAAAAATGCAAAATAATAATAATAAAAAAAATAAAAAAAAAACTATAAAAAAAGAAAAAATTAAGTCCAGTTAAAAAGTTGTTGAGAATTAGCCATTCTATAGCATACTAAAAGTTAGCTTAAAGGTGAACCACCTCTTTAAAGGGGTTGTTCACCTTTCAGTTAACTTTTAGTATAATGTAGAGAGTGATATTCTGAGACAATATGCAATTGGTTTTCATTTTTTATTGTGTGTGGTTTTATAGTTATTTAGCTTTTTATTCAGCAGCTCTCTAGTTTTCAGTGTCAGCGATTTGGTTTCTAGGGTACAAATTACCATAGCAACCCTGCACTGATTTGAATAAGAGACTGGAATATTAATAGGAGAGGGACTAAATAGAATGAGAAGTAATAAAAAGTGGCAATAACAATACATGTGTAGCCTTACAGAGCTTTTGTTTTTAAATGGTGTCAGTGACCCCCATTTGAAAGCTGCAAAGAAACAGAAGAAAATTGCACATCATTAAAAAACTATGAAAAATAAATAATGAAGACCAATTGAAAAATGTCTTATTATTGGCCCTTCTACAGTATACTAAAAGTTAACTTGAAGGTGAACCACCCCTTTAAAAAGAAGGTCTCTGAGATTTGATGACACAAGCACATGGGTAACATGTAGTTCACCTGAAATCACTACAGGATAATCTGAAAGAAACCTCATGAGTACAAGTCTGGTAATAGAAATCAGTGGCAAGTGAAATGAGGTAGTAAAGCAACAATACAGAGGCAAGACAAGCAGACATTGTATACACTAACCATATCATGGAGAACATTAGCCATCAGCTCACCTTGATCAGGGAACACTCTGATAACACTACCAGGAACATTCAATTCCTCCACAAAGCACAAGTCTGGTTTCTTTTTCTGAATGGAGCTCCCCATCCTTTGGTTGAATATCCTCCAAAGTATAGAAGGAACAGGAGGAGGAGATACTGGGTTAGGCTTGGAAGAGAAACCCAAACTCTTCAGAAACAGCTCTTCACGCCTCTTGAGCTCAGAATCCAAGGTTACAATAGCAAGGATATGCAGGAAAGCCCACAGTCTCAGCCACACCATACTGACAAGCTAGTCTCTGCAGGCACTGTGGCATTCTGGGTAATGCTCGCTTTATAAACACATGCAAACAATTGTCTGACAGAAAGTTTAATTAGCTGTCTAAAAACATGTTCATGCTATTTATAATATGCACCATTTCATACACAGATATGTCTGTTCATTTGTATGTCTGATAAAGCAAAGGGCAATAAGAACACTCATTATAAATGTATGATTTCACACAATCCTTGTGTCACAACAATCTGTTTAGCAGCAGATGCACAGATATTTTAATGTAAGGAAATTATTTCTCTAAAGAATGTCGCTGTGAATTATTCAGAATATCCAATTATCTCAAAAACAGAATAATCGGTCTGCGCATTTGTGTTTTCATTAGAAGAAAATAACTATTTAAGAAAACTCATAGACAAGACACAAAGACATGTCATTGCTGCACAGATATGTATCTATGTGCTATTGTCCTTAATGCAGCATTGAGAGAGCAAAAATGCCCTTTTTATGGGGTTGTTTTTTTAATGGATGCAGCACTTGTTCTCAATAGGTAGGGTTTTTTCTTTATATAGATAAAGGTCTAAATATCCTGACATCAAACAGAACAAATTGGTTGTGCGCTTTCACGTGGTTTCTGGCAGAGACAAACATTATCAGTGATTTTGACCGTAGTAACCAATCAATCAGCAATTAGATTTGAAAATTCCCCTACAAGTTATAAAACAAAAGCAAATATCTGATTGGTTGCTATGGGCGACACCATTGGTAGTCTATTTATCATGCTGTGTAAAAAGTGGAGTGAAATATTACTGTGATGTTAAGATGGCCATTGACGTGCAGATATATATCCTTAAGTATGACGAATGCATGTTTGTTGGTATCACTACAGAGATTAACTGGCACCTGCATTGTTTAAACCTCAAATTCAGACTAATCCCCTGTATTGTTCACACCTATGATCCCCCTGCATTGTTCACACTTGTCACACCTCTATTGTTCACACCCAGGGCCGGAACTAGGGGTAGGCAGAGTAGGCACGTGCCTATGGCGCAAAGTTTGAGGGGCGCCAGGCACGAACCTTTCTCTGCTACCTATCCCAGTCCAGTCTCCAGTCCTGGTTGTAGAGCTCATTTTCGTCCAAGTACACTTACTCGTGGTGTGTCTGGGCAGTGTGCATGTGCGTGCTCTGGCTCGAGTGGGCATGTGCACAGCGGAGGGGGCGATGAGGCTGGCTGGGTTGCCTGGGGCGCCCAGCCTGTGCGGCCCAGTCCTGTTCACGCCTAAAGTCATGTACTGTTCACACCAGAGAAACTGCCCACATTGTTCATCTGTTCACACTTTTTACAAAATGCTAATGGGGCACCAACTCTGTGTCATGTATGTAATACATCTTGTTTAGGATGACCCAATGGAACATGCTACTAAAAAGTATATCATTATGAAAATGGTTTATTTACATGAAGCAGGGTTTTACATGAGTTGTTTAATGCAATATCTTTTTATAGAGACCTACATTGTCTGGGGGGGTGGGTACAGTTTTCCTTTAAAGTGTAGGTCTAGTCCAGGGGTGGGCAAACTTATTAGTCAACTGAGCCAAATATAAACGAATCAGCAACTGAAATTTCTTTTGACAGCCAGATATATAGTAAGGTGCATTGTTATTAACTTAATAAGAGTATTCCTAACCATCTCAACATACTTTTCTCAATTCTAGACACCACATCTTCTTTCACTCCACAAAGCATCCTAAAATTAACTTAATAAACTTTAATTAACTAACTTTTTACTTACTAACTTTACTTAAATATCAATAATTAACTAAGCGCTTCCAAATTAATTACACCAAATTAATATAAAACAATGTTTTTTAATTGTTTTTTTTGTTTTTTTTTAAATTATATAACACATTCCATTAATGAATAAATACACACAATTCAATTAATAAACCCATTAAATTCATACATAGCCAAAACATTTTAGAACCAATGTTGCTTTTTATGAATTCATTATAGAAATGAAAGTGCCCTTGTGCTATTAAGAGTTCATGAGCAAGGGAGCAAAAAACTATTAGCCACTTTATTGTGCATGGATTAATAGATTCTGATTTTCATGTGCTGAATTATAAGGCTTGGACATGTGACTCTAGATGAGCATACATGTGAATATTGCACGTCCACCCCACTTGACTGTATATCGAGCCGTTATTGGCTGAAAGACTCCACGCTGTAACAGTTTAAAAGCGATTAACGAGATGAGTCTTAATACTGCAGCATTAGCGATCGTAAGTACATGTAATTTCAGAGTGGAATGTGCCCCTGATCAAAGGCTCCGTGCGGCAGGCACTTGGAAAAAGCTGAAAATTAGGGTCGAGGGATAGCACTGGCACCCCTCGTGCTGCTGCAGCAGAACTCATGCGGTAGCACCGTAGGGTAGCGTAGCCCAAAGACCACGCCATCCTGTTGATTTTTGCCACGGGCAACAAAAATTCGATGGCACTGTACCTGGAAGAGCCAAATTCAAAGGTCTAAAGAGCCACTTGTGGCTCTCGAGCCTCAGCAACTGAAAATCCCACTTGCAAAGGTGCTGTACTGGACATTTATAGGAGACACGAATGGCATCATCCAAATATTGGCTTTATTTATGTGTACATGGTGGCACAATGTGAACAGTGGTGGGTGTCCTGGACTTGCGCGTTTCTTGCCGCAAATCTGAGGAAGTGCAGAGATTTGCGGCAAGAAACACGTAAGTCCAGGACACCCACCACTGTTCACGTTGTGCCACCATGTACGCATTAATAAAGCCGATATTTGGATGAAGCCATTTGTGTCCCCTATGAATGTCCAGTACAGCGCCTTTACAAGTGGGATTTTCAGTTGCTGAACTACCAATACAACCCCACATGAATCAGTAATGCATTATTGGCCTTCTCACTCATAGTCTCACTGGCTGCATTCCAGCATCACCTCAGTTGCGGCTGAAACTATCTGTTAAGTACACATGAACACCAACATCTGCTGAGTAACAGCACTAGATGGCAGATCGCCAAAAAAGACATAATAAAAAAATGACATGATGTAAAGTGCAGTGCATCTTAAACCTTAAGTAAATCTGTGCCACTCTCATATTTTCACAGTAAATAATGTTAAACTCATTAACTAGGTAAGAGGTAACTTCAATGAAGGTCTTGCATGAACAAAATGATATTAAAGTCATTTACAGGGGCTTAACTACAGAGGAAGCAGACCCTGCAACTGCAGGAGGGCCCAAGAGGTATAGGGGGCCCCATGATGCCCTAATTAATTAACAATTTCAACATATACTAGTAAAATGGATAACCTCTGGATATGTTGGGGGCCCTAAAATTAATTTGCTGTGGGGCCCAGTAACATCTAGTTACGCCACTGGTCATTTAGTTAATTTCAGAGTATTTTGTGTTAAGTGCCTTAATGTGGAGATGAAACGGATTCCAGACAATGTTCTAACCACAGAAGGAATGAGCACGAGATGTACGAGCTGTTACATCAACATCTTCTTTTTCTTTACACTTCCATTTGAGACAGATTGCCTGGAAAAAAAGAGATGAAGCCTGGGTTATTCATATTACATCACAAAATTGTGGTGCAGTTACATAGGGATGGTAATTCTCAGTTGTGGGTAGGAAATGTAATTATGACTTGTATTGATATATACACTTAGCAGCATAGTGCAGACTGCATTACAAATCAGATGTTTTGCTCACAGCAGTTTTTTTTTTACTAAATCAAAACTCAGACACAAGTGTTTTTCCATGCATTAGCAGCCTTTATACCATATTTCCTATGGTAGAAGTCATAAATGCTGGCATATTTTTTTACAATATTTTCCTTAGAAAATATAGAGGTACAAAAAGCTACATACGTTTTTTGGACTTACCCATTGCTAAGAACGTTCTTATATCGGATGTTGTTTTGTGCAGGGACAGCCACATTTTCATTCTCACAAACATCATATTCTCTGACATCATTGACGTCTTGAATTTGTCCTAACACTTTCACAACAAAGATCACAATGTACTAAGGGGACAAAAGAAACAGAAACTATAAAATTTGAGGTCCTCACTTAGCGTTATGGCATAATCATTCTTCTACAGAAAGGTCACACTTGGAATTACACCTATCTCATATAAGTGATCAGAAAATTGAGGAGCTCCCTTTTGGCATACTTTGTTTTCAGTCTTTGATAATTAGGCCCCTATGTTGGAGAATTCTCAGAGCTCTTGTCCAGCAACATCTGTGGACCAAAGTTAAGATAAAGGGGTTATTTACAAAACCTCGAATTTATCTGGTCGGGCTTTTTGGGACACAAAGAAAACTTGAATTTTTGGAGATGTATTATTCTACAAAAATCCAGAATCCGAAAATCTGCCATGTCAGACCTGCCGAGGTCCTGTCAATGGGAGAGGCTCCAATCTCAATTTGGAATTATCGTGATTTGGACTGGGTTTAGCCCAAAAAATTTTCTGGCAAAAAAATCAGAAAAAAGTGTAATTCCACTTTTGTAATTAATAAGTAAAGTCAAATCTGGCATGGGAGTTTGTGTGTGGCTTTTTTAATAAAATAATGAGATAAATTCAGTGTTTAGTAAAATAACCCCATTAGTGTTACATACACTACATCTCTATATTATGAATTTATCAGTGTGTCTGATCACACCCTCATACTGTCTCCTTGTACAGGTATAGAACCTGCTTCAGAATGCTTGGCACCTGGGGCTTTCAGGATAACTTTTTTCCGTAATTTGGATCTTCATATCTTTAGTCTGCTAGAAAATCACGTAAACAATAAATACACCCAATAGGCTTGTTTTGCTTCCAATAAGGATTAATCATATCTTAGTTTGGATCAAGTACAAGCTACTGTCTTATTATTACAGTGAAAAAGGGAAATAATGTTAAAAAAATTAAATTTTTTCATGAAATGGAGTATATTGGAGATGGCCTTTTTTTGTAATTTGGAGCTTTCTGGATAACAGGTTTCCGGATAACTGACCCCATACCTGTATCTCTGGAAGCACTCCAGTTTATTAATAAATTGGACACTAAACAATTATTGATGGAGAATATTTTCATTTAAGTGGCTACCATTAGCAGACATTATCATGATCACTAAAACATGGTAATAGTCACCAAAAACCAATATGTATTCATCAGTGTCAACACAAACAGCAGACCGTTAAAAAAGAAATAAAAAGGGATGTTTGAATTGGACTCAAGGCTTGAATAGCAGGTAGAATAGAGAACTTTCTGTGGAAACCAGTACAATCGGAACCAGAACCTGGAAGAAGAGGAAATTACATTTCGGGTTTACTAAACTACAGGACAAACCTTAGCGCTAGGTTAGTGATGTGTGGGTTGGCCTGATACCCATGAGACCTGTAGGTTTACCCACGGGTCAAGCAGGTTCAGGCTGACCTCGCATTCTGCTTCGTGGGTGGCGGATAGGTGCGGGTTGAGCTCTTCTCCTGCTCTCCCTGCCCACGACCGCCAAATACTGGCTTCGCCCACCTCTTTTGTGACATCATCGGCGGGCAGGTCTATAAAAGCAAACTGGATGTCGAATGCTGGAGGGCACGGGCCAAGGTAGGGCAGGTTAGGGTTGGGATCTGCACATCAATATGCTAGGTGTATAAATGATTGTTGGAAAATGGCCGAGAGCATTCTCACCAGCTCATGGTGAATGTCACACAGCCGGCATCAGAAATGAAGTAATTCAATCTGTGGTATTTCCACCCCTGGTTTTAAAATAGACATTTAGCTTGGTGAATTCAAGTTGTATGTCATTAATGTCGTGGAGGAAGAGAACAAGGATTCCAATGTTGTGATTCCTACAAATAAAGAAATGTCAGAGTATAATATAAGCCTGCAGGAAGCCTAAATAAAGAGGAAAAGCTAGAAGCACATGGGTCAGTATGGAATTTTGATGCACCACTGTCCACCCAGTAGGTTAGCCTGTATCTTTCATCCCCTCTCTGTAGAAGACAATGAGAATATTTAGCTGGTTGTTACTGCTGCTGGCCCATCTGGACTTTTTCATTACCAGCCATTTTAACTGTGTCCCCTAAGAAACCAGACCTCGCACCCTTGTTAGAAAGCTCACACTCCTTCTGCCTTTTGTTAAACTGACATTACAGTAGGGAGGTGATAGGCAATTTTGTGACCACACATTCATTAAACAGTATTTATGCAAGGCTGAAGCTACAAGCTGTTACAATTGCAGTGGCAATTAATAATATATTCAATTCTAAATATTTCCATTAGACTAATACAAGGATGGCATAATAAAAATAAGCATAGGTAAGTAATTCAACCTACTGCTTAACTTTTTTGTGCCAGTGTGCGTTTTTCTTTTCTTGATATCACTTATAACACTGCTACTTCATATTTATACTGCTACATTTAAAGGGCCATTGCTCAACCTGCACATATATGACTAATGACAGATGAAGCAATAATTTCTTGCACCAGAAGGAGCACATTTAAAATATCTCTGTCTGTTATTTTTGGCTACAGTGGACATTTAATTTATAATTTGCCCAATATTAAGTCAGAATGGAAAAATAAAATCCAAATTTTTTATGGAAAAATATTTTTTTGGGATTTATTAAAGTCCGATTCCGAAACTCCAGCATCTTAGAACTGCACAGGTCAATGGGAGAGGTCCCTATCCTATTTGGAAGTTTCTGTGGGCTGTGCTGGAATTAGCCTGAAAATCCAACTATTTTGGACATTTCTGGCAAAAATCCGAAAAAAAGAGTACCATTCGGATTTTTGCTTGATCGCAGATTCTAGTTTTTTCATAAAAAAATTAGATCAATTTGGATTTTGATAAAAAAAAGCCCCCATGTGTGTAAAGCAGAGAACAAAGTACAATCTGCCCTATTTTTTTGCACTTTGTGCCCTGCCCTGATCCCACAGGGCTCCATAATGGAGCACAGAAACCTGTGTCCCAGCAATGAGTACAGTCTGCCTGTGTTAAGCAGCACTATATTTATGAGGGGCAGGTGGGATGAGACACCTACGAATTCAGACAAGCAAGTCAGGGAGAGCACGCAGATGCACGCTGCAATGGAGCCCTGCACTATGGCAGCTAGTAAGGTCAGAATTGTCTTGCACCAGCCAATACTGTGCTCTGCATCTTGCACTGGATTTTTGCCTGCCAGAAAGTGCAGCTAGAATGTGGATAGAGATGCTTAAGGCTAAGGCCAGACGGGGAGATTCGGGGGCATTTTATCGCCTGGCGACTTCTCGCCGCGACTTGTAGCCCCCGAACCTCCCCGAACAGCCACTTACCTAAGCGCGCCGGCGTTGCTTGAAAACGCCGGCGCGTATCCACACGGAGCGTCGCGCTTTTTAAAATTGCTCCAAATTGCCTCGGCATTGTTTTCAAAAAAAGTCTAATATGAGAATGAAACCATATGAGACTGTTCCAGTGAAAACCTTTAGGAAATGTAATTACATACTCTGAAGCTTCTGACTTAACTGAGAGCATATGAGAAAGTTATGAGTGAATGTGATCAGGTGATGCAGAATCATGACAACAGAGTCTTTCCTCCATGAGTCCATATAGAGGGGGGCATATGTGGAGTGGGCATAGAAACTACCTTGTATGACATACGCCAGGGCAATATCCCTGGGAACCTGCATTCCATCAAGAAAAGAATGAGGATTAATATAGGAGCAAGACATAAATGTGCATTTGCTGTCACCTGAAATGTCCCTATCTTTTCCAATTAATGGTTTTTTCACAAGGACAGGACATAGGGGGCTCATTTATAAACACTTGGCAAATTTGCACCTGGGCAGTAACCCATAGCAACCAATCAGTGCTATGGGTGTCCGTTACAGGTAGAATAATTAAAAATCTGATTGGATGCCATGGGTTGCTGAACATGTGCAAATTTACCCAGTGTTTATAAATTACCTCCATTATTGGTAACAGAGGCACATTTGTCATATTTGCCAAACACATATCAATCAATCAGAGGTTCGCTTTCTATAGTCTAAATTGATTAAAAAAAAACACGATATGATTGTTTACTATAAATTGCATTGATAAACTATACAATCTTACTTCACCCCCTGGCTTTAAAGGGGAACTAAAAGTCAGCATAAAATTAAATATGCAGAAAGTAGTCCCCTAAGCATTTTTTTAATCAGGTGTTTTTGAGAAAAAAGCTTTAAAAGCCTTCATTGCTCTCCCGGGCCAAAGGCTTAGGGGTTCATTCCTTATGCAGATGGTCTCTCCAATCAGAGGCTTCATGGATAGGTCATCCATCAGAGCAGTTTCAGTTCACAGCAGCTTTGTGCTTAGGGAAGATGCTCCTTCACTCCAAAGTAGGCAAAAAGATGCACAGGCACACCTGGCCTCTCCAAAAAAATGTATAACGGTGCATGGATTTTAGGAGGACGGCACCTCCAAATTAGACAGCCAACAAGAAAATCCAGCACACGTGTGATGTTTAAGGGATTGCTCCCGTGTTTAATGTCTGTCCAGACATTAAACACAGGAGCAATCCCTTAAGCATCACACGTGTGCTGGATTTTCTTGTTGGCCTTCACTCCAAAGCCCATCAATGTGAACTGGAGGAGAGTGGAGGATTATTATTATAAGTATTATCCTTGGTTATTTTCTGTTATAGCAAATCTTACTTTTGTCTCATGGTTTGTTCACCTTTGAGTTAACTTTTAGTATGATGTGGAGAGTGATATTCTGAGACAATTTGCAACTCATTTTCATTATATTATTATTTGTGGTTATTCAGCTGTTTATTCAGCAGCTCTCCAGTTTGCAGTTTCAGCAATCCAGTTGCTAGGTTCCAAATGACCATAGCAAACATGCATTGATTTGGATAAGAGATTGGATTATGAATAGGAGAGACTTGAATAGAAAGATGAGTAATAAAAGTAGCAATAACAATACATTTGTAGCCTTACAGAGTATTTGGTTTTTAGATGGGGTCATTTTTAAAGCTAGAAATAACCTGAAGAAAAAGGCAAATCATTCAAAAACTATTTACGAAAAACAAAGGCCAATTGAAAAGTTGCTTTGTTATTTTTAGCCATTCTGTAACATACTAAAAGTTCCCCTTTTATTTTTGGTAGATCATTCATGGCCAAAATATAATTTGGCATCTATTAGTAATTTTGTAGCAGGTAGCCAGTAGAAGACAACTAGTTAGCACAGGATTGCTGTTTCAATGTAGGAGATGTGACATGGGGGCAATAAATGTACCTAAACTAAATATATATAGTTTCCCATGGCACTGGAGCAGAATTCTGAACTGCTGTTTAAACCATGTGGCACAGGGGAATTAGGGAAATTTAGTTAAATACAAATATATAGTTTATCTAGAATTCATCCGAACTCTGTTCCATTTCTCATGGTACTGTAGCAGCATTGTTAATGTAAAAATGTATTAAATTAATCCCCCTTATTACTTATATTGGAACTGCAATATCTGGCAGTTAAGCC